>JAUCBN010000026.1:5000-605000 GCA_035048815.1 Abelmoschus esculentus | reverse complement strand
ATCCACATCGATAATTCAAATTACCGGTTCCGATTATGTAACATTTGAACTGAGAAATATACCTGAATTTCAATAAGAATCATAGAAAATGAGTATGCAAAAGCAATGTCACCAAGAGCTCGGAAGCTCCTCCATATCTTTTGAGCTTGCGTAACCGTTCCGATGCTTATTCCGGTAAGACTACCCCTAAAAGTTCCAATACCTGCTCATTCAAAACGAGCACAATCCATCAGTCTAAGAAAAGTTTAACAGTATTATCAGAATGCATGGTGTTAAGTCATGTCGGATCTCTCGACACAGCAGACTCGGTCTGGGAGGCGATCGAAGCATGCATGGTGTTAAAGCATATACCTACAACTTTGGCAATGCCAAGAGCAAGGCCAATGGTGGAATAGGTGAAAGACATGATTGCAGCCAGAATGGAGAGCCACCAAAGTTGGTCGAAATCCGGGATTTGAGAAAGCAAGACCTGAGTGACCCCAAAGATCATCATGTATGGATTACTGGACATATGATATGGGTTATTCCCCTCACTGTAGTGGAGACAATTAGACCTTCTTATTGCCCTACCATTACCAATTCAAGATGTTAGAACTTGAATCAATTTCTTATGAGAAAAATCTATATGCATATTATCACGGGACTAGAATTTTAACTTAGAAAATCGTACGTTTTTAAATGAAAAGTTGAAGACAAATGTTTAAGTCAAACCAAAATCTCCGTAATAACCTATTGTGCATCTATGTGCATATATGTCTTGAAACTGAACTCGCGGCCCGTGATAATATATAATGACATGCAATTCTATATACATATACATATACATTACTTACATCATACTCATTGATGCTGCAATTGTATATCCAATGGAAACGCCAAAAAGATTTAGATACTGAATAAACCCACAGATCTTCACTTTGTATCCACCTTATCAACACAGACAAAAGCAACATACACATTAGTCTTGTTAGATGTAAGGTTTTAATTCTGTTCAGAACTTTTTACATGTTTGGTTTTTTATTTACCCCTCCCTATCGAACAGAGATGAAGCTAGAATTCGATAATGAGACGAATAAAGATATCTAACTTCAAAATTTTAAGGATGAAATTAAAACGTTTAAAAGTTGGAGGATCAAATTAGAATGAGGATGATAATTTGAGAATGAAATTGAAACAATTAAAAGTCTGAGATCGATTATATAAAATGTTTTAATTTATTCAAAAGAGAAGAAAAAGAAAGCAAAATGGAAGGATGAAGAAAGATACCAAGAATGGAGCCAACAGCATGGGTGTAAGTGTAGTTGCGCTTGCCGGAGACCGGATCGCTCGTCCGATAACACTCCGTGAGAAGAGAAGAAGTGTAGTAAGTGACAATAGAGAACAACACCATAACAGTAGGTCCTGCAATCCATCCCAATTGAGCAATCGCCCATGCTAAGGAGAGCACACCCGACCCTATCACCGCCGTTATTATGTGTGCACTCGCTGTCCATACGCTTCCGGTTCGTTTGACACGACCATCGTAGTCGAAACATCCGGAGCCATTCCGAGAAGGGTCGTCGATAAAGATTTGGTGGTTGGTTTGGTTATGGTTGTCACCCATGCTTGCAACTTAAACACCAACCCTAGAGACAAGTATGGAGTGTTCATGTATGATGTAATGAAAGTGGGGAGCTATTTATACAAGTTGAAGAGCATTTGTGAAACAAAAGAAGCAAATGGCATATTTTGAAAAGAAAGCATCAATCAATGAGGAAAGGAAGGGGAAAGGGGAAAATCACCACCTTGGACGTATATAGGATCATTCGGATGAGTATTTGATCGAGTCGAGTAAAATTAAAGTTAATCGAGTTGACAAGTCATACTTTATAATTTATTTCATTTGATTTTTTTAGTCAAGTTATTTGAGTTTCTGTTCAAATGTTATAAACTTATAGAAGGGTGGTACCTTTAAAGGACCGACGAGGGCTGCGACTCCTCTAATATTTTTAAAATAAAATAATAGTAAAATTGTGTTTTAATCCCTAAAATTACAAAATTTATATTGTTGGTCCCCTCTAAATTTAAATAATTTTAATTATCCCCTCGATAAATAATGTTGAGTTACGTCACTGTTTATAGTAATAATTTTCTATAACCATATATATATCGTTATTTTTTATTTGTGATATACATATATCTTATATATATCTTACAAAGTTGAGGGACTCGGTTAAAACTTAAAAATCAATTCATTACTTACGACTCTAATATTTTTTTAAAAAAATTCAAGTCGAATCTTGTTCGACCCAAACTACACTATCCTTGATTTTCAAAGCTCTAAGGCGTTACGCAAGTGAAGTTCACATGTCTAAATCAAAACGAGCACCATCGTTGAAAGCATCCTATTCTCCTAATGGCCCTCACTCTAACTCTCATCTCTACCAAAATCAAAATCCCTTTCTTGGTCTTCTTTTCTATTAGTATCATAGGTGAGCTGTAACAACATTTGTACGTAATTTCGGTTCGAATTCGGTCGGTGAACCAATTTAAATTCGGTTTAATTCATAACAGGATTGATAATTTCATGCATCGATAGTGTAACTTTTTTTATAAATCAAGGATAAAGTCAGGATTTAAAGTTAAAGAATAAAATATTAAGTGTCTGAAAATAGGGGACAAATTTATAAATAAACTAATTTTAAAAAAATAAATCTCGTCATCCCTACATAGTTCCGTCTCTATCATAAACAAGTTTTCTAACGTTATCATGTCTCATATTTAAGAGATCCTAAATTATAATTCTTAATTACTTAAACTCTAAATCTTAAAACTACAAATCAAACATATGATAATATACGAGATCCGCTTATGAATTTTTTTCTGTCACTGCATGAAATAGTTTCTCTTAATATTACTAAAAACTTTAAGGTATTTTAACTAAATTGTTAACTTTTGAAACAAAATAAAATGAAGTGTGACTAGCGATGGCAATTAGGTAGGTCAGAGACGGTTTTATATTTTTTATTTCGTCCTCAACATTTATGGATATGGTTTTGGAGAATTTTGATTAAACATTTTGAGGATTTTTTTTTTGTCTCTATACCCGTTCCTTACGAATCCCTACAGTTTTTGATTAATCTTTGTACCCAAAAAACTTGATATATTAAAACATATATTCGTCATTAAATCTATAAAATTACAAACATAAATGATAAATTTAATTTTACCAACAAGAAGCGGACCATGTTAAACTATAAAACACGACTAAAATATTAACTATTGAAACATGTCCATCTACACTACATTTTAAAAGAAAATATGTAACTGATAATCTACGATTCCAAATCATGATTCGTTTGTTCTGAAAGAAGCTATATTTGATAATGTTCCAACTATATAAATTACCTCTTCTAATTTTACTAGTAAGATTTACGATAAACTTCTAAAGTCATTGTTATTGTTGTTTTTGAAAATAGTTTTTTTTTTGACCTTTACTCACTCAAAAATTAATAAATCTTAATATATAACTCGAAATCAAGAACAATTTATTTTAAACAAATCTAAACTTTCATATAATTATAGAAACATATGGCACACTTCCTGATTTATCTTGTAAAATTTTTAATAAATTTTTTAAATCATTGCTAAAACTATTTTCTAAGAAATCTGCTGTCAATTTTTATTACCTTTCGATATTCAAATATTCATATTTTTATTAAAATATATATCGAAATTGATCAACGAGTATTTTAAACAAAATTAGATCAAATCACGCTTATAACAATGTATATACTATTTTTTAATTATTTTATAAAATTTATAGTGAAATTTCATACTCCAATTGACCATACTCAGATTACGAGAGTTTAAAATCTTGTATAAAATGGGTAAACTACCCTTATATCCATCTAACTTTGTAAAATAGGGATCCCTACATATATTTTTTAGGGATCCCCAATGTGATTTATATGACTATCATCTATGTTTCTAATATAGCAAGTCTCATCATCATTCTCATTTGAGCTTCGGTGATAAAACTTCACTCGTCCTTATCCTCAAAGATAAAGATTTTGGATATTCTTCATAGTCGTCGGTTTAGATCCCCATATTTCTTGATTATTCTTCACCGATTGTCACACTGTGCGGTAAAACTAAAAATAATGTTTAGTTATATTATAAATAATATTTTAATTTTAGGGTTTAGGATTTGAAATTTAGGATTTTAATTATATATATTTAGGGTTTAGGGTTTGATTTTAGATTTAATTATATATAGGATTTATGGTGGAACACCCTAAAACCGATGTCACATTGGACCTCAAGCTCAAACCCTTATAAAAAAATTCTCTCAAATAGTTTAATCCTAATCCATAAGTTTCATAAATCAAAATGTTTAAAAAGAGTCTTACAAAATAATTAAGTGTTGGTTTGGAACTTCAAATCAAAACATATTAGTTTAAGACATTCTATGTGAATAATATTTTAAAAAGAGTTATAGTTATAAACGGGGGCGGATGCACTTTGGTGCAAGGTAGGTCACAGGACCTACCATTAAAAATAGGATAAATTATATTAGTAATAATTGAAGTTTTAAAATGTTTTTATTTTAGTCACTGAAATCAAATTATTTTATTATAGTTATTAAATTTGTGATATTCTTTCATTATGTTAACTTCTCTTAACCGGTTAAGAAATATTTTCGTGACACGTAAAGTTTTCTTCTCAAAAAATAATCTCAACTTTTCAAATTTACAATTACTACTAAGGTCAAAATTTTGATGGAAAAAACGGTGCCGATCAAATATACCAACATTGGAAAACATTCACTTTGTTAGAAATTTAATATAATTTAGTTTTAAATTGATATATTTGTTAGAAATTTAACATAATATAGTTTCAAATTGATCTAATGGTTAACAATGGTAAACCAGACTGAGAATCTCAAGACCCTAAAATCTAACATCAAAGTATTAGCTCTAAAAATTATGCACATGACCCTAAAGTAACCACACTTCATGTGATGAGGTTATATCCTTAACTTCAAGAGTAATCACTTTATTGATGATTCTTTGATCATCATAATTTTTTGATAATGGATATAATCTTAGAAGTATACTATAACAAGGACTTTAATTCTAATAAAAATAATCTTATTTATACTTTTAATATAAAATAATATTGAATAATTAATTTTAAATATTATCAAACACACATATATATATATATAATTTATTATTGATCGGTGAACTACCAAATTAAGATTTTTAGATCCGCCCCTGGTTATAAAACATAAGGGTCCTAAAATTATATTGTCCTACAAATTCAAGTATTGTACTCTCACAAAATAATACACTGAAATCTTACTTCGATGAGCTTCTTGTAAAGCACGCAACATCGTAAAGACCTGATAAGTGTTCAACTCACTATCACTTTTTACACTTCTCATGGGCTATAATCACCAATTTTACACTTACTTGAACCAATGCATGTACTTAATGTGAACTATTTAAGGATTTTGATGTTAAAGATAATATTTACAGGAAAGGTAAGCTTTACTGGATTTTTGTATCTGTGTAAGAAGAGGTATTGTCGCGGCAGCAACTGAGGCCGAGGCAGGACCTGATGCCGAGGTAGCAAGGGACAAGTAGCGATATTGTGGGCAAGCTGAGGAGAAAAATGACGGGAACGTTGCTGGACAAGAAGCCCAAGGATCGGAGCTAGATCGCACGAGGAAAGCCCAAGACAAGGCTACGGTGGAAAGTCTCCTAGTTGGAAAAAACTTGAAAATATTTTATTTATGTACTTGACTTGTTCCCTACTTCAAGTTGTATTCTACTTAGGAAAGGCCTATATAAGACATAGCCATCCAAGGAGAAGGGCAACCATTAGACGACACAATTCAGAATTAGAGAGCTTAGACCTAGCCAACTTCATCTTTTAGTTTTTCTTTCTTTTACATTATGCTCTAAATTTGTTTAGGCTTAGGTGAAGGTTGTAAAGTATTAGTGTGAGGAGATTGAACTTTGTTTCTTGTTTCAATGCAATAAAATATCGAAGTTTGCTTATTCTTTGTCATTCATTGTTCTTGCATTCAAGCTCGGGAGAGAAGTTTATAAGTAATCCATTTATCTAATATCGGGAGAGTTAGATTCACGAAAAGAATAAATACGGTATTTCAATCGGAAAATACTAACTCGGCCTAGGAATATGTTAGAGTTTCAGCGGCTAAAAGAAGTGTGGCATTGGTTGATGATTATAATTGATTCACGCCGGGAGGTATCATCAATGACTGGACATTAACAGTACTTCGACTTAGGGATAAGCATAGTCATCTAAGGACACTTTGCCGAATTTTGGTAAAGTCCACCCAAGAGCAAGGGATTGCCGCGGCGGGCGAGTATTTTCACTGTCGAGGCAGTAATCTGCAGTTCTGCCGAGGCAGTGTTGTACGATTGCATTGGACAGAAACAAGTCGATTAAATCCACTATACAGCACAACTGGATCCTGACCATTTTCTTTATTCAGTTTTCCTATCTTTATTTAGTTCAATCACAACCCAGATCACTTGTGTCTTTATTTTATTTTCCTTTCAGAGCAAGAAGACTAAAGGAAGCATATTGAGTAGACCAATCCTTGTGGAGACGATACACGATTTAGTCATCACTTTATTATTTGGCGACGTGTTCACTTGCACTAAATTGCGCATATTTTACACACATCAAGACCTACGTACGTAAGGAAATAACAATTCTAAACGCTGAACTCGAAAGTTCAATAGATACATCTCTATTTTATCATGCTTCATGCAAATCATAAACATAAATATGTAATCATAAAATGATAAGTAAGCATAAATATCAAGCGGTGATAGTGTTATTATGATAGTTTAAACATATGCAATCACAATGATTAACAATCAATCAATAATCAAAGCCTTACAAGGCCCAACATACCATATTGTACCATATAGGAGTGGAATCTAGTCACATAGTATTAATACATACGTTCTGGGTGTGTACGAGTCATACATCGGAACAAAACCCTTGGGTAAGTTTGAGTCACTTAGCATCGGTACAAATACCTTAGATAAGATTGGATCACATGACATCAATACATACACTTCACTCATAATTATCCATTGAGTACGTACGGATGAAACTCATGTCACATAACATCAGTAACCTCAATCTCACTACTTGTCATGGTGTTACAACATAAACATGAGCATTCAAATCTAATCATACATGTTCTCACAAGGCACGAAACAACATTGCAAAACTATTACATTAAATTAATGGCCATTAATGTAAGGCATGAATTACACAAGTTTGAATCTTATTATACTACCGTTTTATTCACATATATGGTTAAAATTACAGTTTCTTAATTTTATAATTTATTTTATACCTTTAAAGACTCATTGAGCCCTTTACTCCAAATTATGTGATCCCGAACGAAACTTTAAAATTCTTAGATAGATTGTTCTGTCGTATCGATACACCTACATGTGTATCAATACTCCCCTCTAAGGTATTGGTACTCTCCATCGAGTACTTGTACACATTTTACATTCGAAAGAATTTAATATCAAGCTCGTACTGGTATGTTACCTAGAGTATCAGTACCCAGTTTCGATACACGAGCCTCCTACATCAATTCTCAACTAGTATCGGTATACCCTTTGACATACCGATACTCGAATATATTACATACACCTAATAAAATAGTGGTACCAATATACCCCTAGTGTTCCAATATACGAAGACGCTACTGAAATTTTAATTGTGACAGGGTACCAATACACAAAAAATCGTACCAATACATCATATAAATGCCCCTTTTCAGTTGAAAGGGGTGAAACTATGGGGTTAGGATTGAAGAAAGGATTAGGCTTATGGTCCGGGTATGCTGCACTTTTTAGACATTCCATTGTGTGAGATAATATATGTTTATTTCTCTAGCTGTTCACTAGCTTCATGGTACTTGACAACCTTCTCGGATTTCCACGAGCAGGTTCGAAATCCTCTCAATCTTATATTCCGTGAACCAAAGTACACCCGAAAATTATTTTACAGTTTATGGTACTAAATTTACAAATAAAACTTTAACCATATTGCTAAATTGAAACTTTCATTTATATATCTAGTTGATAACTAGTCTATGTGAGTATGTTTTGATGAAACAAAGTCAACAAGAGTAGAAGGGTAAAGGGAGAGGAAGATGATGGTGATGATGGTTGGATTCTTTCTCTATCCGCCACTTCAGGTTAAGGAAATCGTCGGCGGAGCACGGCAGCCTTAGAGGTCCCGTCGTGTGGTAGCCGTATGCCTCGTGAGCCTTCTCCAACAGACGCTTGAGGAGTGGATGGTAAAGGTATGATATCGGAATCATAAACCGGCGAAGCCCTCCGTCGTCGTCCTCTGTTCCGACCTGAACCGCCAGCCATCCCTTCTTCACCTTCTCCCGCTTCTTCTCCCCCACCATCTTTTATCTTCTTTTCTATCTCTTACAACACAATTTGTAACCAAAGGCTGGTTCTAAGCTAGCTGAGCCTGACGCTTTATAAGAGTTGATATTTATAGCACTTGTGGTGGCTAACATTTTAATTAAATAAAAATCTTCTATATAATATAAGATTTATATTCGATACATTATCATGAAAAATAAAAAAAAATCCATAA
Source organism: Abelmoschus esculentus (assembly GCA_035048815.1). Taxonomy (NCBI): domain Eukaryota; kingdom Viridiplantae; phylum Streptophyta; class Magnoliopsida; order Malvales; family Malvaceae; genus Abelmoschus; species Abelmoschus esculentus. The sequence goes on along the minus strand of JAUCBN010000026.1, from coordinate 596,336 downwards.
ATGTTAATTTTAGGCAGAGAGGGAGTCAGAATTTAAAGTTGAGGAACAGAACATAAATGTTTGAAATCAGAAACAAATTCATAAATAAGTTATTTTTTAAAAAAATAATTATGAGATAAAAGTAAAAATAAAATCTTTGGGGTGGAGGGCAATTGTGTCGCCCTATTTTATTTCATCGCTGATTTTAAGGTTTAATAATTTAGTTTAGGATTTATAAAATAAAAATAAAATATTATATTCGGTTTAAATATTAACATTATAAATGAAGCAGATTAAATTGAGAGGGTACTCCCAATAACATGCCTACAATACATGATTTTGATTAGTCAACCAATAAGACTAAGGTATATGATTCCCAGTGGTTGTGACCCCTTGATTTTGGGTTTATTACTTATTTAGACCCCTAATTTTAATTTATTTAAACTTTGTCCCTCCTACTTTTATAGCTAATTACAATTTATCTTTCTTTATTTTAATTCTTGATTTCGTCCGTAACAAAACTTTAATTCTTAAATTAAATCTATAACCTTTAAAATCGACATATTATGCGATTCGAATACTAGAAATATGATGAGTGATGACGTGGGGCTTTCCATTTGGTTCACAAATTTGTGTTCATTCCTTTATGCTCTCCCCTCGAGACTTACCCTTCATGGCGTGGGATAAGGACATGGAACCTCTTGGCTGGAAGAGATGTCATTTTCTTCACTTATTTGGCATTGGATTTCCATATCTTCATCTTTATAAAACTTTAACTATTCTTTCATATGATATTTATTTTAGAAAATAAAAAATACCCAAAAAATAATTAAAAGGGTTACAATGATTTTTTAAGTTAATAGATGTAATAATTATAATTGTAAAATAAATAATAAATAATTATCACGAGTAGGGACAGAGCCAGGATTTAAAGTAGGGGACAAAACATAAATATTTGAAAGTATGGGTCAAATTCATAAATAAATTATATTTAAAAAAATTTAAATAAAGAGACAAAAGCGTTTACCCCTTCCTACTCCTATTTAATTTTGTCATTGATAACAACTAATAATTGCAAAGATATTTTTAAAATCAATTAAGTGGGTAAGAAATAAAATAATTAAAAGAATTATATTTTGATACCGTAAGAGAAAATTTACACAATCTTTCGTATTTAAATTATAAAATGTAAATCCTTAAATTTAATATTCTGAATTATAAATATTAAACATTAAGCTTTAATTTTTTAACTCTAAATTTAATTCCTGAAATTCTATATCTTTAAACTCTAAACAAATATGATAATGACTAGGGACGAAACTACATGAGATAAAAAGGGGCAATCGTCCCGCCCTAGTGATGACCCACCATTAGTTCCAGTGTTCCACGGTCTCCTCTACCATGAAACGTTGGATTCTAACAAGAATTCCCTTACACGATTTTGAGTTACACCATCTTTCCTTAAGATTTTAGAAAAAAATGTGTATCACGTTTAGATCATGTCATAATCTTGTTGACAGGGACAAATAGCCGACCAACTTAGAGTATGTCGGATCCAACAGATGAAGAAAGTTATTTTAAGCGTCCCTAATCAGTAATTATCATGGAAATAACAATAAATTAAAAGTAATATAAAGTTTGGTAGACATAAATATATACTTGTAAAACAAATCAAATCTATATATGTTATAATCTTAAAATAATTATAACGTTGAATTTTTATATTTAAAATCACTATAGTTTATAATACGAGGAATATTATGTTTTGATATAATTAAATATTGTTTTTAACCGAATAATTTTATAGATTGTGTTTAAACATAATAAAATTATGTTGTGAGATACAAGTAAACTAGAATTAAAAAAATCGAATGCGAATCTTTATAAAATCAGCTCTTGTTAATAAGTTAATGTGTTTCAAGGCTGTGTGAGTACAGGGACGGAACGGTCCAAGACCCCCGACTGCTGTTATAATAAGCTCCTTTCTCTTGTTATCATCCAATTCCAAATGGAACCTTTGCCCTGGACTTACTCTTACCCAACAGCTTCATCTGCTTCACATGTTCCTCTTCCTCTTCAAGCTTTTTCCTCCATGCAGCATCTTCCTTTTGCCTGTGAATCAGCTCCAATTCCCTGTATCTTTCCTCCTCTTTACGTTGTTGCTCCAGCGCTTCTCGTCGTTGAGACTCTTCCACCCTCCGCCTGTTCTCTTCAAGCATCTTATCCAGCTCTTCTCTCTCTCTCCGGGTTTGTTCCTGCACAAGTTGTTAATATAAAATCATAACGAGACAAGTGGGAAAGACAAGTTTATATAGAATAGTTAGGCACAGATAACAGTGCCGGTTCAATCCCGAGTAACCAGGCTCACTCCTTTTCAATCTGGAACTCTAAAATCAGAATTCATCGTTGAGATAAAGGGGAATCAGCATCAAAACAGATACGTGCAAACATAAAAAGCTCACCACCATCATTTCTAGAAAGAGTTTATAGTACACTACTATGTTGCTTCAACTCTTCATTTTTCTTGAAATGCCCATGTTCAACACTCATGTCAATCTTATTTCTAGACATGAATATGGGATATAATCCTCCAAGTAATTGAAAAATCATAGAAAAATTGGATATACCCATCTCAGACACGTGCTTGTACATGATTCTCATTCTCGAGTTCAAGTAACATAGGTATACTATAACCCGAAATAGCACACCAACTTAACCTGCAATTCTTGTATCTCATCTCCATCCCAATATAATGAATCAAGACATACCATGGACCAGACCACTATGCTTAGAACAAATGAGTTGAGAAGCCACTAAAATAAAGGGGCTATGCAGGAAACCAGCATGTTTCTCATGTTGTCCTTGTACTGATCTTGTTGTAAATAAGGCACTCACCTTGAATATAAGTAAATTTTTTATCTAAACTCGAAAAAATGTCAGCTAACAATATCTATATTAAAGAAGATATTTGATCATTTCCTTTAGTTTCCTAAGAAATTATCAGCTTTATTTAGGGCGGGACAATTAAATAAGCTTCACTTGTGCAGTCTAGAGTGCAAAGTCATATAGAATATGAATACAATTTCCAGAACATTTCAGTTCGAAGAACATGCAGGCCAATACATAGTTGAAGACGCTTACTTGTTTAAGCCTTGCCTCGGCAAGAGCAGATTCTTTTTCTTTTTGGAGTTGAATGGCAACATCGTCGAACAACTTCTTCCGCCCTTCCGCCGCCGTCTCTCTGTTGCCAACTTAACTTCCTCTGAGTTCAACCTCTCCTCAACATTCTTCTCAATTGCTTCCTCCAATCTCTTTGCTGTCTCTTCCTCTAATATTTTCAGTTCAGCCTCTTGTTGAAGCCTAAAAACCAAATAAACTTCTCAAATCCCTAACCCAAAAACCTTAAATTCTAAACTCTAAACCCTAAAATCTACAACATAAACCCTAGACTAAACACTAAATTTGACAAGCTTGTGTGAACTGTGTACCAAAGTTTTTCTACTCTTAATAAATAGAAATTTTCCAGTTTACATTAAAACAATTATACATGAATATGCTTAATGTTTTAGCCATCAGCTATTTTTACTAAAAATTTACCTCACGCCATACTCCAATGTTTTTGCTTTTGTATCAAATTTTACAGAACAAATATGACACCGGTGCCTACAAAATTTCGTAATCTGAATACTTGGATATTAAGAATCTTCCAGCAAAGTTGAAATTACGTAGACTAAATCATTTTAACCTAAACAAGAAATGAAATTCCAAATAAATGAAATTGAAAGATACCTATTGGTTTTCTGGATGGGAAGAGCTGGGGAGGGAGATTTAGGCAAAGGAGATAAAGATGTTCGTCTACGGTGTTTTCTTGGAGACGGAGATCGGCTTTTACGGCGTCGATGAGATGGTGACCGGCTCCGACGGCGGCGTGGAGAGGGTGAAGGGCTTCTCCTGCTCTGGTCTCTTCGGCTTCGGCGGGTGTGCCTGGACCGGTAGGATGGTGAGCGAGAGCGTGATAAGCTTTGCGGCATTGCAACTAAATAACTTTGTCTACTGCAACCCAGTACTATCTATTTATATAAACTCAAAACAAATTTGTATATTAGGAATTCAATGTTCTTATTTTTATTTTTACAAACAGAATTTTTTCTATTATATTATTAAAAAAATTAGATTTAAAATTAAGATTTAAAGTTAATTTAAAGTATTGAATATAAACGTATGATTTAAGATTTAAAATTTTAGAATTGTGATTTATAATTTGATTTTTTTAGCGTTAAGCACAAAACATATAGAAGATTTTTGTTAAGTAATTTTAAAAAAAATTATTTTTCTTTTACTTTTAATCTTAAAAAATAATTTTTTTTTAAATTTTTTTTTTTAGTTTGTAGAACTAATGATTTAGGATTAAGATTTAAAATTTAGAGTATCAAGGTAGTAAGATTTAGGCCTTAAATATTATAAAATTATATAAAAAAATTTATACACTTGTATATCAAAATATAATCATATATATTTATTAATGGCAGGAAAGTAATTCGAATTCTTGTGATGTCAATTTTTGACAACAAAATACATTACAAGTTCCAATTGACGGGTAAAAGTTATCTGTTTTTTTCATGGTGCATCCTTCCATATTTTTTTAAAAAATTAAATTTTTAACTCTATTTCTTATTTTCTAAATCATAAACTCTAAACCCTAAAATTACACCTTACCTCTAATTCCTAAACCCTAACCTTAAACTCTAAACCTTAAACCCTAAACTTATAATTTAAAATGAAGACATAAAAAAGAGGTATATGATTTTCACCGCAATTGACTGCGCAGTATTTGTATTCTCCTTTTTTTTCAACACTTTACAAGATTTTTTTTCTCTTTATATATAATATATAAAAATAATCCATTGAATGAGTAAAACTTAATGGCGGAGATTAATAATAAAAAATCGGAGAAAAAAATAATAATCTCCAATCGAATTAATATTCAAATCTCAGAGGATATTCATACAACTATTCAACCCAATTAATATCCAAATCTTTTAGCTTTGTGAGCCACTTTTGTGTATTTTGTGAAACATATGGCTTTAATATAGGAGTCTGTTCTTCACCTTCATTGCCACTACTAGCTGATATGTTGTCCATCGGTTTTTCCTCGACGCTTTGCGGCTGGCTGCTCAGGTGCTTCTTCCTCACCTTGAGCGACAGTAGACGAGAAACTTCCCGCAGGCCTCCCCATTTCTCCAACCCACGTGCGATGTCGTAGCGACCTATACGTATACACCAGAATTCATAAGGTACAAGATATAGTATATGTCACAGACACAATGATTCTACTTTCAATGATTTTCAACAAACCTGCACGTTCAAATGACTTTCTGCTGGGCATAAATGATGGATCCATCCCCCAGCTCCTCTGGAATCGAATAATCTGTAACATTTTATTGAATTTCATGTGGCTGATTGCCGGATGTGTACGATGCTAGAAAGTTGAGTTGCAGGGAAATAAACACATGAAACAGTAACAAGAACACTTCACCTCCTCCTGCAGATTCTCAAGGTTGTCCCAGTAGCCCTTTGGTTTGCGTTGTTTGTATGCAAGGGAGAGATTCATCAAAGATGCAATCCTTCTAAATCCGCCCATGCGCGTGATTGCTTTCTCGATATCCACTCGTCCATGTAAGCGAAGTTGCTTTCTCATTGGCATAAATCCTTCCTGTCCATGCTCAAATATGAAGTTCTGGAGCTCTGTCTTGAGGACTTCAATATCCCTTTGCAAGCCTGGAACTCTGGGTCTTTGTCTAAGTGAATTAGCACTACTGGAACCCACATCCGACTGAGCGGTGTCGCTATAGGCTGTTTCATCGCCATTGCTGGAGGAGGAAGTTTGTTGCCCCGAAAGCAGTCGATCTTCTTGTGTTTCCAAGGAATTTTCAGCCTCTCTTTTTTCAACATAATCTCGAATTGCACATAAATTGGATGGTAGATCTTCATATATAACCTATGAGGTCAGAAGAGTAAATGACAAAACATTCTAGTACAGATAAAGAAACAGAAGGCCAAATATGTTAAGGGATTAGACTCATTTTCCCTCCCTTTCCAATGGTTAAGGAACCACAATGATGCCTAAGATACAGTAAAAGTGCATAATTGACATACCTCTTCCATGAGAGCTTCAGAAAGAACGGAATCTCGGTGCATTTTTGACTCCACGGAATACTTCAGTAGTGTGTGATGACTTCCAAGTTGCTCTAGAAGCCATCTTCCCTGAAAGGAGTCAAAATCCCCTTCGACCTGTTCAAAACTGATCTCTTTTTCAAGCTGTTCATGCAGATCTAGAATAACTCGAGCATGAAGTACCATATACAGCAGGCCCTTGCATCCTTCCTGCAAAAAAGAATCGGTTATATCATAAAATAGGCCATAGACTTAACTTGCTTCATATTCGGTTGAGCTAATAAAGATGTTAAGAGGCCAAAACTGAAACAGTCCTAAATATAGGTATGGTGATGTCAAGAATGCTCTTTTGCATGGTGAACTTGAAGAGGAAATTTATATGCGGATTCCACCCAGGTAAGAAAAAGAAAGTGGCTACTCAATATTGTGGGTATGCTCAAAAGGTGTTGTATAGCCTTAAGCAGTCACCACAAGCATGGTTCGGAAGACGGGCGAGAGTAGTGTTAACCATGGTTACAGACAAAGTCAAATAGATTAAAACAGTATGTATAGATATAGGAACTCTACTGCAGAATAAAACACCAACAGTTTTACTACAAACGACAAGGATCATAATTAATTATTTCAATTGATCTTTTGAATGGAAACATCCTTATGTTACATTTGAAGAATGCACAGTATAAGATAGCAAAAATAATAGAAAACTTAATTAGATTCAGTATCCAACAGAGAGATGATTACAGAATTCTCAAAAGATGAATCGGATTGCATAATCTCTATGGCACCCTGAAAGTGAAAACGTTTCATAAATAAATCTTACTCGTACCTGGAGAATGCGAACTTTGTTGTTTTCGCGTGATAAGACTTTACTAATAGCTAAATTTGGAACAATCCTGCCAAAATGAAGCTTATTGAGGGGAAAAAACAGGAACACAAAAGAAATATTCAATTAGAATGATATAAATATTTGAATATTGTGGATTTATTTAATCTAAATTATTCTATTTTATCACCAATCTAGGAGCAAAAGAGAATGTGTAGTCTAGTAATTGGTAACTAATAAGTTCTGTGGCTAATGTATGTTTCAAAAAAGAATGATGATGAAATACCCTAAATGTTGATTTAAGCCTAAGGAACATATCTTGCAAAGTTGCAATGGGTTCTCTTGGTTCAAATAAACTAAGAATTTCTCATGTAGGTATGTCTTCATAGGAAAATTGAAGTATCAAGAACTACAGAATGAAATACAGCTTTGAATGTAAATACATGTGGTAAAAAGTGATGGAAAGTGAAGTTCATCTGGAAAAAAGCCAGTTAATCCTTAGGTTGAAGTCCAAGAAAGAGGATAAAAATTACTTACTCAGGAAGACTCTCGTATGCAGTTAAAACGTTCCAAACTTCGCGAACAGGAGCTTTTACGGTTATGCTAGCAACAACACAACGATGGACGCCTCCATTTTCCTTCATCACAAAAGCATTTTATCAGGAACAGCTAAAACAGAAGCCTTTATATCAATAATAGCCTAAAACAGAAGTGGCTTCCAGAAAAAAGGAGGCCCTATGAGAATGGTCTTGAATCAAGTATTTACCAATAAACCATCAAATCTACGAAGATGAACTTCATCCACCATGCAAGGCCTATCGATTCTGCAGACTTTTCCAACACCCCAGTTACTGTTCAACTCACTTGAAGACTGTAGAGGCCCAGTTATTTTTAGGTCTACTGGTGGTGGTTTCTCCTTTCTTAAGAGTGCACCATCCGAGTTCATACCAGGTGAAGAAAGAACAGGATAAGATGTTCTAACCAAATCTTTTGCTATTGACATCTTCTGATTCCCATGAAAAATCTTTTCAGCTTGACAGGCCAAGGCTCTGAGATTCACAGGAAGATCAGATCTGATAATCCTCTCCAGGAATATGGCAGGGAAGTTAAATCTCGGAATTACATTAACTTCGTATGATAAAATTGTAGTGCCAGACCTACAATAATGTCAAAGAGAACAATGGATTTTACATCTTATGGGAAAAGCAAGAATTCCTAAACAAGTTGGCTGTGAAATAGAGAACACTGATGCTACCTTGTTCCAGATTTGACAGACCATTTCCCTTCAAACTTCTTAAAATCTCCATCAACCATGGAAAAATGGAGTTCACGACCATTGGACTGAATTACAATCAACAAACTGTAAAGCTTGTAGGTATTAAAGAATATAGAAAGCCAATTTTTGAAAATTAAAGATACAAAGACAAATGAAACGATGTCAAATTCAGTTCTGCAGATCTAACAATCCAAAGAAATATCTACATAAACCTCTACTCCACACAGCAGTTCACACAAATAACACCAAGAACATATTCATTTGTTTTCATGAAAGCCAACCACCTCTTTCAGTTCAAGGATATGCAATTTCATTTTTTGAAGAAAAAAAGAACTTTGAACAGATTAAAAACCAGAGCTTTCTACTATCATCAATTCTAGAAGAAAACTTGCAATATAATTCAATTTCAGTTCAGAATCCTATTTCCTATTTCAGATAGTGACACTTACTAAACCATCAACATAGTGGGAGGAACTACGGGTTTTATTAATTTTAAGCTTAAAGCTCACACAATGACAGTGCATAGAGGATGGAAGAGACAAGCTCCCTCTGTTTACTACTAAGCCAAGCAGATCCTAAATATATTCTCCAAAATTCAGATTCATTCCAAGCAAATTGCAATCAGCTTCTTTAGGAATTCCTACAATAATGTCAAAGAGAACAACCGATTCTCCAGGAGATAGCAGTGTTCGTGGGAAATGGAAGATGTTATACAAATATAGCTTCTAGCCTATAAGGTACCAACATGAGAAGAACAAGGCCTTGCACAGTCAATTATGCAACCAAATTTGTTAAAAATAAATTAAAAAGTGATAAAAATAGGTCGGAAAACAACAGCCATTTGTATTACTGCAAGGTCTTTGAGGAGCAAAATCCTGTGATTGGCTAACAGACATTAGTGGTATCTATATCACAGTTCAACATCATAAACTATAAGGTTTAGGATGCTTACTGAATTGGGGATTTCTTGGAGATCAAGAACGACACGTGCTTCGATATGCCAATATAATGCCCTTTGCAAACCCCTCTGCTCCAACCATATTCGTCCAGGATGTGGGCAAGGAATCCGTCCACTATCAACCAGACAAAGTTCATTCCAGTCAAGTAACAGAGAATGGAATGAGATGGAGATAAGAAAGAATTTTGTCCTAAACTGATATTAACTTCAAGTAAGGTGTGGAGAGTTAATGAGTTGTACGAAATTGATTAGTGTACACTTCACAATGCTTTATTGCATGCAACAAGTGTAAATGTGGAAGAAATTATCCAATCAAACTTCACAAATGCATCACTTCATTTAAACTATGTACATAACCACAGCATGAACTGTTCATGTTCTACCATGGATGAGTTCTTCATGCTCTAAAGATGGGAGCATAAATTCCTATGTACACTATGAGCACAGTTCAAGGAGAGACCACATTCTCTTTATAAGATTTTCGGGGATTAATATATGGGGTATTCATCAAATTTGCAACGATGTCATAAGGGTGAGCATTCAATCAAGTCTAGCAAAAAAAATTTAAGGTTAGTCAAGTTGTAGTCCTATTTAATAATTCAATCTTTATCCGAATTTTTTTTAGTCGAGTTTTTGTTCAAATTTAATTGTAAATATTTATAATTTTATGGTATTAATTGGTCCTAGTTTAAATGGATTTCTATAGTCATTGGTGAGCAAAACTCGACTCAAGTCTCAACTCGAAAAAGCCAAATTATTCGACTCGGTGTGACCCCCAATCATTTTGTCTCAACTTGAAAAATATTCAAATAAAATTTGAGTTATAAAATGAAAATTCGAATAACTCGAAATTTTTAATAATTAATTGATCAGATTTCAAGTTCAAGTTGAACCTCTCGATTTTACATGGACATAGAAAACTATTTAAATTGAAATCAATATATATTATAATATTATAAATAATTATAATTAAATAGGTAGAAAACTTAAAAACTTGGCTCAAATTTTATAAATTCAACCTAAATTTTATAAAATTTGAATCATAAAATAGTACACATAAATTCAAATTTTTAAAATTTTGACTTTTTGAACAAGCTAATAATGATTACAATAATATCTATTTTAGAATATAATCTCCACCATAAAATTTTTTGACTTAATTAGTGCACTACTCAAATTTAAAAATTATTACTGACTAAAATATTTAAATTCAAAGTTAAATAGTCAAATTTGTTTTTTTTTTAGTGTTTTGTTCACTCCTGATCCTAGCAACATAGACTTTCTACATTCTAGGACATCATTATGTGATCAAAATAATAAAAACGATGAAGACAATAAATGGTTGAAAAGCAAAACCTGCAAATAAGGTTAGGGATGAAATCGGCAAGACGTTCATAATCAGTGAGAGCATCCCAGACAGAATCAATATCGGCAGAAACCGAAATCTCAGCTTTGATCCGTCTTTCCCTCCAAGAAAGCACTTCCATTTCGCAGTGCACCCTCTTGTTCCTGTACGGCTTATCTCTTTCTTCTTCATTTCCTCCGGAATCAGCAGCTCTTTTAACGTAAGTGGTTGTGAGGGAACATGTTTTGGGTGGGGTTTTGAGAGCGGAAAACGCAATGCGACGGTGTTTGGTGGAGAGACAAGGGTCATCGTTGTTGAGTGGAAACGAATATGAATAGAGAGATGAAGGGGTTGAAGCCTTGCATACCCAGATTTTCATGGCGGATCAGGGAATGGTTTGAGAATGGAGAGAACAGTTGGTTTACATTTAGTATGGAGTTGGAGTTGAAGTAGAGGGTGTTGGTGGCTGGGAACCACCAGTTTCTGGCTCCCCCACTCCCTGTTTGTCGTTTACTGAACCAGAGTGTGTGGTTCGACGCCGTGCTTCGTTGCAGAAGGGGACGTTTTAGTCTTTTTACTCCAAGCTATATATATATATATGTGGAAATAGTAAATATATGTGGCTGGCGTTTGCTTATGTATAAAAGTGAATATTTGTATGATTATCTCCATAGAAATATTTTTTTTTTATTTTGGGTTGTAAGAATTTTAGATGGTTTAATCTAATTATTTTACTTTTGGATTGCGATGTAATTATAATTTTTGTATGAATTAATAAAAATTCAGTTGTATTTATCAAAAAATAAATATTGGATTGGATTTAGCGAATTACTTTTTTTAGTTAATTATTGATGTATTATATTTTATAATTTAAAATTTTTTAAAATTAAATTTATAAAAATTAAATAGAATTGAATTTAGTTTATATTCGACTTTATAGTATTAAATGATTTTAATTTAAGTTAATTTTTATTTTATGCTTTAAATCTTATTTAAATTAAATTTATAAAATTACGATTTAAAATACTTTTTATGCTAAGATTTTTTAAAAAATTAATTTTTTTAAATCGAGTCTTATTCACTCTTAAGAATACATTATAGTATAGGATGTAATGATTGGGTTTGGTTTATTCATAAAAAACAATGCAGAATAGATAACATACTCGTTTTTCAAAAGTTTTAAGTGAAATTACTCATTTATTTTCATTTATATCGCCAATCATTTTATATTTTTAAAAAATAATTAAAATAAATATTTTATCTACTTAATTTTTTTTTAATAATACCATACTATTTAAACAAAACAATCTAAAAATACTTTTCAAAATCACATTCCACCGCTTTCCAAAAGCAGAGTCAAATTATTGATACTAAAATTCACAGTAAAGTTTAAGGATTTAGATTCTGTAAATCTAAATTTTAAGGTTTATGGTTAAGATTTAAAGTTTTAATATCAGACATTTAAGTTTTAATTTTAAAAACAAATTAAAAATGCTTATGAAACATTCTACTTTTACTGTCATGAAATAAAAACCCTAGATTCTAAACCTGATCCAAACATCATCCTAAAACAATAATAGTCCATGAAATAAATATTTTGAGTCACATGCTCTACAAATTATGAGCTGAACTCAAATGCAAATTCATTTATAGAAGAAATGTCCATGTAACTTGCATGGAATTCCATGCTTCCTATGCCTTTGTTAAACACAAGTGATTGTACATACACATGAAATTACAAGGGATTGGGAACTGACCTCCATCCACTGCTCTGAGTCACTCTACAGACAAAAAACTTATAAACATTAGTAAGTTCGGGACGCGATTAACGAACACATTTATCGATCGGTACAAACAATATCAAAGAATTGGCAGACAGCAGAAGGAAATTACGGACCTTCAGGCATGTGCACCGAGAACATTGAAAAGCACCGCTCACCTGTTAAATTTAAAGCCGGAACTTAAACGTATTCAAATATGGCACCGGTATGATTGAATCCGCATGATACATCCAAGGCTTTAACATTTTCATCAACTCGGACCATTGTAGGTTTTATGTAATCAACATCACTTCCGTGACCCTGCAGAAAGAGGAAACAAAAAATAGCATCTATATACGTGCAACCCCGACAATCCAAGCATACAAAAATACGAGAAGATGAAGATTGTGATCACTAAAAAGCATCGGGTACAGTGGCATATAAAGAGCATAAAATATCAGAGGAAATGATGTTGGGTTACAGAATTATCAGAGTATTCTATATTTTTCTTCCCAGTTGCTAAATTCCGTTTGTTTCCTGAGAAAATGATACAGGCAAAGAGAAAAAAATGAAATACTAATGCGGACTGGCTAGCAAAATGGAGCCTGGTCCACAAGTACGTGGAATACATGGGAACATAATAATAAACAACAAAGGAACTATGCTCCAACAGGGCTTTTGTTTTTCTTTTTCCACACTTCTATTAGTTACTTTCTTTTCGAAATTTACACTCGAGTTATAGTGACATTCTAGTTTTCGGTTTGGTCTAGTTGTGCTGACATGGGTATGCAAGAAAAAAGTGAAAATAAAATCAGGAACATGCCCCTTTCTTATTCTTTTGGTATGTGGTGTTACGGAACCGATGCCATAAAAGACTAAAAACACACACACTAAAAACAATGAGGTTTTCATTTCCCTAATGCTTCATGCAGAACCACAATACAAGAATTACAATGACAAATGGTTCAACTATTATTTCATGGAAAAATGCAAAATGAGAAACAATAAATGTTAATAATACAAGAAGAATAAAAGCAAACCAGTTGTCCCCCGGAAGAATGCCCATCTTCAGAAAATGTTCCATGAGAACCTCCCCAACCCCATGTGAAGACCTTGCCATCTGGACATGAATAGGAGCAAATACACATTTCTCACACAAACCATTTCACAGAATATATAAGCACTCAATCATTCATAGTTCATACTGTACAGAATAACCACTACATTTAGCTCATGTGTCAATTATTAATTGCATTGGGTCTTAATTTAAAGATTCTTTGAGCCAGAAGTGCAGCTTTTATTTGTTTTTACCTTCCTTAAGATTTTAGTCTCAACAACATATTGTAAATTATTCGCAGATGATTGGACAGTGACGTTGAGTCCTAAAGTATTATATTTATATCAAGTCTTCCTCTCATGGTTTAGAAACTTTCTTTTCCTTCAACTTAGTTTTCCATTCAAGACCCAAGACTGTTGAAGTCTTTATGTGATCTGAAGCTAATATTGAGCAACTTCTCTTAATAGTTCAACTTTAAATGCATATTCGATACCAAATATACAAGAACAAATAAAAATGAAAAATAGGAGTTACAGTTTCTAATTAATAATCCTTTCAAGTGGCAGGAAGCAAGTATCTTTAATGCGGTATTTGATCCCATGATAAGTTCTTACCTGAAATCGCTGCTGTATGCTTCCAACCACAGGAAACCTGCTGATGCACACTTTCAAAATTAAAAAGGTAGAAAACTGAAGTATATGCAAGAATTTAACAGAAGATCCAAGCATCAGCTCAGGCATCTTGGAGAGTGATTGCTTCTGATTTTTTTTTTCTTTTTTTAACAAAATGGTGTTGTCCCTTTGAGAGTGAAGAGCAACAGCATCAACCAATGCACAAAACATAACTCCTGGTTCTATCATGATTGATAAAATCTCATTGATACAGTAATGCTGACAAAACAGAAGCACAAACCTTGCAAACAGGAGATTTTAGAAAAGGATCTTGAATTCTTTCTGGTACATGAAAAACATCAATAGAACTGCCAAAGCCAAAGATGAACAATTTTAAAGATATCAAAATTCTATGATTCAAAATGTAAACAAAAAAAAGTAACAAATCAATTTCTCAGGGTAGGGTTTCAGAACATAGTCCCGACTGAATACCCGGTACCAAGGCAACCGTTCTCATTTGAACCCCAAGTATAAAGTTCCCCACCTCCTATGAGAAAATTGATGAAAAGAAACAAAACTAGGATTAGATTCAGATGCAGGCATAAAAGAACCTTTAGCTCACTAAACAATGGAGGATGGGACGATGACGAGCACAACAGAAATAGCATTAAGATTTTGGCTAGTTTCTTTCCCCTGAAAAGGAAATATCAACAGAAATAACAGGGCTATTTATAAATCATTCGCAGTAAAATAAGGATAAGACACATTGATGCCATATTGTGAAATTGGAATTTTTCATTTTTGTACACAAAACTTGAACAAGCTACTAACCATAGACATCACTAGCATCAGGGGAAGAGCCAGAAAATTTAGATTGCGGTGTCTATTTTTTCTAAAAAAAATCTATAAGGGATTTTTTTGAGTGGGGGCAAACGATGGGTGTTAATTTTCTTTAAGGGGCGTAACACTTTTAAAGAGGTGTCAATTTTCTTCTGTATGGTGTTTATTTTACTTTTTAATATTTTTTATAAAAAAAAACAAAGAATATTTTATTTTAAAAAAAAATTGGGGTGTCAGTTACTGTCTCCGCCAGTGGCTAGCATAACATACAATTTTAATTCTCGTCACTGCAAGGAAAGCAAAAACAAGTCCATCAACAATTTAATTATTTCAGCACCCCCTGCTAGTTAGGCCAATGCTTCCTTAACAAAGATAACAAAAAGATCTATGGCAACTTGTTCTCAAATTCATAGCCAATCAATCAAGGTCCATGATTGCAGTTTGTTGGTTTTACCTTCAGTGCAGCACTAGAGAGAGAAATGTAGAGATAGCAGAAAGAGCAACATGAAAGAAAAGAAGAAACAAAAGAGGGGGCGGGGGGGGGGGGGCATGATCTGATTTACAATGTTTTTGAAAGTTGTCTCAACTAAATAGTATTTGAGACCTTAAAATAAAAAAAATAGAAAAAATAGATCCCTAATTAGTGTATATCCTCCGCAGATCAATCTACCCTCATTCGAGCCTTTGCTCATTCTAATCTACATAGTCATTGAGATTGCAATTTTCATAAAATATTGAAGCAAGAAAAATTTAAAAGGTACATCGATTTAAGATTTTCAAACAACAAAAATGTTTGCTATGATGGCTCTATATTTTGACCATTATAAATCATGCAAAAACATATGAAAATGAAGGGGAGAGAATTACTTGTTACAGCACACGTGTGGTAGCCACCACATGCAACTTCTTCCGAATATGGTAATGTGTTAATCATGGATGGAATTGTTGTATTTTTGGCCTCTCCCAAACCCTAAAATATTTTCGTTAAGAGATCATCACTCAAAAGATGCCATATGATTAGAAAAATTATGTTCAAAGATGACAAGTTTAGAACTTACAAGATTTGCTACCACTTTCTCCCCAAACATAAACAAAGACCCAGTTTCTGCAATACATGGTCAAATCAGAGGTGAAAAAATTGATTAACCATAAGAGGATCATTTGAACTTACCATCAATGCATGCTGAATGCAACAACCCGGCAGCAACTCTTTTAACCTAATGCAGGGATAAATAATGAAGCCAAATGACCATTATCAGCAAGAAGAAATTTAAACAACTGCCTTAATTTTAGTTACACCAGTAAAAAGTTCAAAGTTTAACACGTAATACCTTGATTCCCTCTAATTTCTTTATAAGCCTTGGAGTATACTCACTGCAGAAATTATAAATATCCATGTAAACTTAAAAACATTACAGTGAGAAAATAGAAAGCTCAAGATGAAATGAAAATAGAACTCTAAAAGAAATTATAAAATGAAGCGAAAGAAGGAAACAGAGAAAATGAAGCAAACACTACACCATTTCTAGGCAGAACCGCAGAAGAAAAGAATGTAGCTTTGTCCCTGTCAAACACTAATTGAACCACGCAATCCTTAGAAACAACTTATTCTCATGCACGTTAAATTTCCAGACAATGCCCATATTGGGAACACCTTAAAATGTTGCAAAAGCCGATGTATTTTTATTCTTATATTTTGTCATATAATCTTGTATTTTGAAATGTTCTTCCCCAACCCAGAAAGATACATTCTTCTTTCAAATGAATAGGTGATTTCGGATCTAAAATGTTTGAGTAGCCTTTGGCAACAACAACCATTCACCAGTCTTACTTTGTCTTTGGCATGCCTACTGAATCAGATCTTGTCCTTCCCATTCTCTATAATACCTGACAGGTGTACAATGACTCATCAAGCCACATGCATGACTAATGGATGGAAGTTTTAGATACAACCAAGGAATGCACCTGGACTACTCAAGATTATCCAGCCTAGGAAGAAATATTAGAAGTATTTTACTCAACTTTTCCCCCTCCCCCCCCCAAAAAAAAAAAAAAAACCTTCCCAACTATGACACACTGACATACTAATATTCACAAGCTAGATTTGGGAGAACAGAGCACAATGCTTGTATGGAATATGAATCCGGCATCCAGTTAACTTCCCAAATGGAAAAGAAGTAAAGGATAAGTTGAAGAGATAGTCATATAAAGCATAAGGAGAAAAGGAAGAGATAAATTGAAGGCCTTGTTATATCAGCCAACAAGCAAAAGAAAAAAAAGGTGACCTGTTGCTTGTTAAAAAACCAAAAATACTCGATTCGAGGCCATGACCAAGTCTTCCAGATGCTACTGCACCCCAACTTAAAGTCTCACCTCCATCTGGCGAAGAACATAAAAAAGGAAACACAGACATTACCCCAAGCATATGTATCAAAGCATCTTCAAAATGGTAATGCTAGAAAATAGAATCCTAATCTTGTGAAGCATTTCCAGTTTCATACCAGTAACAGCAACTGTGTGCTCTGAACCCAAAGCTGCCAATTTAATTGGAAGACCGCTCAAGCATTCCACTTTGGTTGGTCTATGAAACACTTTTGCAGCCTCTGTAAAGTACAATATGCCATCCGTCCCAAAAAAGTGAGAACATGTTGATTATACAATAATGTTAATAATAAGAAGAAAATAACATTGATGACTGGGCAAACTTAATTTAACTTAAATATTATAAGCATTCAAATAAAAAGAGCGCATTTAGCATTACTTTTTCCAAGTCCAAGTTGCCCGCTTGAGTTCTTCCCCCACATGTAAAGTTCCCCATCCACTACAAGTCAAACCACATTCTCAGAATATATACAGAAGATGGAATCAGAATCAAGGACATAATGCACTGAATCTTAAGTTCATAATACACAAACTTAAAACATATAAAAGCCATCACATAAGAGAGAACAAATGAAAAACGAAGACAAAGAGATTCCACGGTAAGATTTATGTAGTTGTCTATACCTGCAAGCAAAATGTGAATGCATCTTATCGTATTATTAAATTAATTGTTATAAAATGAGATGCATCACTTTAATAAAAATATAGCCTTTATTTTTTTTAATACCAATGGTTTGAAAATGTTACATTTTAACATGAAGGGCATTTGTCATTGAAGAAGGCAAGTGCCATTCATGCTAAAACCAAGCACAATTCAAGAATTAATTTATATCCATTTATATGAATGCACATGAGCAACTCAAATAGTGTGAAACACAAAAGCTTTATCTTCCAAACAGTAGGAGGAATAGTGTGCATCCATATCTATCCATTTATATGAATGCACACGAGCAACTCTAATAGTATTATACCTGTAATGGCGCATGAATGATGATAACCAGCTGCAATTTGCACAATTTCTTTTGTAAATCCCAAAACTTCAATTGGATCCTAAAAGAATATATAAATAGGTTACTTCCTAAAAGTGTGCAAGGAATGCTCTGGCGCACATTAAGAAAATACTCTTAGCTCATGTTAGCACAGTTTTCATGAGTTGGAGATTTTCTTGTCAGATCACACCACTTTTCACAGTTTCCTTTACTAATTTCAATTCTTGATACGGATTTCATCTTTGTTTGATCTTTTACACTATTTCATCATCTTTTCGATCAACTCATATTCCCATCTCCTCACAATTGGAAATGAGCTCTTTGCAAACTTCCTCGAAGCTCAGGGTTATGAAGAGAGATTGCATTCACAAAGGGTTGAGATTCGAGCAAATGAGCTTCAAGCATGTTGTTTACCGGAGGTTCTTCTCCTAAAACTGGATATGTTAAGTGGAAATCAATATGCAAACAACGGAAAGCATCAAAGGATGCCTTTTGTGCAAGCAAGAGAAGGAATCGAAGGATCATCTGTTTCTCAGCTGCAGGTACACTTATTGATACGGCAGCATCTGAGGGAATTGCACAAGATCCAAAGAAGAGGCTAGAATGCATTGATCACAATGGACCACAAGCAAACTTAGAGGCAGAGCCTCGACCACAACCATAATCCTTATTGATTGGAAAGCATTGATCTACTTCTTTTGGAGGAAAACAAAATAACAAGCTGCACTTGCATGCCGAGCTCAACAAAGACAAGATATCGGAGCAGATTAGTGAAACGGTCTCCTTGCATTGGCATGATCACTACTAAATTCTATTAATTCGGAGAAAGACTGGAAGTTAAACTAGTATTTTTTTTCCTCAACAGCCATCTAATGTAACAACAATAACTTCATGGCTGCTCTGTTGCTTCTTGTATGATGTAAACTTAAGCCACTTATAAAAAAAAAGACGCATAAATATATTATTTTAAAAGATAACATTAAAATGTAGTATATAATTGTTATATCTATATCGACCGACATTATTGAAGCATCGGAATTTCCAATGTTTAACATGATTTCTACATGCTTCATTGATTTTCAACCTGATCCCTATTCAACAAAAAACTTATAGATAGCCGAAATTCAGAATGATTTACTCATTCTTGCGAACCTGATCCTTACATATCATATATAACTAGAATTATAAGTTCAATTTGTCATAGGCAAAACAATTACAAAATCATAAATGCCCTATCTTTGCCAAGCAATTTATCACTAAGATTGAACAAATAACAATGGTAGAATAAAAAGTGGAGAAAAATCTTACAGTAGAGTAATTTACAGTGTCTGCCGAACCTAGCTGCCCAAAAGCATTGAGACCAGTGGCATAAACCCTCCCAGTTTCTGTCAAAACATAGAAGGATTAAATCAGCGACCGAATCAAAAAACGATCAATCATAAATTCAAGAGATAACCCAAAGAAGCTGAAGTTTTGTTTCATAAAATAACCTGTTAAGAAGAGAGTATGGGCGCCACCGCATGCGATGGACTTTAGGGTTTGGTGATCAAAGGAAGAGGAGTTGATAGGCTTAGGCCGCCATTGAGAATCGAGATTCCCAACACCCAAACGACCGAAATCGCCATTACCCCACACCGCAGCGAATCTCCTTGCAGTCTGGGTTGATGTTGATGAACTCAAACCTCTTCTCCATGTTAAGAATTCTACTTCTCCTCCATAAAAGAGATTTGTTTTTCTCAGAAAGTTTCTCAACATCTTTGCTTAGAAGAGTGTAACAGATTTTGGTTTTGGCCTCTTTCCGAGTTATATTGTTATGACTAAAATGAAAATGAGTTGATGGACACAGGATTGCCACGACGAGGGGGACGATTAGAGGAAATTCGATCTAATTTAATCTGAATTTTTAGATATTTAATATTTTATTAATGATATAATGATTTGTATGTGATTGAGTATTTTATTATTTCAAATATAATATAATTCAGAGTAAATTATTCTAGCGACAACTAACTAATTGGAATACCATCTTTCCCTAATAGTTCAACTCTTGCTTTATTAGTATGAGGCATGAGTTCAAACAACTGATCGAAGAGAAAAATATATTAAATAATAAATAAAAATAAATAAAATTAATTATTCAATCAATTGATGATATATTTTTTTCTTGATCTAGTTTCTCTTCCACCGTAAACCCCGATTAGATTTAGACATGATACACTTTTTAATTATTGGGAAAACCCAAGTACTCTCTTTCGGTTTTAGGTAACAGCTGTAAGAGATCTTTTTTCTTTTAAAAGATACAAGAGTGAAATAATCAACCTATTGATATTAAAAGATCCAAAAGTGTAACCCCTTAATTTTAACTTAAAGAGTACAGTAGGTTAAAATTATTGTTTTTAAAACTTTTATGTCAAGAAATTTTAAAAAGTGATACAAAACCAATTTGTAAACCAGAAGATAAAAGCACAATTAAAAAATAAATATTCTGATTTAAAAATGGATAAAACAGTTTTATACATGAGGTTTTAAAATATCTTAGATCCTTGATAATCCCAAAATAACTAAAATAAAAATGGTTGTAAATAACCGTACTGGAAAAAAATATTGTCCGGTAGAGATCTCCAAGTACCAACTCTTAGGGCCAGACATCTGAAAAAAAAAATAAACTAAAAGAATGAGCTATAAAGCTCAGTGTGCCTCTAAAGTGCAGTCAAAAATCACAATATCACTCAAATCACAATCACAATTATAATATAACTTCCGTAGTAAATAAACACAAAGAGTAATGAATGCAATGTCACAGAAAATACAATATCACAGAGAATGCAGTCTCATACTCCGAACGCCAAACACAGTGGTGGCAAAGCCAACCGATCATAGTGAAGGTAGTTCCCCAGAACCCCTCACCCCTTATTTCGCCAAAACACAGTGTGGTAAAACCACCTTCCTCCGTACAATCCACCCCATGCACATGTAATGCAATAAATGTCAATGATCTCATGTCACAACACAGATATCCGTATAGTACACGAATCACACAGTTCAGTAAATCTGATCTCAATCTCATAGTGTAATACAGTGTTTACAATATCATATAACATGTCGATATACCGTAAAGTCTCAGTAACGGATAAGTACAATACACAGAAAATCTAGCACATAAAAAGAATGCACATTTAAATTCATTTTACAATAGCACAAGAAGAAACACACATTTAGCACAAGAGGAAAACACACATTTATATTCATTTAACAATAGCACGTGGAAACTCACATATTTAACGCAAGAAAAGAATACACATTTAGCACAAGAAGAAGAGACACATTTGAATTTATTCGACAATAACACAGAAAGAAATATATATTTAGCACAAAAAGAAACAGGTCGAATTTAGGAAGTTAACGTTAAAAGCTTTAAACTCAAAACTAATTTAATTTATATTATTTCATAATAACTGTAAAATATTTAAATTCTTAATAATTCATCACATCTGAAGGTTAAAATTATAACTAAGAATTGATAATTTAAGAATAATTAAATTTCCCAAAATACATTATCTCATAAACTTATTAAATTAATATTATAATCTGATGGTTCAAACTAAATATATAAATATAAAAAAAATATTTATGTATACTGAAAATAATCTTAATTCCCAAATGCATCAAAGTTTCCAGAATAATAATAATAATAATTTGAAAATCTAATAGTTTGTTTTATATTGAACAATTATGAACAGATAAAATATGAGATTCTTCAGGTACCATATTGCCAAAAGTCCAAAGATTTATAAGAAGAAACTAAGATGGAGTAACCCTAAAGAACTTAACGTATCTTAAAGATGAAGATAAAAACAATAAAACAAAGTTTATATAATTATTACTCAATAGTTATATTTTAGAAAAAACAATACAAAAACATGATGTACACACAACACAAATCACAACTACATATTTAAATCATAGTTTAATCCGAAATCTTAATTTATCTAAAATCACAAATTCACATGATTTAAATCATAATTACTCGCAAAAGTGTGATTTCTCAAACACAAATACACAATCAAAGTCACAATACAAAAATTAAACATGACAGCAAAACACGAATATTTTTCAAAGCATATCACAAGAAAGTATATTTAAAAAAAAAACATATAGCACTAGTAAGATAACACACACATATATATTCATTTAAACATATGAAAACACACATATTTAACGTGAAAAAGGCACACACATTTAGCACAAAAAGAAAACACATATTTAGCACAAGAAAAGATAGGTTGAACCTAAAAAGTTAACATTAAAAACTTTACCCTCAAAACTAATTTAATTTATATTATTTTATCATAACTTTAAAATATTTAAATACCTAATAATTCATTAAAACCCAAAATTAAAATTATAATTAAGAATTGATGACTTGAAAAGAGTTAAAATTCTCCAAATACATTATCTCAAAACTCATTAAAATAATATTATAGTCAGATGGTTCAAATAAAATATTCAAATGTAAGAAAAATATTTATATATACTGAAATAACCATAATTCTCAAATGCATCAAAGTTTTTAAAAATAATAATAATGACTAGAAGTTAGTTTTATATTAAATAATAAAATAATCAAATAAAATATAAGATTATTTAAGTATTGAATTGCTTAAAGCCCACAGATTTGTAAGAGAAAACTAAGATGAAGTAACCTAAAGAACTTAGCGTATCACAAAGAGGTATATAAAAACAAAAAAAAAACATGATTTATAAAATTATTTTTCAAGAGTAATATTTTAGAAAAACAATGCAAAACAAGATGTACGCAAAACACAAATCACAACTACATACTTCAATCATAGTCCAATCCAAAATCATAATTTATCCGAAAATACAAATTCACAAGATTTCAAATCATAATTACTCACAAAAGTGTAGGATTTCAAAATCCGAAAGTTTTATGTATTTCTAAAATCACAATATTAAACATGTCACAGAAAAATATATATTTTAGATAAACACATGTAGCACCAGTAAGAGAACACACCTTAGCCAAAGCGACTCAAATTATTGCATAACATAGTTTTGATCTCGGACAAAAATAAAGAGTGAGAACAAAGTTTTTAGAGAATCTTGATGGAGGAAAAATAATGTAGTGATTTCTCTTAGATCATAATATGTATTTATAGTGAGAAAAATAACTGAGCTTAAGTAGAATTAAAATTCTATTAGATCACATTATAAATATAATAATAATAAAAAATAAGATTATATAATTTTAAATGAGCTTCTTATCTTTATCTGAGACTTTATATAATATATATAATATTAAACAAAGAGTTTTGATAAAATAATAATTAAATAAAATAATATTTTTAATAAAAAGATTGATTGTAGAAAAACTCTTAATAAAAAAAATAATTAATCTCAGTTTAAAAGCAAATTAGTTATCCAAAAAGTCATCTAATTTTAAAACATCACTTTAACTTTTAATCTTTAAATTCACATTTAAACTTTTAAAACTTTATAATCTTATCTTAAACATTTTCCCTTAAATATAGAAAATCAATTTAAAACCTCAAAAAAATTAGGGTTTCAGAAATTGAGAATCTAAAAAAAAGTTTTTAATTAGGGATTTTAAAATTAGGGTTTTTAAAATTTTTGGGATATTACAAAAAGATTCTTCTAATATATTATTTACGGGTCCAATAAAATTCCTAAATATAAGATATTAAAAGATCCAAAAGATTCTTCTAATGTATTATTTACGGGTCCAATAAAATTCCTAAATATAGGAAGAAGCCCTGTTAAATAAAGATTTTTTCTTTCAATTGTTAATACGATATATAAGGACTATTATTACAAATAGTACTACATCTTTGATCGTGAAGTAGCAATTGCTTGTTGAACCCTGTGAATTACGTGAAAGTAGGATACTCCAAATTCGGGGTCCAAGAGTCTTATAAAACGTTATTGGTGAAAAAATATGATTAAATTAATAATATATAAATTATAGGGATCAAAAGTGTGTGATTATATATATTTATTTAACATCCACGTCACTGTCGTTAACCTTCTCTATTAGAATTTTAACGACGGTGATTCAAATAGGTAGGATTTAAGAGTTGGGTGACCTAATTGACGAGTTCATTAGTTGGGTGGCCAAAATTGGTATTCAAAATTAGTTGGGTGATCACTAAAGTAGTTTACCCAATAATTTAATTATTTTTTTAATTTAAAAGTGTATTTATGAAAAATTTAAAATTTTAAATACAATAAATAACAAATATCTAAAATAATAAAATTTATATTTATAAAAATTTTGATTTTTTAATTTTTCATACATAACAAACATCAAATTGTTAAATTATAGTAAGATTAGTATTCATAAAATTTTAAATTTTTTGATTTTTAGATAATTTAAAACTTGAAATATTACGGTACGTTTTTAATATAAAAAATTTAAATCGGATTGAATATTAAATTAAAAAATAAAAATCGAATCAAAATAACGGATAATCAATTTTTTTTACAATATCCCTAATAAATAATAAATCTGACTAGTTTATAAGTAACTCAGGTTCGGACTCGTTCTTAATTTGAGATTTTAATAAATCAAATCGATTTAAGTTTAACTCAAAAAATACGTAAATATACGTACAAAAACAAATTTAACCTAGAAAAATAAAATAAAAGTTGAGACCGAGAGGATTTGGACGGGTGCTGGAGGTATGCTTTAGCCATTTGAGCTAATAAAAATTTTAATTGTGGCTTGATGTTGCTGATTTTTAAACCTTAGTTTAGGTGTATTCAAATAAAATTTTAAGACCATAGTTCCTTATAAATTTTTAAAATAAATTTTAAATTATATATAAATTTTAAATTTTTAAGAGCGGTAATTACTTTTTTAATTACGGCTATTTATTATTGAATATTTAATTTTTGAGTACATAATTTTTTGTTAGTATCCTGACCCATTTAAATTGAGTACCCATTATTAGGTACCTGTAAAACTCGGGTAACGGGTATCCGTTTTATAACTCATTTATTTTTATTTTAAAATTAAAAAAATTATATCAAAAATATAAATTTTAAAAGTTTATAATACATGACCAAACATAAAAATTAATGATTTAAAATTAATTTTAGAATATTTGAATACATACATATATATTTATTAAAGTTTATCATTAAAAATATTAATCTCGTTATTTCTTTCGGTATTAACAAATTAATAAAAATATTTAAAAAATTTAAAACTTAAAAGTGTATAATGCAAACATAGAACTAGTTTAAAAATTTAAATTTAATTTTAGATACAAATATTAAGGAATATAAAACAAAAAAATAATTTAAAACTATATATATAAAATTTAGTCGTGTCAGGTCAAATACCAGTATTTAAAAACTCGGCCCAAACTCGAACTAATTATTCTTGAGTGGAATACCCGGCCAATCAAATAATTTGTTTGATAGTTACCTAATATTTTTTTTGGATCATCGAGTTTGATCAACCAAATCAGATAATTTTAAACACTCCTACTTCCGGCCCTCTAGTTCGATACCTAAACTCGAGATGAGTTGGATTTTATTTTACCAAACTCAAGTACTAGAGTCTAAAAGTTTACTTATCCTATTGTTTATTTGACATTTTTGTTTTAGTAGGTTAGATTTAGATTGACCTTTTGCCAAACCCGTGATACTTTAGGGACCATGACCAGAAAATTGGGTCACTTCCACCACCGGAAACTGTTACTAGTGGGAGACCAAGACAAAAACATGGTTAAAAAGAAACACAACTCAACATCTGGTTTAGGTATGATCAGTTTGAAGCCAAGAAAATGGCAATGGAGATTCAATATTTACTGAACAGAATGTTCATGTTGTGTATGTTCATGGTTTTCTCTATAGACATGGCATCCACCAGTAGCAGACAGAACCTGCAGGTTCAAGACCAGTTGAAGCTCCTGAACAAGCCTGCTGTTTGGTCCATCAAGGTCTGGATTTCAGTCACTCATCTGTTGCATGCATGTATGTGTTCCATGTTGTTGTTTGAACATGATTGAGTTCAGTTTCTTCCATTAATTGACATGTATGATGGATTGAACAGAGCTCAGATGGAGACATAATTGACTGCATCAACATAACACATCAACCAGCTTTTGATCATCCTTTACTCAGAAACCATAGAATCCAGGTGGATTTTATTACCATTGATTGTCGAAACGAGTTTACTCGACGACTTCCGGTGAATGTTGTTTTTGTTTCTTTGATTACAGGTGACACCACCAAGCTTTCATCCTGAAGGTGTTTCTGCTCGGAAGCAAGGCATAGGATCGCCACCATCATCATCATCATCATCATGGACCAATAGCCAGTTGTGGCACTTGAATGGAAGGTGTCCCAAAGGAACCATTCCCATTAGAAGAACTAGAAAGGGTGACTTGCTGAGAGCAAGCTCTATCAAAGCATTTGGGAAAAAGAAGCAGAGAGCTTTCCCTCAGCCAAGGTCTGCAGACCCTGACCAGATCAGTCAAAATGGCCACCAGGTACTATGTTAATTAGCAGAAAGTTGTTCGAAATATGTACGCGTAAAAATAATCAAATCGAGATCGATAGAAGATAAGACATGTACAATAGATGAGAGAAACAAATAATCCACTAGAAATGTAAAGATCACGAAGAGTACGAATACATGATAGGCCAAATATCCATACAACATACCTACAAAACACATCCCTACAACAAATCCACAATAGTTGCAAAGATCACAAAATGATTACATCTGATGTGTCAATATGTAACAAAAGTGTTTCTTGTTCCTCCATTGACATCTGCTGTGTATGTTGTTTAGCATGCAATAGCATATGTGGAAGGAGACGAGTATTATGGAGCGAAGGCAACCATAAACGTTTGGGAACCCAAAATACAGCAGCCTGGTGAATTCAGCTTGTCCCAAATCTGGATAT
Organism: Abelmoschus esculentus; assembly: GCA_035048815.1. Lineage (NCBI taxonomy): Eukaryota > Viridiplantae > Streptophyta > Magnoliopsida > Malvales > Malvaceae > Abelmoschus > Abelmoschus esculentus. The sequence goes on along the minus strand of JAUCBN010000026.1, from coordinate 569,182 downwards.
TGGGGGGTTTCTTTCGGCCAAGATCTCAATAGCATTGAAGCAGGTTGGCAGGTGAGCCCAGATTTATATGGAGATAACCACACAAGACTCTTCACATATTGGACTGTAAGTCTCAGTGTTTACTATCCTTTACTCCTTTCAAAGCAGTTCATTTAGCTCTTGTTTAACAGATTGTTACTCCTTTTTTTCTGGGAAAATATGGAAAGACAGAGTGATGCATATGGAGACACTGGTTGCTATAATCTCCTATGCTCAGGCTTCGTTCAAACCAACAATGAAATAGCTATGGGTGGCAGCATCCACCCAGTTTCTAGCTATCATGCTTCCCAATATGATATCAGCATACTTGTTTGGAAGGTAAGAAAAGTAAGAATCCAATCTAGTATAATATTGGCTTCATTCAACAATAAGCCCTCATTTCATTGGCTAAATATTTTTTAACAGACGTAACAGATGGCCCTGAATGGTTACAAAATTATAATTTTTGTATCTAGTTTGACAAAAGAAAATAGTTGAAGTACCTAAGGATAACTTCAGTTAAGCCAGAATTATGAGATTTTTCATTATTGAAATAGAAATAACCTTGGCAGGACCCCAAGGATGGGAACTGGTGGATGAAGTTTGGCAAAGATAAGGTGGTGGGATATTGGCCAAGTTTGTTGTTTTCCCATCTCTCAGGCCCTGCTTCCATGATTGAGTGGGGAGGAGAGGTTGTAAACGCAGAGTCAAATGGGCAGCACACTTCCACACAGATGGGCAGTGGCCATTTCCCTAAAGAAGGTTTTGGGAGAGCTGGTTACTTCAAAGACATTGAAGTTGTTGATGGATCCAACAATCTCAGGGTTCCTAAAGGAATTGCCACGTTCACTGACCAATCCAGCTGCTATGATGTAGAGATTGGCAACGGGGAAAAACGGGGCACCTACTTCTACTTTGGTGGCCCTGGTAGAGGCCCTAACTGCCCTTGATCATTCATTTCAACCTAATTGAAAGAAGGGTAAATTATACTAATACCACCAAACTTTTAAGTTAGTATTGATTATACCACTAAACTAAAAATCGATATTATGTTATGACTGGACTTTAATTTAGACTTCAATCATACTACTGAGCCATTAAAATCGATTACGTGGATGGATCTCATCGGTCCATTTACAATGGCATGAAGGGATTTTAACGGCATAGTATAATTGAAGCCTAAACTAAAGTTCAATGCAAAAATAGCATCAAGCATCAATTTTTAGTTTCGTGATGTAATCGATACACACAAAATTTTATTGAGATTTGGTATAGTTTACCTTTAAAGAAAAAGGATTGGTGATCATGGTCATGGAGGTATTCCTATTCCTACCTGATATTCTTTGTTTATATTTTCTATAGTTGTTGGTTTCTACTCTTTGTTGGACCGATTAAGAATGCAACCATTTTTATATTTATTCTAAAGTAATATTTGTGAAAATGTAGGTTTAAGAGTAAAAAAAAAACACTCCAACTAAACAATTATTATAATTAAGTCATGATCATTGATATAAAACTCAAATTTTACATCTTTTTGAAACAGATGGACAATGGTAAGCGGATGGATGAGATTATATTCTTTTTTCATAAAACTCTTCTCATTTCCTACCGTTAATCTCGACAATCTATTTATTCCCATCCAAAGTCTAGAAAACATCTCATCCACAATAGCTAGAAGATGCAACTTTGGAGTATCTCATTAGAAAATATAGAAAACATAATCCAGTTATTTTTCTGTGTAAGCAAACACCTGAGCAGCTCCTCATGTTGTTTCAAGATATCATGGACCATTATTTGTCAAACTGAGAGTCATGTAAATAACTCAAAAGTAAACGTAAGATTGATGGTAACCATGAAATCTCAGCTTCATCAAGTTAAATATATACTATCTAAGACTGCAAATCCGGCTGCCACCCCTCCTTCGTTCGATGATGATACCTTGGTCCGCATCAAGTAGCCACATTGGTCATTTATGATGACCTTCTCCTTATTCCTGCAAGTGCAAACTGATGAACTTTACCGTGCATCCCAACTTGTTGTAAATGTTGAGAGTAAAGCTTTGATGATGCAAAAACTGTTTCGATCTATGTTACCCGACTTCTTTTTAATTAAACTACTCATTTTAAATTGTCTGTGTCCAACAAATATCTGGACATAGATATAGTGATCAAATACATGAAATACTTGGAGCATATTGTACCCATTTCAGACATACCCATGTTCAAGATTTGATAAGTGAAGAGAGAATTTAACAGCATCATATGAAATGGCACTAGATACCATAAACAGATGGAGAAAAACACGAAGATGTACCTTAAGTAAGCACCGTATACTCCAAGCTCTGATATGGCATGATCTTTATGATAAATGCCATCACGAATCAAAAATGTTGGAGAAACAGCTGGGAAAATCCTCTGCATAAGTATGTAAGCAGCATCTTCTTCAGAACCTTCCTTTTGCAATCGTAGGAGGGTTTCTCTCACATCATCACCATAGATATTGTTCCCTGAAGTGGAACCGAAGACTCAAATCTCAACTAAAAGAATACAAAGAAGAAACAATATTTATATCATAGTCTTAAGATATCGCACCTCCTCCTTCTCTTTGGGGTTTCATAACAAATAATTCGGGTTCTTCTATTGCCTTTTTGGTGATGTCTGAGTCAACCAAACTCCACAATCCAGCAAAGCATTTCCGCAGCTTGGCGATATCCTCCTTGTTCTCGAGGAACCTACTTGTATGGAGAAGAGAAAATCAAAGGGAAACATACAAGTTCTAGTAATTGTAGTTGTTCATATAATATAATAGTGTTACCAAGAAAACAACATGCTATTATCTTTCAAGTTTCTACTTTCATAAATATTGGGTTGCTTATCCCAAGAAAACAACGTGCTACAATTTTAAAGCAACTTCTAGCCACAGGCAGTAAATCTTTCAAGAGTTAAATCCATCGATAACTTGGAAAGAGAATTATAGGATTATTTACCTCTCAAGCACATTAGGTTTAGCAAGTTCTTGTTGAATCTTCTTAGTTCCTGCTAAATGATATGCTATCGACGGGCACTTGATAGCTGAAGACTGCTCCATTAGCAGGCGAGCTCTCCACTCCTAGAAATCGGAAATGTAACAAACACATCAGAAGAACAAATAGTACAAATCAATCTAATGTTGCTGTAATTGTCAAGGACGAGTACTTCAGTATGTGTGTTTGTGTGTGTGTGTGTAGTAACTCTGGAAACGACATGAATAAAAGAGTATACATCAAAATCATATTAGTTACGGCGGGTTTTTGAGAATAACAAGAAAATAACCATTAAGATATTATTTGTGACAATTGGAAAGAAAACACAGAGTTAAATTGCTTACTGATTCTGAAGGATAATCAGTTGGTGCATACCCTGCTCTAAAATAAACAACTGCAACTGCTTGGTCATCTCTACAGGTGCAAGGATTTCAGACATTTAAAGTAGAAGCATGCATGCTTATTCTAAGATTTAAATAAGAAAAATCAACTCTACGCAATCGTATGGAGATACATACACAAGAAGTGTGCCATCAGGTAGCAGTTGGCCTTCGCTATCAATTTCAGCCAGTGTTTTCCTAATAGATCTCACATTATATGTGATACCAAACTAAGGAATGCAATGCCATGTAAAGCCTGGATCAAAGCTTCGAAAATTAAAAAAAAAGTTTTGTTTTCTACGAAAACATTTTACCATATTTGTTCAATCAATAGAGATAAGGTTAAAAAGGATATTTTTCCTTCAACACTGTACAAAGCCAATGTTGGTCATACATATTGCGTTCCTCGCTCTGAACAACAACCATAGCTACAGCCCTGAACCCCAAAAAAGAAGATACTATAATCAGAAAAATGACTTGAACGATTGCAGCAAGGCAAAAACCACCAGGGCACATTTTTTCACAGTTAACCTGGGGTTATCATATTCAGTCCAAGCTTTAGCCAATGCCTCAGCAAACTGCGGTGTTGCAGTGTTTCCCGGGATCCTTCTAGAATCTAAGCCAAGGGTTTCTCCATAGTCATTAAGTAGCGTCCTGCAAAATGACTAGCTATGGTTGAGAAACTAATTGATACTTCAATTTTCCAAATATCATTCAAGCTCTTGCATCAGTATACCCACTAATAGTTCTACTACTCCTTCATGCTATAATCTATTTTGCTTATGCTTTCCACATTGCATAAAATATGTTAAACTTCAAACCTATAATGGTTATGCTTCTTCTTTTTTTTTAATTTGGGTTAGCAACTAATATCGGCTGGTGAAACTTTTCTTTAGTAATTGATCACTACCAGAGTAAAATCCTAACAAAGGAACCTTGATTACAAGTATATGATATCCTATCTCTGTGCATCATGGCTTTTTCTTCGCATGTTAAAAGAGCGCTGCACCTATTTCCCGGAAGCTAAACTCAAAGTTGAAGTGAAGAGAATAAATACATGCCATTTGACAATTTTTCTTTTCAATAAGCTTCATTCAACATGCAAATTCCAGCGCAGCAATATTCAAACTTAAGCAAATAAAAATAAAGTTATGTTGGGTATACTAAGCAAAAAATCTTATTTGCTCAACCTGTGAAGGTAGGTCACAAGACAACCAAGACCAGCAAACGAAGATGAAATTGTGTTCAACTCTATTTGGAGGAGTAATTTGGTTTTCTCATCAAGCATGTAATCTGATCGATGTAAACCCAAGCGTATTTCCTGTTTCAGCAACAGTAAAACAACATGTGTTTTCACGTTTAGAGCAAATGGTTTGGAAAATATACCAAAACAATTTAATAGGTACCGATAATTGACCTTATAGTACCTGTTTCATATAATATTAAAAATAATATCACTGAAACTTCAACAAAATTTCATTATTTTCAAAGAGCTTTAACAATCCTTAACAATATTTTCATAAACCAAGGAATGGTAAGAGCTTATGAAGTAACTTTTTGTTCTAAATAGAATCTAGTTTACAGGGTACTGTAAAAATGGAAAATGAACACCGGTTGAAAAAGTGACAAAGAGCATGAAGAACAAAAGTGCACAGAGAGTCTAGAAGTATATCCCAATTCAACATTTGAATACTCCACTTCCCTAATCAAAATAAATCCTTAACCCACTTACCTCTTTCTTGTTCATTTCTAGCATCTTGGAATGAATATCTAAAAGTCTAGAGGTAAAAGCATCCACTTTTTTGGTCCTACAATGTTAACCATAGACGGTATCAATTTACAAACTCAATTACAGTTCACAAAATGGTATATCAACTAATTGCAGCTACAAGAACAAAGTACATACATAGCAACAATATAAATGGTGGGGAGAGATTGCCAGAGAGAGAGAGAGAGAGGAGCATACCTAGCTAGGGATTGTTGAAGAAACTCTCCATCTAAACTTACACGATCGACTAGTTCGTTGAAAATCGGAGCTAGTTCACATGCTTGTTTCCAGTGTGATTCAGGAAATGATGTAGGCAACAAAGCAATCGGAGCATGCATCATGCCAACACCAGGTAGCTTCCCAGATCTCTGTAATTAGACACACACACATCAAAGTCAAGCACAAAAAAGTTAACAATCCACCCCCACCCCACCCCCTTTTTTACAAAGCCTACTTCTACTTCTACTTCTAAGTTCTACCTAGAGGGAAAGGAAGATTCTAAGGAAGGGATGCTCCAATTGGGTCTTGAACCCGAGACATAAGGAAAAGGATGGAGCAGGTGAGCAGCTCTAACCAACCAGCATAGGCTTGCTCAAATTATGAGGTCTACCAGAAATAAATCAGTCAACATCAAAAGATGGTGACAGAACTGCAAACGAAATTCAGTTCAATGAGAAGAATCCTCAGAGTATAAGGGATTAAATATGATTTCAGAACAATAATGTTTGCTACACTAAACAGTAGATGAACTAAAAAGATCCCCAAAACCAGAAAAAAGCAAACAATTTGTGCAATTCAATACAGATTTTGGCTAAACACAGAAAAGAGAAAGGAAATCAAATATTGAGAAACCTGAACATTTCTGTCACCAACCACAAGGCCATGAAGAGAACTCCAAACAAGAGCATCATACACCATCTTCTGAATCAACCCTTCATCAATACCATGGAAATCAACAATGTTTTTTTGTGCATCGGCAATACCCTTTTGGATTTCCATCTCCCCAGCTACTCTCCCGCAGTTCAAAGTCCGGATTTTTAGACCAACAAAAACGGATTGCTTGTTATAGGGAAAGAGAGGGTGTTGCCGACTGGGATTATATAAAGCACCAGTCTTTTGGTGTGGGTTAAAAGCAGTGATACAAAGTGAGTCAACCGAAGAAGAAAGGGAAGAATGGCCAACACCCATTAAGACACTTCTCTGGCTCTCATTCGGAATTCCTTATAAGGAACCGAATCCTATAATTTATGGGATGTGAAGCTAAGGGTGGGTAAAATAGTCTAAAATTAATAATAATTTAGGTAAACTCAAAACTTTTATTAATTAAATAAAGAATTATGTAAATTTTATTTTAAGTAAGAATTTATATAATTAAATAAATTTTTATATTATAATTGAAATTTTTATTCAAATAATAAAAATTTGTGTAGTTACATAAATTTTATTAACCGAATAAAAAATTATATAAATTCCCCTACATAAATTTTATTTATAAAATAAATAATATATCAAACTAAAATTTATCATATATAATATTTTGATACGGTTCAGTTTTCGATTTCACAGTTAATCATGCTCAACCCTACTTTTACTCGAGTTCGACTCATTTATCCACTGAAGCCATAAAACAAGAATTTTCTAAACAAAGATTGGTGTGACAGAGAGCCGTCCACTAAATTAAAGCAAGATTCCAACTAAAAGGGCTGAATTTGGTACAATTATATATTTTTAATAAAGTTTATTAGAATTATATTTCAAAAATAGTTTTTTTTAAGATAAGATGAGTATAAGCCGTAAGGGTGAGTATTTGATCGAGTCGAGTCGAGTCGAGCCGAGTCAAAAATTTTTGAATTATTCGAGTTGACGAGTCATATTTTACAACTCAAACTTTATTTGAATTTTTTCAGTTCGAATCAAGTTTAAAAAATTTGAGTCGAGTTGAGTTTTCGAGTTCCTATAAATATGTAATTGTAAATATTTATCATGTTATAATATGATTTGATTTCAATTTAAACGACTTTCTCTAATCATATAAGATATGTATATATATTTTTTTTCATATGTAGTAATGTTTATTTATATTTTTATATATCAATGTATATATCATAAAAAATTGATAGACTCTTCTCAAATTTAAAAATTAATCATTTAATTACTAAAAATTTTGAGTTATTCGAATTTCCATTTTACAGCTCGAACTTTATTTGAAATTTTTTTGAGTCGAGTCGAGTCTATAAAATTTCGAGTCGAGTCAAAACGAGTCGAGTATTTTTGCCTCGAGTCGAGTCGAGTTATTCGGTTTTTTCGAGTCGAGTTTTGCTCACCCCTAATAAGCCGTACTTATTCTAGAATATTCTCTCAATCATTGAATATTAACCCTTTAATCATTGTGCTGTAAGTACTGGAACTCGAACATGTAACCTCCGTAATAGTTACGTAATATGATTTAGGATTTTAATTTTGAATGCATAAATCGTATAAATCGTATGATTTGGGGTTTAAGATTTAAGGTTTATGATTTATTGTTTAGGGTTTAGAGTTTAAGAGTTCTATTAAGATCTATGATTTTGGGTTTTAGAGATTATGAATTAGGTGTATGATTCAAGTTTTACGTTTTTAGTGTTTAATTATATTATTTAAAATTGAAATCAATAAGTATCTAACATCATAAATGATTATAATTAAATTTGAATACAAACAAAAACAAATATATTTGATTCGACTACACTTTCATAAATTTAACTCGAGTAAAAAAAATCAAATAAAATTTAAATAATAAAATAATAATCGTTGACTTGATTTATTTACTCAATTTAATTTGACTTAGTCTATCAATCTATATGCATGCACATATTAGATTTATCTAACTATAACTAGGGGGATCCTAAATCATTTTTGGTACTCATATCTTTCTCATCACTAAAAAAAACTAAATACTACTCGTTAACGCTAACCTTTAAATCATATACAATAAAGGCATAAAGATAATTTTAACCCTTAACGTTTACAGTTTTTGTCGTTTAGGCCCTTATTCTTTTTTTTGGATAAATTTAGCCCTTAACCTATATCTTTTTGACAAATATCTTATTTTTTAACTAGATTGATGACTGGACCGTTAAAAATTTAACGATGATACAAATATATATAGAATATAATTTTAAGTGACATGGCATGTAACTTATTAAATGCATATATATATAGAATATAATTTTATTCCAATATAAAATATAAAACAATTAAAATTTAAATAAAATATTAAAAATTAATTAATTCTAAAATAAAAAAATTATTAAACATTCTTAACCCTAGAATCAAAATTTCATCTTAAAAAATATAAATACAATTCGAATAAGATTTTGATTTTATCGTAGTTAGGGTTAAGAATGTTTAATAATCTTATATTTTAGAATTAATTAATTTTTAATATTTTATTTGAATTTTATTTGTTTTATATTTTATATTGGAATAAAATTATATTCTATATATATATGCATTTAATAAGTTACATGCCATGTCACTTAAAATTATATTCTATATATATTTGTATCATCGTTAAATTTTTAACGGTCCAGTCATCAATCTAGTTAAAAAATAAGATATTTGTCAAAAAGATATAGGTTAAGGGCTAAATTTATCCCAAAAAAAGAATAAGGGCCAAAACGACAAAAACTATAAATATTAAGGGTTAAAATTATCTTTATACCTACAATAAATTATAAACCCTAAAAATTACCTTAAACCCTATTTTTTATATTATATAATGAGACAAAAAAATACAAATTCCTATTCATGAATAGGAACTTCTGATAAATAACAAAGTGAATACTTTTCCGTGCATGCCCTCTGCTATTTATCATGCTTTCATTTATATCTTTTTAAAAAAAATTAAAAAAATTAAATTTTAAACCCTAATCATTATTTTTATATCCTAAACCCTGTACCCTACACCCTAAAAAAGACATTCTCATCTAATTTTCTAAACCTTAACCACAATCCCTAACATTAAACTCTAAACCCTCTGATGTAAAATAGAGGTATGAAAAAGAGGTAGAAGATTTGCATCCCATACTTGGTAGTATCGTAGAAAGCATCTAAGCCGACACTTTTATATGCTATTTCTACGGCATTTAAATAGTAGTTCGATTTTGAGTAAATATAGTTCATCAGTTAGTTAAATTATTACTTTTCATTTTTTTTATATTTTTTTAGATCATGATTCTAGACTCACTAAGAGTTCTTTCTCCTAGAGTTTTTTTTTCTCTTCTTTTTAGGTAGCATTAGAATTAGGATTTGTAATCAACTGTGGCGTGACATTGTGAGTTAGTTTCAGCTTGTACCAATGCTGTGTTTCCATTGCCATGTCCCTAATTGCAGGACAATGGTTCCTCAGCATGTGACCTTTAGGCTCAAGTTTCTGCTCACTTCCTCTGTGCATATGGAAGTTCCAGGCAGAATTGTTTTTCAGTTTTCACCAGCGGATGATTTGAATAAAGTTCGACTTTGTCAATCAGTCACTAGATTGATTAGAGCAGATATCAGTTGCTCGGTCGATTCTTCCTGAGATCGAATTCGGGTCTGAAAAGCTTGCAGGCTAGAAGGGTTACTGGCTGAGTAAGCCTCCTGCAATTTTTTGGCTGGTGGACAAGTTAGTCTCATGTCAAACGGATTCATAATGTGGTTTAAACTTTGGTCTCTAAGTTTCGGTTTCGATGATACTAGGGAGATTGATGGCACGGTCAGTGTTCGTTCGAACGATGAAACAGAACCGAACATCTATAGATTACTCATAGACACACAACATGTACTAAGCACACTATTGTCTGCGAAAACTAGCTGAAAAAACGGGTTCGAAAATCTGCTAAAATGGGAAAAACCAGATACATGTGGAGAGGTAGCACATGAAAAGTACATTAGGATGTAATCACCATTTCCAGACACATTGGAACCACACTTGTATTTGTCTTTCCCTTCACACTCCAAGGCCAAATCATCAGGGATGAATGGTACTTTCTGCATTCACAAAACCAACAAAAACATTGCCATGAAATCATCAAGTGAACCTTTGAAACTAGGAAATGGACTTAGATGTTAGTATTTGAACCTTTTGCTTGGCAAGATCCTATCAGACAGTGAAGTTGTTGGGGAATGCTCTAGCAATGTTTGCTCCACTAGTGGCTAACAGTCTAACACACCTTATTAGCTTTGCTATTTTCAAAGTTTGCAACAGCTGTGGTGAAAAGGGTGGCTGCCAAGTTGAGCATAGCAGCTCTTCTTCCTTCACCGGCGTCTGATTCTTTGGAATAAGAAAGTTTGGCCTGTTCAGCTCTGATCACAGGCAACTTGTGAGTGGTGACAACCATACACAACCGGGGAAGCAACTGAAGGAAGCTTGGTATTAAGCTCAGATGATCCTGTGCCTGAGATGGCATAGTTGCATGCCAAAAACACTGGAGTTCATGGCTGCCATTGCTGTGAGAAAGAAGTCAGTTTACCAAGGAAAGTGGAGCTGAATTGGCTTTGTTGTGGTACAATAGAATGGTGATGTGGAAAAAAGGAGATAATGATTGGATAAGGTTGTGACGCGGTGATACCGTCCGAAATTATATTATAAGTCATTTTCATCATGTTATTTATGAGATCAACCAACGAAATGTATTCACTTCGTTGATTTGTAATATTAGATCTTTTTACTTTTGATTGGATATTTTACGTGACACGTTATAATAAACGTTACATGTCCAATTTTTAAATGGTATTGGTAATGATAGGGACTAATATGAGAAAAATAATATTGTTAGGTCCTGATAAGGAAAAAAGTTAAAAGACCAAAATGAGAAAAGCCGTGTACTTGAGGACTAATTAATGCATTAAACCATAAAACAATGCAACCCAAGAACAGGATTATGTAATAGTAATACCATCAAGTGAATTACAACACACTGATCGTAGCTTTCTTATTACAATCTTTTATCTTGTTTTTCAATTTAATCCTTCCATCTTTTTAATTAACTTCTGATTTCGATTTCTCGGTTCGTTTTCGATTCAAGGAAGTGTACGAAACTTCGGAGTACGGCTTCGGGATCGTGGCTCTTCATTAGCTGCTGTGCTACTTCCGCCGGTGTGACCATCACACTCTGTAGGAGGTTCTCAATTGTGACGAAAGAAGGATGGTGTTCGATTCCGAGATACGTGGCCGAGAGCTTTCGGAATGCAGCAGGCGTGCAGTATCCCATGTAAACATGAACATCCATTCGACCGGGACGTAACAGAGCCGGATCCAACTTATCTTTGTGATTCGTAGTGAAGATGATGATCCTCTCATCCCCACAACTCGACCATAATCCGTCAAGAAAGTTGAGTAAGCCCGACAACGTTACCTGCGAATTCAAGTACAATAGTGTCAAGTGTCAACTTGTTGCTCTAAATTAGACCATCGGTTTAGTATCATATATTCATATGTATGTATGTAACATGATTACCCCGGGATCATTAGAAGAGATGCGACTCGGATTTTGCTGCTCGTCGTGACTATCGTCGTGGTCATCTTGAACCCTGGTTCGATCATGGGAGACTTTCGAGCCACAATCTATGTCCTCGATGAGGAGAATGGAGCGATTAGTGGTGGAGGTTAGTATATGCCTTAAGTCTGCGTCGCTTCGAGCAGTTTGAACTTGTAAATCGTATATATTGTACCGCAAGTAATTTGCGATAGCAGCCACAAGTGACGATTTCCCCGTCCCGGGTGGACCGTAGAGAAGGTACCCTCGTTTCCATGCCCTGCCAACTCCCTCGAAGAAATCCTTTCGTCCGACGAACGAGTCGAGGTCTTCCTTTATGACTCGCTTCAACTCTGGCTCCATAGCCAGAGTATCGAATGTCGCAGGGTGCTTAAAAACCGCGGATTCCCACACCGAGGATTCTTGATCATAGGTGTAGATATTAAGCGTCTCGCGCCGATTTAAGATGGACTGCGCTGTTCTTGCAATGTATGGGAGGTAGCTTTGCATCACTCTGTCTCTATCCCCTTTCTTGCATTTCAAGCAAAAGTATCTTTTCTCCCTATGGAAGTACTTGTTCGAATCGACGGAATTACGAAGTGTCCATTCCAAACGCATACCGTGGAACTCGTCAACGATCTTGCAATCGGCGGGGATCCGTTGTTTCGGTGGGACTCTCGGGTTAAACGGTTCGTTGGATCCGATCAAGAGACTTTCGGTCGAGGGACCAACCCTAGTGGGCAAGTATGCTTCCGCAGCACGGAACGTTTCATTGTGAACGGCTTGCCAACGTTCCTCAATGATGAATGTGAAGTCAGAGGAAAGGCAAATCGAGGCGATGTCGAGAAACTTGGCGGCAACGTATGTTTGGAACCGTTTCGGAAGCATTTCGTTGAATACGGCACGAACGAGCATGGCCACGGCGGAGAAGGAGGCATACATGGACAATAGGGTGGAGAAGGAAGGCAGCTGCTCCAGCAATGACGCCATTACTATGACTCTTTCTTGGTGTTGAAAGCGTCGGAATGAAACCAGGGATGAAACGAATTTATAGGAAAGCTGTGGGGGTTAATTTGAACCGAAAAGTGTAGGAACTTTGGTAGTAATTTTCCTATTTAGAAGTAGGGGAGAGCAAAACTCAACTCGACTCGAAAAAAAGAATAACTTGACTCGATTTAAGGAGAAAATATCCGACTCGTTTTGACTCGACACAAAATTTTATAGACTCGCCTCGCCTCAAAAAATTTAAATAAAGTTTGAGTTGTAAAATAGAAATTCGAATAACTCGAAATTTTTAGTAATTAAAGAATTCATTTTTAAGTTTGAGATGAGTCTCTCAAATTTTTTATGATATATATAAAAATATAAAGAAACATTACTGTATAAGAAAAAATATATGTATATATATCTTATATGATTAGAGAAAATCGTTTAAATTGAAATCAAATCGTACTATAACATGATAAATAATTATAATTAAATATTTATAGGAACTCGAAAACTCGACTCGAACAAAAAAAAATTCAAATAAATTTTAAGTTGTAAAATCTGACTCGTCAACTAGAATAACTCGAAAATTTTTACTCGACTCGATCGAATACTCACCCCTACTTGAAAGTAGAGATTTAAATTTTGAGTACGCGATTATTATTTAAACTGTTAATTCAATATTTTCATACTATTTAAAATTATTATTATTAAAAGAATCTATAATAACTATAATTTATTTGTTATTATTCGAAACCGTGATAAAATACTATAACCGAAAATACGATCGAAACCGCAGTTTAAATCCTTGTTCGAAAGTATTTCACCTGTCCACACTTCACTCTATCGTCTTTGACGAGCCATCAAAGATTCAAGCTTTAATTAACAAGTTTTTAAACTTTGATTATTTCAAATGATTAAATTTATTAAACCGTCTTAATAATTTTTTTAAAGATCAAAGTTTTAGTAATATATTTATATAATGTGTGAACGTTTTTAAAGGATGGTTAAGATTTAACGATCGTTATAAATTTTAAATTATATAAATATAAGTAATTTAATAATTAATTAATTTAAAATTACACAAAATCCTTTGTGTTTAGTTAAGGGGACTGTAATTACGATTTCCGGCATACCTGCTCTCTTCGTGGAGAGATTATTAGGTGAATCATGTTCACTACGTCATTCATGATTTAAGCAATTAGGACCGTTGATCTTAAATAATCACCTAATAACTACCCACTCACTAAGTTCATGTAGGAAATATGTGATGATTCACTTGGAAAAAAAATTAAGATCAACGGTCCTGATTAATTGGACCATAGATGACGTGATGAATAGGGTTCACCTAATAATTTTTCCTCTTCATGTGATACAAGACCAAGTCATCCAAATTACGCGTCTACCTCTTAATCATGTCTTTATTAATATTTTTACTTTAAATTAGTGAGTTTAAGGTTTAAGGTTAGAGATTATGGTTCGGGTTTACGAAATTAGAGGTACGATATATTTTTTAAGGTGTAAGATTTAGGGTTTAGGATGTAGAAATTAGGGTTAAGGTTTATAATTAATTTTTAAAAAAATTTTAATGGAACGCATACAAGGAGGCACTGTTAAGAGCCAAGAGATTTCTACTCCCCAAAGTCTTCGTATTTGGTCCGTACAATCGACACCTAGTAAACCTAATCTTTTATGGGTAAATTATAACGGAAATCACTTAATTATGAGTTTAGTTCACCTAATAAATAAATATTATATTTGGATCATTTAATTTTAGGTAAAATTATATTTGGATCATTTAATTTTAGGTAAAATTATATTTGGATCACTTTTATATTTTAATTTTTTAGATTCGTGTATTAGACTAATTAATGATTTCAAATGAATATTTAAATGTTAACAAGGATATACAAGTGATTTGGGGGGGAAAATGACCAAATGATATACTTTTTTTAAATATAAAAGATGATCTAATCGTAAATTTACCCATAATTGAATGATACAAATATAACATTTAATAATTGAGTGACCCCAAATATCATCTTACCCATAAATGAGTGACATCTTTCGTAATTTACCCATCTTTTAACTTATTATCTATTAATTTAATATAAATATTATAAAAATAAATTAAGAAAACAATTCCTTTCAAATTATTTTATTTATAGTATCAAAATTTAATTCTCTAATACTATTTTAAAAACAATATTTTATCTCATTAAATTAATTAATTCTTTTATATAAAACTATTTTTTTTCAAAAATAAATATTAAAAAAAAGTATGGTTGACTTTGTATGGATTTCACGTCACGTTAAATGAAGTTCATTTGTTCATCCAGGAGACTTCCTTTCAACTTCAACGCAAATTCATTTATTTCCTACTAAAGAAAATACTCAAATATACAAGATTTTTTAACGCGAGATGTCTTAAAATAAAATTAAAATAAAATAATTTAAATTTTATTTTAATTTATATTATTAATAAACAGATATTTTTCACTACAATAATAATCTAACACAAGCTGGTTTTCAATCGGTTTATATTGTTAATTTTTTAAAATATTTCTCCTATTTCAAGTTAATACTTAATTTTTTAATTTTAATTTTATTAAATTTATTATTATTATTATTATAAAAAGGAGTTATTTTAAAAATATTGTAACACAAGTTTGAGGTAACCTAGATTTTGAAGTATCCATTTTTTCTCAGACAATTTAATTTTGAATTGACCTTTGGATTTGTATGAATAATTCAAGCTTTGAACATTTCTATTACCAACACTGACAAAGCCAACAAGAAAAATGATGGGTCAGTTGAAATCCATTTTTTAAAATAAAATATTACTTATAGATTTCATATAAAAATTAAAATAAACATTATTTTAAAATAATAAGGACACTAGAGATGGGTACGGGTCGGGTCGGGTCGAATTTTTGACTCACCTGCACCCGACCTGAAAAATATATCCTTCACCCGTCATCCGACCCGACTCAGGGTTAGGGTGAAAAAATTTAACCCAACCTGACCCGACTTTTAAGTTTTAAAGTCTGACCCGATCCGATCGAATCATTAAAAAATTTTAAATTTTAGGGACTTAATTGTAAAAAATAAAATTTAGGGATCTAATTATAAATAAAATAAAATTTTATGATCTAATTGTAAAAAAATAGTTTTAGTGACCTAATTGTATAAAATATATATAAAGAAGGTTATTATAAATATCTCTAAAATATATATGAAAAAATTACACTATTAGTCTCGGGTCGGGTTGGATTTTTCCACCCTAAAACCGACCAGAAATCACCCTTGAAAAAATCCAACTCGACCTGAACTTGAATTTTCTTCAAAAAATTCGATCAGAACCCGTCGAGTTCGGGTTCCGTGCCCATCCACGTACTTAAAAAAACAAATTAATACTCGCAGTTACTTAAAAAGAATCCCTCATAGTTTTTTAGGATTAATTGTTGAGATAGTCAATTATATTTTTTAATATAAAATTAATTATCGATTTTTAAAAATAATCGATAAAATTATTTATATTTTTAAAAACTTTAATATCATATCAGTAAAATTGACTTAATATTCTCGTTTAAGAATTTAATTAAAAAATATATTTTTAAATAACATTTTGAAATTACCCTTTTTAACTTACGTAGGTCAAACTCGCATACGACTAAATACGAGTTTAAAGCTCAACTCGTGTTTAGCAAAAAACAAGTTCTATGTAATAAAAGAACTTGATAAAGTAATTTTTTACCTTCAGAACTCGCGTTGAGTTAAACACGAGTTTGACCTATGTGGGATGAAATAGGATATATTTTTAAATATTATTTAAAAGAATATATTTTTTAATTAAATTCTTAAAAAGAAAATGTTGAGCCAATTTTACCATCGTAATCGTTATCTTCCGATTTTATCCCTTTGGGGTACAATACATTTAAGATGTAATTAAAAAAATAAAAAATTTTAATTTTTTAAATATCGATATTTAATTTATTAATATTTACAAAATATTTAAATAAAAATTAAAATATATATATCATAATAAATCTAATATTTTTAGTTTATTTTTAAAAAAATTATCGTATTTTAACCGTATCTTAAAAACATCACAGGTTAAACAGGTCCTATAAAGGTTCAATTATTTGTGGGTCCAGATTCTTTACGATGTGATGTGTTTTCCCACTGCAAAAATACAAATTTCATTGGAAAATGGATAGGGTAGACGCGGCTGGTGACATAATATCCCGTGAACCAAAATTTGGCACTTGGCCTAAGGCCAAACAACTCATAATTTTGTGCCATCATTATTTTAAAAATAAAATAAAAAATTTAAAATAAAATAATTTAATTCTTAACTAAATAACGTTAATATCATTAAAACAGATAGCGTTCATCTTATAAGTATATTTTGTAAATAGCATGAGGTTCTTCGTATATACTCGTTTTAAAAGTTCGTTAAATGTTCGATATTAGATTTTGTAAAATTAGTCGTAATTAAAATAGAATTACGGATATATTAGTTAGATCCAGCCGTAGAAGGCCTGTAGGAGAAAAATTTATACTACTGCACCACCTGTTTCATATGCTCTAATTAAAGAGAGATTTTAATTTTTTTTTCTTTACACAATAAAAAAATTAAAAAAGTTATCATTATATTAAACCGTTTTAAAATTATATTCGAAATAATCCGTGAATAAATCGAATATCGATAGTTAAATAAAGAAATCCCCATAATTGATTCACCATCCTATATCTCTTTCTGCCTCTTCTTCTGCTTTAATTTGCTTCACTGAACTTCACCTTCTTCTTCTTCTTCAAATGGCCTCTTCTTTCATCATTTTCAATACCATCATGTCCCTATTAGTGACCTTAGTCAATGGGGACGCTAGTTTAATCCAAAAGACTTGCAAAACCACCAAGTACTATGACCTTTGCGTCTCTTCCCTCGAATCCGATCCGAACAGCTCGAATTCAGACACAAAGGGCTTGGCTATGATCATGGTCGGAGTCGGAATGGCTAATGCCACGGCCACATCGACTTTCTTATCATCCCAATTGTTCAGTACCACGAATGACACGGTCATGAAGAAAGTACTCAAAGAATGCTCCGACAAGTACGGTCATGCCGCCGATGCTCTTCAAGCTTCCGTTCAAGATTTCGTGTCGGAGTTGTACGATTATGTGTATATGCACGTAATGGCGGCCGCGGATTATCCGAACGCGTGTCGTAACGCGTTTAGAAGGTACCCGGGACTGGTGTATCCGCAAGAGATTGCACGCAGAGGAGATGGATTGAAGCATATTTGTGATGTGGTATTAGGCATTGTTGATCATCTTGCTTCTTAATTTTCTTTGGTTTGTCAAAAAATTTGGATGCAAATACTTAACTTTGCTTGCTTTGTGCTTATATCTAATCATTGTCTTTTTTTTTTTTTATTTGGTTGCCATTCATGTTTTAATATTATTATCCTTAATTGTATTATCATTATCTTCATCCGAATGAATTAAAAGATGTTAAAAAACATATATTCCTTAAAAAAATTAATATAGTTTATATATTTTTTATTGATGATTTAATCTTACACTTTTGAATTTTTTATATATTTTTTATATGAGATAGACATTTTGACAAGGATGGAAATAGAGTATAAATCGTTTACCTCTTTTCCATGCCTCCTTCTAGGGGTGATAATGAGCCTGGCCGACTTGCGAGCTACTCGGGCTCGATCAAAGCTCGGCTCGAGTGAGCTCAACTCGGGCTTGGGTTCGGCTCGAGATTTAAACGAGCCAAGCCGAGCTTACCCAAGCTCGACTCGAAAAGCTCGTGAATATGCTCGAAATAATTATATATATATATTAAAAATAATTTGTTTAGTAAAAAAAATAATAAAATAATTGAGAGTAAATCCACTAAAAATAAATTAAAAAATAAATTAAATATTATAAACTAAAACAAATTTACAAAACTACAAATAATAAAAAATAAATAATAACAATAATATAGAAAATTGTCCATTTCGAGTTAAACCGAGCCGAGCCGAGCCCAATAATATTATTTTCGAGCCGAACTCGAGCCTGAAATTCCGAGCTCGACGAGCCTCGAGCCGAGCCGAACCCAGATATGCCTGTTTTCGAGCCGAGCCTGGCCAGCTCGTTATCACCCCTTCTTCTATGCCTCCGTTTCAAATTATAGGTTTAGAGCGTAGGGTTTAGGGTTCAAGATTAGGGGTTGTGCTTAGGGTTTAGGAAATTAGGGTTAGGGTAGTTTTTAGGGTGTTAAATTTAGGGTTTAGGATATAAAAAATAAGGGTTATGGTTAAAAATTTAATTTTTAAAATTTTTTTAACATGATACGTGCAAGAATGTTTAATAAAAAAGCAGAGAATTTTTACTCATGAAAATATGGGGTGCAACTTAAAATTTTTAAGTTTTTATATATTTTACATATTTTTATTAATAATTTAATTCTATAATTCTAAAATCTTGTAATTTTAATTTTATTAATAATTTAATTCTGTAACTCTAAAATATTATAATTTTATACATACTTTTAATATAATTTTTAATAATTTATACTCGCATAAAATTTTGAATTTGTCTCTATACTCCAGTATTTTATGACCTTATAATTTACAATCACAAAATTAAATTGTCCGTTAAGCTTTTATCGACATATATCGTCTATAATATTTTGAAAATTTATTTTACAACGCATAAATATTGTATGAAAACATGTGTTTTAAGATCCACCTTGTATGATGTTATATCATAACCATGCATAGGTCGTATATTTGAGACACAAAAATAATTATCAGTATGCGAGATTGACGGTATATGCAACTCGTTAAACTTAGGGTCAGTTTAACATTACTTTTGAAAAGTACGATAAAAAATTATGGTGAAAAAGTTCTTTTAAAATTTTTGGTTTGAGATATATGTGTTTAGTATTGTTGTTAAAAAGTGCTTTTGAGAAGTAAATAATTATTTTAGATATGATGTATAAGTTAAAAAAATATATTTAAATGACAATCAAATTCTTTCGTATTATAATATTAACTTAAATTATGATAAAATATAAAAATATTAATAAATCAATACATAAATTATTTTTCAAAAATGTTTTTTTAGAACTTTGACATGAATATATATAATTTTTAAATTAAAAAAAATTATTTATAAAAATTAAATTATAATAAAACATAGTAAATTAAGGTTAAAATTGTAATTTGACTCCTAAAAACACTTTTCAAATCGCAAAAGCTAAAAATTTTAGTTTTTGCGTTTGGGTTGAAAAACACTTTTTAAACGCAAAATTTCCCCCCAAAGTTAACTGTTTAGTAGGGGTGTTAAAAAATACCCGATTCGTTGACCCGCTTACCTGATTAAAAATTATCGGGTATTTATAATGAAATATCCAAAATTTTCGGTCTGGGTATTTGACCCGTATTTTTTTCTGGGTAGTTGGGTCAGATCAGGGGAGAAATTTTTTAAGAATTGGGTACCCGACCCGGTAATTTTAATAAATATATATTTTAAAATTTTAAATTATATTTTTTATTATATATTTTTATTATTTTTTTCTAAAATTAATTTTAAATCCTTAACTTCTTTTTATACTTGTATTATATACTTTTAAGTTTCGAATATTTCATAAATATTTATATTAGTTTGTCAATATGAGATTTGAAAGAAAAATTATGATCGAGAATAATATATTTTTTTATCGATAAACTTTAATATATGCATATATATCCAAATATTTATCTTTAAAATCTATCTCGAATCAATAATTTTGTGTTTGAAATATATATCACGAAATTTTAAATATTTCTTATATATATTTTAAAAAAAATAAACTTTAAAAAATATAAAAAATTAAACCAAGTACCCGATAGCCGATTTTGCGAGTATCTAATTTTTATGGACCGAGTCATGAGCCGACGTTTTGGTACCCGAAATCTCAGATACCCCGTTATGAACACCCTAATGTTTAGTATTACTTCTGCGTTCTAAACCATCGATAATCTTGCCAAATTAGTTGTCACGTGTCTGAATCTAAAATCGCCATTGTTTGCAACCCTCAAGATTTCTTCCTCGCGCATGATAGTCTGTTGCAATGTGACGCTTGCAGAAATAATATCTAATATTTAAATATTAAATTGACTATTTAAACATTCGATCGTTGATTTTATTATATCATTTCGGTTTAAGAACAAATATGTTCGATCTTTTCGTATATAATGACATTACTTCTTTAAAAAATCTGCATGATTTAGTATCTTTTCTCGACACAAATAAAAATATATAAAATATATTTTTTACGATTATCGTCTTAAACAATAACTAACAAAAACTTCATTATATCTTCAAATAAGAACGAACCATCGATATGTGCGATCAATGTAAAAACGATGATTTTAGGGTTTGTTCGGACAATTGGGTGAAAACTCTCGATGAGTTTTGAATTTAAGTTTAGATGATTTTATCTGTAACTATTAAAATATTTTTGCAAACATAAAATAAATATATTCTTAAATATCTTCGAATATAATATTAAAATTTAAATAAAAATAAACTAAATATAAATATTTTAAAAATAAATAATTAAACACAAACAAAATATTATTTATTTAATCTTGATTTATTTACGCTTGTAAATTAATGTATCAAATTAATTTCCTAAATAAAGAATGAATGGGCTGTTTCAATAGAAAGGAGGGGGGGTCTATGTCTATCCATGAAAGAAAGGAGGGGGAGACATTTTCCCGCCAATTGAAAAAGGGCGCCAAAACAACTCATCTTCTTTACTCATCTCCACTCTCCCACCCTAACCCTAGAAACCGGATCTACTTCTTTAGTTCCGTTTCAAGATAAAACAAGTTATGAGAGGAGGTACAGTTCAGATAAATTGGCACGATACCAAACCTGTCCTAACCCTAGACTTCCATCCCATCTCCGGTCTTCTCGCCACCGGCGGCGCTGATTTCGATATCAAGGTGTGTGTTTTTCCTTCTCACTCCAGATTTATTTTTAATTGATCCATCCTTTGCATTTAATGTGCAATCAGGAACTATGTTATATCAAAGTTACTAGGCAAGGGTTTTCAAGGTTTAGTATCGATTTTGTTTTGGTAATTGAGTGTCATGCCACGCTAATTCGATTGTTGTTGTTGTTTGTTTGTTGAGCTTTTCAGTTATGGGTAATCAATTCAGGCCAAGTGCAGAAGAAAGTGCCTACTGCTTCATACCAAAACAGTCTCTCTTACCATGGCTCCGCAGTTAATGCCCTCCGCTTTTCTCCCTCGGGTAATACTTGAAAACCCTTCTTTGAGCGCTTAATTTATTGTGTATCAGGATCTTGGTGAAGGCATGTATAGGCAGTGACGGATTTAGAAACATCTATGACAATGGACACACATAAAATCTCAAAATCTCATGGTGGGCACAATTTATAAAGATTTTAAAAAATTAAGGACTAATTCATAAAACTTAAGAAAACTAAAGGCAAATGTGTGATGTTTAGAAAGTTCAGGTGGGCACATGCCAACTCGAACTACATGTACATCCGCCACCACGTATAGGCACATTGGGTATTAATCACTCCATCCGCTTGAAGCTCTGAATTTCAGTTTCAATTGAGCTGAAGTTGAATGCTGTTCCATTTTTGAAATGTCTTCTTGCATCTACACTGATTTTTAAGGAAAAAAATGTAGTTAGTAGTTTCTTAAATTTATGATCGATTTTTGAAGTTCTGTGTTTCTCTAAGATAAAATTAACTTTTGCACTATCCAAGTTTTCTATTCTCTTTGATGGCTGAGATAATATTGTCCTTTGTATACTGTGCAGGAGAACAGCTTGCTTCTGGTGCTGATGGTATAACATTTAAATTTTCATCATATGATATGTTGCTGGTCAAGTTATTTTTGTTAATAAAGTCTGGTACTTGCATGAAATTCTGAAACAGAGTTTTCTGTTTGATAGGAGGTGAGCTGATCATATGGAAATTGCACACATCAGAATCCGGTCAAAGTTGGAAAGTTTTCAAGAGTTTGTTGTAAGGCGTTAATCTGAATGCATTATAAAGCTTCTATAAGATGGTTGCTTCTTAATTTTTTTTTTTTGGAGTTTGGGTGAAACTCCATTAGGATTTAGGATGAAAGTTCCTTGGTTAAAATTCTTCTTCTTTATCCTTCAATAAATAAGTGCTAGGTTAAATATTAATGAATTGTTGTGGCTCAGTTATGATCTTGTCATTTTTATTGTATTCTGAAAAATACAAGTAAATGCATTGCGATGAAGTAGACCATATTAAGGTTAAAACATGTGTAAAAACTGTGATCAAAATGTTGGTAGAGGGAAGAACTCAGAAGTCTAACCTAACCTTATTCAGCTATATTTGGATTCAAGCAGAAGACTTTGATTTCTCCTTCACCTATTAGATAGATAATATTGAAGTAAAATTCAGTTTAAGAGCCCTTTTCAGGGTCTGTTCTTGTTGTATGAGTTCTGTGCTAATGACCAATCTTCTTTCCTAGATTTCACCGTAAAGATGTTCTAGATTTGCAATGGTCAGCTGATGGTGCATTTCTCATCTCTGGATCCGTTGATAATTCTTGTATCATATGGGATGTTAACAAAGGTATAAAAGAGTATGTGGAATGCTGATAAAACTGCTTTGTTTATTCTTTTTAACCATTGTGATTATAGTTTTTTGTTATCATATTTAGGCTCTGTTCATCAGATATTGGATGGGCATTTCCATTATGTTCAAGGTGTTGCCTGGGATCCCTTGTCCAAGTATGTTGCTTCTCTGAGTTCAGATAGGACTTGCCGAATTTATGTCAATAAGCCTCAAACAAAAACAAAGGGTGCTGAGAAGTTGAATTATACTTGTCAACATACCATCATGAAGGCAGAACAACAACCAATAGATGATGCCAAGGTTGCAACTATCTTATTATTTTCTGTATTCAAGGTATATTTGTTACTTAAAACTAACCTTACGCATGGTTTGGAATACAGTCGGTAAAAAACCATCTTTTTCATGACGAAACACTTCCATCATTCTTCCGTCGATTAGCTTGGTCACCTGATGGATCGTTTTTACTAGTGCCAGCAGGTATTTGCCCCAATTCGTATATAGTTCAATACATACTTATGAGTATAGTTCAATACTTTCATTCCGGTTAAAGCATTTTTTTTCTTAGACAAACCTTCTCCCTGCAATCATATGTGGGCAACAATTTAAGTTTCTATCCTCAATTGTTCTGAAACCAACTTCATTTTACAGAATTTAACTGTAGCTGCTCAAATCGTTTATTCTTTTATAAAGCCTGTACATGCTGCTTTGCTTCCATTGATGCCATTGCATTTTGTTTGGCATTGCAGGTTCTTATAAAATGTCGTCTTCATCTGAAACCGTAAACACCACTTATGTCTTTTCCAGAAAAGACCTTTCTAGGTAAAAGATCTTTCCTATTTTTTTGATAGAGGCTAGACATTCACTTAATAGTGCAAAATCTACCTTATTGACAATAATCTATGAATTCCAGAATCTAGATTGCTTGCACCAAGTTCTATTTACATTAGTTTTTTCCAAAAACAAAGGACATCTATTTACACTTGCTTCTTTTATCATTTGTGTGGCAGACCTGCTTTGCAGCTCCCTTGTGCCTGCAAACCAGTTGTCGCAGTTCGTTTCTGCCCTCTAACTTTCCACCGCAGGGGATCAAACCAAGGTATCTTTTACTGGTAAAGCTCAATTCTTCAGGTCACCAATGAATTTTATTGGTAGTCTGATTTTTGTATCCTGACATTGCAGCTGGTTTATTCAAGCTTCCTTATCGCCTTGTTTTTGCTGTTGCAACTTTGAATTCATTGTATATTTATGATACTGAGAGTGTTCCTCCGATAGCAATTTTGGCTGGTCTTCACTATGCAGCCATAACTGACATAGCTTGGTAAGTATCATGACTTCCCAAGTAGATAATTAATGCCTGTAATTCTTTGATTAAATTCAATTGCTTGGAGTTGATAGTGCCTGCTTTTATTTGTTATTGAAAGGTCCCATGATGCAAGTTATTTAGCATTGTCATCTCAAGATGGTTACTGTACATTGGTAGAATTTGAGAAGGATGAAGTGGGGCTACCCATTTCTCCATCAGGTTTGGTTTTGCCTTTCCATTTATAATTGTTATGTTTATCTACCAATTTTCTACTCATTTGGTCTTTTACTCCTTTCTAACCTTTTTGCTTTTTTTTTTCTAGAACCTAAAACCATGAACACCGAGAATACAAGCACCCTTGTCCAGAAACCTGATGCTATGGTGATTGAAGTTGATGATCCTGTTGCAGCAGATGCCAAAACGTCGGAATGTGCAGAAAAGAGAGAAGGGAAACAGGCGTCGCCGAGTCTATTGAGTACTCCTGTATCAAATAAGCCAGCCAAGCTGCGAATCACTCCGATGGCAATCGATCCATGATATTGTTATACTATGGTACTCTCTTTTTTTATCCACAGTTTTTTGTCTGCATGGTGCTGAATTAGTGATCATATATGCCTTTTGAAATGAATCATGTTTCGTTTATGGTTATACATAATTGGAATGCAATGTATGGTTAGCTGACAGCTGTATTTTAGTGAAACTTTATGCTTGCATGCATGCATTCATCCAACCAGATCAAGAAAACCATGAAAAATCTTACGTAGTCTCTGTTTTAT
The DNA here is from genome assembly GCA_035048815.1 of Abelmoschus esculentus. Taxonomy (NCBI): domain Eukaryota; kingdom Viridiplantae; phylum Streptophyta; class Magnoliopsida; order Malvales; family Malvaceae; genus Abelmoschus; species Abelmoschus esculentus. The sequence goes on along the minus strand of JAUCBN010000026.1, from coordinate 543,787 downwards.
ATACCGTTGAGAGGTGGAAATCGTCTATCTTTTTTCTATGCTTCCTTTCATGTTTCATTTTAAATTAGAGGCTTTATGGTTTAGGGTTTATGATTAGAAATTGTGGTTAGGGTTTTAAAAATTAGGGGTAGAGTGTATTTTTTAGGGTTTAAAATTTAGAAAATAAGGGTTAAAGTTAAAAATTAAATTTAAAAAAATCAAAGAGACATAAAAAAGATGCATATGATTTTTATCCCTATTGAGAAGTACATTTAATGTACTTGAAGAAGAAACTCCTTTGCAAAAACAATTGCATCAGTTAGAGAGTGCACTTATTTTAGTCGATCTAAATTATTTTTTTAATATTTAGTTTAACTTAACATATTTTATTATTATTAAACATAAAGTAATTTAAAAGAAATAATATATTTATTATTAAATAAAAAGTAATTTAAAATAAAAATCTTACCTAATACTCCAAACTATTTTCATCATGATCGATGTCACACACCCATTCCTCAATGTCACTTATGCTATATATGAAATAAAAAAAATGGGGAAGAAAAAAACTACTCAAACTCAAATTTTCAGTAAATATATCTTTTTTTATTAGGTTGAAAAAATTAATTTGATAAAAATAGGTTATTATTATATGTATAGGAGTTTTTCAATAAATTTTAAAATTTAAATCCGTAATCTTAAAATTTTAAAATCTAAATCATATTTTTTTAACTCTAAAATATAAATCTTAAATTAAACCCTAAATTAACCTTTAAATTTTAAATTTGAACTCGCTCATCGGTATTGATCTTTGTTAAGTTAATTATTTAGCTTAAAATATCATTTTAGTCCACGATAATTAAAAAAATTGGATAAGTAAATGGCAATCGTTAGTAACAGAACTTTACATGATTATAATTAAATAAATTTATAATTTAATAAGTATAAAAAAATTTAAAATTGACTAACTTCATTTTTTTTAATGTGACTCTTTGTACCCTAAGATTTAATTTTTAATTTTTTTTTTGGTTCGACCGTGCAAGTTGCAACCGTCCGCCATGAAAAAGTTAGACTTAGTCCAGAAAAGGAAATAAACAAAGGAAAACAGGAGGATGCGCAGTTGGAGTTCAATGCGCTCACGCGGCGCACATTAGAACCAACACAAAAACAAACTTCTCTTTCTCTTCTACGTTTCTGATTTCATCCACACACACAATTTCCAGTTCAAACTATGGCTCCAGCCACCATCACGCCGGCGGCTCGGCGGAATGTCAGCTCACGACGACGAACCGAGGCACCTCGATGTCGTCCTTATCCGTCGTCTCCGCCAAGGAAGATGAGACCTATGTCGGAGATATTGGATCGTGAGAAATACGCGGTGGTGGAGCGAGCTGATTACAGTGATATCATCTGTGAACAATGCGGCTCAGGTGAACGTCCGGAAGAGCTCCTCCTTTGTGATAAATGCGATAAAGGCTTCCACATGAGATGCCTTAGACCCATTGTGGTCCGTGTTCCTATTGGATCATGGCTTTGCCCCAAATGCTCTAACCATAGGCGAGTAAGAAGTAGGGATTTTTATCTGTTTCTTTTATTTCGTTGTTGTGTTGCATTTTTCAAAATTTCTCCGGTTTTCATGGTAAATGTTGTTTTCTTAAAGGTTTTTCACAGAAAAAGATTATTGATTTCTTCAAGATTCAGAAGAGTGGCGATGGGAAAAAAAATTGCATGTCGAATCAAGGTAAAAACAAAACAAATTGTTGTAGAAATTTCTATTATATTTGAATTGGCTACAATATTTGAAATGCATTCATAAAATTCTCACATTGTTTCAGGGTTCATGCAAAATTTTAGTTTGGGAATTAGTATAATCTTTCAGTTTAAGGGGAAAGGAGAAATTTGCTGAAAATTAAAACAGATTAGTGATAGAAAAAAAATCTAGGACCTTTCAGTGATCTTTATTCTTGTTTTAATGGAAAAGTTCTGAGTTGGAACTTGAAAACTTTGCTGCAAATGATGGGGTTTTCTAAGGTGAGGCGGGTTAAAATGTGACGCAACTGAAGTTCTTACAAAATTGTAAGAATTTCGGTATTAATTTTTTGGTATATATAGAAATTCTTACACTTTCAAAAATTTTGAACTTTTTGTAAGAAATTTGGTATATACCGAAATCCTTACACTTTTTTTTAAGAAATTAAGTATATACCGAAAAATTTATATTGAAATTCTTACAATTTTTTCATATGTTGAAGCTATTTTTTTCATATCATAAGTGAAACTTGATTAAAAGCAAAACTCTTCAAACTGTTAAAGTAGTAACATTTAACTTATTGATATTTGCTCATACACCTTATGCTACAAAGATCCAAAAACCTGAATGAGTATGATCACATGTTTCCACAATTTGATTCATTAGATCTTTTGTCTCTCCTTTGCAATGTACTATTTTCATGTTTAAATTATCATTTGGTATATTGAATGCTTTCGTTTGGGGACTTATACATCCTTTATGACTGCATATCTGTCTAAGTTAGAATGCGTGATACGCTCCATTCTGCAAATATGGATTTTTCTTATAGAAAGTTGGGGTAAAATATCACCTGGTTGCAGTATGTTGTTTATCAAGTGTTAAAATATATAAAGCATATAAAGGCATTTTTAGAGGGTATATGGCTATGTTTTGGTTGAAATACTTATAAGGTACTTGTCAATTTTAAGGTTAGGGGATTTGTTAACCCCCTCCTTCCAGGGTGGTTTTATCCCAGTTCCGACCCTGCACATACTACTTGCATTCAGTATCGAATGTGTGAGACCATGTTGCAAAATTTGGATCTTGTGAAGCTTTCTTGATGGCCATCATCTTTCCCTTGTTGACACATATTAACTTGTTTTCCTTGTTTCTTCTGGTTGGACTTCTAGATACCAGAAAGCGTCGCAGGCGTTCTGTACCATTGGTGTTACTGAAGAAAAGGAGGAGGCTCTTGCCATTTATACCATCTGAAGATCCTAATCAACGGTTGAAACAAATGGGCACCCTCGCTTCTGCTTTAACAGCAATGCAGATGGAATTCAGTGATGAACTAACCTACTCTTCTTGCATGGCCCCTAGATCCGCTAATCAGGCCAAGTTTGAAAATGGTGGCATGCAGGTTTGAGTTTCCGCGATTGTTTCAGTTAAAAGTTTTAATTCGATTATCTCCCCATTAATTATGTTTATGTTTTTCCTTCAGGTTCTTTCGAAGGAAGATATAGAGACTCTGGAACTCTGCAGAGCAATGAGTAGGAGAGGCGAATGCCCTCCTTTCATAGTAGTTTTCGATTCATGTGAAGGGTACCTTTAGCCTCAGATTGTGCTGCTGCAGTTATTTTGCTTAACTGCATATTCAATATATTTATTCTAATCATATGGTGCAGTTATACTGTAGAAGCAGATGCCCAGATAAAGGACATGACCTTCATTGCAGAATACACAGGGGATGTGGATTACATTAAAAACCGAGAAAATGATGATTGCGATAGCCTGATGACCCTTCTTTTAGCAACAAACCCATCCGAAAGTCTTGTAATCTGCCCTGATAAACGTGGAAACATCGCTCGCTTTATCAATGGCATTAACAATCATACCCCGTAAGCCTGTATAACCTATCTCATTGGTGTCTAGCACCATATCTCAGTTAAATTCATATCACTCAACTTCTGTTTTACTTAACATCTCTTCATGTAGCATTTACAGCCTATTTAGTGTGTCTCGGTTAATATCATATTACTCGACTTCTGTTTAACATCTCATCATGTAGCTTTTACAACCTATTCTGTCTACTCATCTGCATCCAGTCAACCATGCTTATCACATTCATCCCTCAAGGTCTCTAATTATCTACTGATTCACTTCCAAATACAAAATATTTGCTTTGGCTTTAGAATAGTTGGTGAGTTTGATTGAAACATGTCCAATTTTGTGCAGGGAAGGTAAGAAGAAGCAGAACTGTAAATGTGTGAGGTACAATATAAATGGCGAATGCCGGGTCCTTTTGGTCGCCACTCGCGATATTGCCAAGGGGGAGAGACTTTATTATGATTATAATGGATATGAGCATGAATACCCTACTCATCATTTTGTCTGAATATCCATCCTACTGAAGTTTACTAACAATCCTATACCGATCCGGCATGCAATTTTGGATCCTCATACAATCTTCACGCACTTTTCTTTTTCTTTTCATAGCTTATTCATTGTTGGTGCAGCAGAGTGAAGGATATCTCATCAAATCCATGCACTGAAAGGGCCTGTAATTTATGATGTAAGACTGGTCCATTTTGGCATAATTTATGTTTTCTTGAGGATATGATGGAATCTATTTAAGAAACAGCATCATCTTCTGATACAGGTATTTTCTTTAGTTTAATTGAAAAGAGAATTATTCTATGGACTGCATTCATCTAGCCATCTATCTTTCATACCTTCATCTCTATATGTTCATTTTTCTTCTTTTGGCTACAAAGAATAGCATTTTTCTGTCAATTATAAGGATCCAAAAAAGTTTATGAAAAAATATAAGGATAGTTCCTTATTTTTTTAAACTGTATGTTTTTAATTTAACAATTTAGTCACTAAATAATTTTAATAAATTTAATAAGGTCCTTAAATAATAAATTAACTCAATTAGAGTCCAATATTAATGTAATTGATCATAAGGTCTAATCAATATTATATTTGAACTTTTCTGATCTAGGGTTTGTCAAAATCTAATTCTGACTATATCGATTTTTGGGTGTTATATAACCTTTTGAATTATGAGAGAGAGAATTATTTTCTGGTGAGATGTAACCACTTTTAGGTTCTCTACAATTATTATCACTATGTTGTAGAAATGTTATACGGATGCTGGAAAGAGTGTTTTGATTCCAGTGAGTCATGCACATGTCTTGGTCTATATTGTTATCGCTTTGACTATTTTGTCACATACTAAATTTCTAACAAATATATTCATTATGTATATTAGACGAGTAGGGATGATACGAGATGAGTAAAACCTCATACCCGAACATATCTTATCATCTACGATAAATCTAATTTTTTCATCTTTGTTTTACAACACGTAAAACTTATATACATCTTCACCTAATTAAGTATAAAATAGAACGGATCACCCTGAAACTCGCCCCAATAATATCCATCAACTTTATCTCTCCACAATGATAGTGTTAGAGAACCCTCCGGAGGCTCCAAAGCCTCACATATGGAGGCGTTGTAGTGGGGGAAGCCTAACATAAGAGTTGTTACGGAGTGGCAGCAAAGAAGTGGTCGGCGGAGGGAATCCTAACAGGCAATCCATAGTTGTGGAATATCTTGATTGTTCCATTCCATCCACCCGCAACGATCACGAGTCCCCATGTTTCCGGTAGGCTCATGCGATTGTCGGAACTATTACGACGGAGTTGCTGGTGGTGGCCATATGTATAATTCTCATGTTCCACAACTGTTGTATCCCACATAGGAAGCTTTTCTTCAGGCCATGTAGCAGACCACTTGGATGATCCTGACCTGTCATTGGAGAACCAATGATCAATGGTCGATCGGTCTGAATATCTGATCCGAGAGGCACCCTCTATTTGGCCTTCTCTCGGTGTCGGTGCACCGGAACCGTTATCATCCAAGTGGCTGCAATCGACACCATGGCCTAACCAAGGTATTGCAACCGATACATCTTCGCAGAAAAAGTGCTCGCAAGAACGAATGGATTTCGGATGTTTCGATGTTGGGAGACACAAGCCATTGTTGTTCCAGACATAAACACGACAGTCTTCTCCAACTGAGATTATATGTTTCCCAGTTGAAGTAAACGATGCCGACATCTGACTTCCAGACTTTGGTAGCGCTGCATTGATTCAATACAAATATTAGTTTCTGGGAAGCAGACATGAGTAGTGCACAAGTCATGATAATATTAAATATTCAATGCTTGACTAACTCGACCGTGCGATTTTTATTCGAATCTGTACCTTTAAATTTACGAACCATATCGACTTCGTCGAATATCCGGAGCTTGGAATCTTCGGAAGCTATCATAACTTTGTGTAGTTCATCTTGAGAGAACTGCAAGTAGGATTTAAACTAATTAGTCCTGAATGAGAATACTTATGAGACATACATATAGCAGCAAGGGTTTTAGTGCAAAACCTGAATACTTGTAATTTTGTTGCTAGAGGTTTTCTTTCTGTCATGAATATGTATCTCCGCCTCCAAATCGATACCGACGTCTATTGCATGGAAGAGAAACATTAAAAAACGCTCGGGGCTGTGCCGGAAAAAGGAAGGGATGACCGAACAACAGAGCTCTGATTAGCATACCTGATGCTTCATAAAAGTGGCAAGTGCCTGCAATGGTACCAACCACAAATTCCTGCTAGAATAATGACAGGACATGAAATGTTACTATCTCTAGCAGTTAATAAAATCCGAAACAATGTTTCTTTTGGTAGATGAACATTGATTCGAGTATTCGCGACCGCACGTACCTTGCCATCTGCTCGGTAACATATAGCAGTTATAATGTCCCGAACATCAGCCCAATGAAGCACTCGCTTCTTGGAGACTCCCCAGATCCTAACTTTTCCATCGACCGAACCGGTGATGAAGTAGTTCTGATCTATGGGATTGAACTGGATGCATGTGACTGTTTCCATCCAAAGGACAAGCATGGGGCAGAATTTAGACTATGAAATCATTTATGTCGGAGAAAACAGGGAATCGAGTCGTTTCGTAGTTACCGTAGTTATTATGATGGAAAACGGTAAGACATCGATTGCAGCCGACTTGCCACAGTCGAACAGTTTTATCCATGGATGAAGAAACAAGAAACTGCAACAACAGATTTGATTTAGTATATGAAACCAACATCAACAAAGTCTAAAGAGCATTGAATTGAAGACACGAGCGCGGCTAGGCTTCTCCGATCGACTCACATTAGAACCGGACCATGCAAGATCTAAAACATCACTGGCATGTCCATGAAACTCTTGCATTGGTAACTCCTCAATCTGGAAAATCTTATTAGGGACAACAACTGGAGATGGTATCAACTTTTTTCTTAAAAAACTGAACTTTCCCTTGTTCATCTTTTGAATCAAACTGCCCTGTGTCATGAAAGGTTTACTAGAGGCATCGGTCGAGGTGACACGCCATACACGTACGACCCCGTCTTCACCGCCGGTTGCCAAATATTGACCATCCGGGCTAAACTTCATTGTCCAGATGCAGCCCTTGTGAGCCTGTATTTCTTGTCCCATACAAAGTGCTGTAAACTCCATGCATCCTTTCTTGTTGGATTCAATCATCAATTTCTTTGAATCATGTGCTCTGATACCATATTTCGATTTTGATACTTTCGACGCACGTCTCAACAAGTGTTTCCACCATTTCTTGAATTTTCCCATGTTAATTTCACATTCATCTAAGTGTGCTTCACTCTCTAGAGCTGAGTTTTGTTCATGTTCGAATTCATCGACCGAAATATCAGCTTGACAAACCGTCTCCCTCTCGCAACAATCTGAACTGCCTCCGACATTGTTAACCGATACAAAGCTAGAACTCGAAACAGCACCACTGCATTCTGTGATCCTCTTTAAATCCTTCATACTATACGACTCTGCAAACTCAACCAGATCCATCGACCGCAGAAAACTCTCCCGTCGTTCTGTCACACTCCGCGGCTCGTTCATCCAAATTCGATACTCGAATTCCTCATCCAATGAATCAAAGAAGACATCATCTTGTCCCTCATAAGACCTCAACATGTCTTAAAACCAATGGTCCACATCAAAACCAGCTCAACTGATACAACTCAAGAACTTTCCTAGAACCCTTTTAATACAATCCAAAACCTCAACTCACGGGCCGACAACCACTCACTAGATTATGTAAAATAATGGGATTTGGAGAAACACTGCAACTGAATACACAATTCTGAAACATGGATAGATACGAGGAACTAACTTCTTGTCCAGTAACAGCAAGCCTTGTCATAAAACCAACGTCGAAGATTTGAATGGTTTGGAGACATGTACCTTGGGTTCAATGCAAAGCTAGCTATCACCGACTTCCCTGTGATCGTGGCTCAGGAGTCAAATTTGTAGTTTAAAATTCAGACACTAAGGGGTCTGTATGTAAGAAAATTTACAGTAATCAAAGGGTGTCAAGTGTGAACAGAGGGGGAGAAACTGGCGGAGGAAGGAAAGGCAGCAAGTCAAGACACCAGAAATGGAACCAAAACCAGATGCGCGAGCCGCAAGAAGCAGTCCTTGTGCTTTCCGCAACTGATTCTGTTAACAATGCTGATGCTTCTCTTACCAATAAAATTAGCCAAAATTATGGTCGGACTGAATTAGGTAACCAGGGGTATTCAAAATTCGATTTTAGCTGAACTAATCGATAGAATTAAATATTTTTTATTAATCTATCAGTTAATTTTATATTCAATCGATTAACGATTAATATTTTTTTAATTTTAATTATCAGTCAATTTGATTCGAAATGAGTTAATTGATTGAAATAATAATATATATTATATTACATGTATATATTTAAGGAAAAAAAAAACTTTTAACTCGTTTTGACTCGACTCGTAATTTCTTAATCTCGATTTAAAAAAAATTCAAATAAAATTTGAGTTGTGAAATAAAAATTCAAATAACTCAATTTTTTTAATAATTATTTGATTAGTTTTTATATTTAAGTTGAGTTTATTAATTCTGCTTGATATATTATGTATATCAAATCAGAAAATTTAAAAAACAATATATATCGTATATAAATATAAAAAACGTTAAAATTAGAACCAATATATACATCATCTACCACTAAGTACATGCATCTATATATATATACCATTACGTATATACATATCTATGCACAATTAAATTTGTATAATAACTCAAAAACTCAATTTGATTTACTTTAATTTAAAATTTAAAAATTTATCTCTATTCAAAAAAATAAATTTAAATCATAAAATAAAAATTAAAAATATATTTTTTTAACTTAACTCAATCAAACGCTTAATGTTTACTAAATCATTCTTGTTACCCGACAAGAAGTTCAAAAGAAGCTGACAATTCAGCTTTTAAAGTACTGCGAGAAGAGAGATGTGTAAGCCAATATAGGCAATAGCATAGCAGATATTATTGGTGTAAGATAGACGAAATTAAATTAATATTTCTCATTAATTATTTTATTACATATATATTTTTTATTTTATTTAGAAATTTATACCCTTATCGAATCACATAACTAAAAATCGTTTTTAAAAAAAATAATTTTTAAAGTTGCTGTCTTACGAAAAACAATTTATATATTAAAAGACGTATAAAATTATTATTATTTTTTTATATTAAAATCGTATCTTATAAAAAATAATTTTTAAAGTCGCGTTCTAAAAAAAAACGATTTCTTTTAAACAAATCTAATAGGAGTATAGATTTTAAAAATGATTGACAGGGGTATGGATTTATAATGAAATAATAGAAGGGGAATATTGATGTAATATTACCAGTAAGATATAAATGGTTAGGGATGAACGTTCGATCGAGTCGAGTCAAGTCAAGTAAAAAAAATCGAGTTATTCAATTTATCGATTCTAATTTTATCATTTAAACTTTTATTCAAAAAAATTTTGAGACGAATCAAGTCGAGTTTAGGGTTCTTATAAAAATTTAATTCTAATTATTTATTATGTTATACTACGATTTAATTATAATTTAAACGACTCTCAATAATCATATAAAATATGTATGTATGTATGTATGTATGTATGTATGTATGTATGTATGTATGTATGTATGTATGTATGTATGTATGTATGTATGTATTTCTTCACGTGTAGCAATATTTCTTCAAATTTTTATATATCAGTATCTATATTATAAAATTTTGAGAGATTCGTCTCGAACTTAAAAGTAAATATTCTAATTATTAAATTTTTTTTGAGTTATTCGAATTTTTATTTTATAACTCAAAGTTTATTTGAAATTTTTTCGAGCTCATAAAATTTTGAATTAAACTAAAACGAATCGAGTATTTTCGCCTCAAGTAGAATTATTCGAGTTTTTTTCGAGTCGAATCGAGTTTTATTTACCGTTATGAATGGTAACCAAAACTATTTTTGTTATCATGTAATTTTGATGGAAGATGGCTAATTTTTTTTAAATAGTTTTTTATTTTATTTTTAGGGTTAGAATTATGTTGTATCGATCGATTAAGATAATGCTTATTTGCTATATTAGGAATGGAGGAAATCTAACTCGACTTAAAAAAATTAATTTGACTTGACTCGAATTATAATTTTATAAATTCGACTCAAAAAGATTAAAATAAACTAAGTTATAAAATAACTAGAATTACTAGAGATTTTTAGAAATGAATGAATTAATTTTTAAGTTTAAACCGAATTCTTCAATTCGATAAGATATATTTTTATCGCATATGAAGAACTATTCTGTATATCATATATAAAAAAAGTTATTTAAATTAGAAGCTATTAGTAATGTAATATTGTTCATATTTGAAATTAAATTTAAATAAAAATTCGAATAATTCAAATTTCATAAACTTGACTCAATTAAAAAAATTAAAATAAAGTTTAAATTATAAAATAAAACTTGTCAAGTCAACTAACTCGATTTTTTAACTCAACTTAAGCCAATCGTACTTAACTTATTGCCTGACTAATCCAAATCAAACCAGCCTTCCCCACTCAATTGCTCTATTCAAAACGTCAAGATTCGAATCTTTAATCTTACTTAAAGAGCCCAGTATCTTTTCTGACTAGACCAAGTGAATTATTGATCATAATTTTTAAATCATTTAAAATTATTAAAATTTTAACATTTTTAAAAGTTTTGATTTAAATCTCCATGTATATTTTTTAAATTTTAAGTTATTCTTACATACATAGGAGGAGCCACATGCATCATTGGGGTGTCAATAAACACCCCAAAATTTTTGAAAAATCATATTTTTTTTTATATAATTTGTATATAAAAAATTAAAAATATATATAATTGACACCCCTTTATAAATAATTTGACATCATTTTATAAATAATTAATTCTTTTTAAATAATATTCAAGAAAATGACACCCCTTAAAAAAATTTATGGCTCCGCCCCTGCTTACCTGGGTAGTTCTAAGGAACAACGAGCTTAAAAACAGTTATACCATTTTTATAAAAGTTATAAAAATTTTGGTATTAAATTTTTAATATATAACAAATTTCTAACAAAGTGTAAGAATTTTGATATGTATCGATTTTTTTATAAAAAATATAATAATTTTAATATATATCGAATTTTTTTAAAAAATATAATAATTTTAATAAATATTAAAAATTAATATTAAATTTTTATAAAAGATAATATAATGTTTTTTTTAGTATTTTTAAAAATTTAATCGAGTCCGAAATCAGGACCGGATAATCGATGTTTTCCCCACCTCTACTGTTGTCCGACAAACCCAGCTAATGAACTTGAGATTTTTATCTGCTCTGTAACTGTGTTTATCTGCTTTGTTTTCTTTTTTTTTTATATATATATATAAAGTTTCTCTGTTTATTAAATTTTGTGTCTTCTTTTTATAGCACAATTCCGAGTTATACGACTTTGGTCGGAGAATGAAAAAAAAAAAAAAAGAAGATGATAATCAAATGAAAAGGGTCACCGCTTGGGATTAGGGTTTAATATTAATTTTTTGAATTTAATTATCGTTATTAATTTATTAATTAATTTAAATCAAATATTTTATAGATTAAGTTTATTACAGAAGAGATATTTTAATATAATTTTTTATTTATATTGTTATCGTTGGATTTATAACATTGTTTGTGGAATTTAGTGTCTTATCCTGTTAAATTAATTAAAAATAAATTTTTAAATATAAAAAATGGTTAAATTAGGTGAAAAAATGTGAATTGGGGATTAATATAATAAAAAAATTAAGGATTGAGTTAGATGAAAAAGCATGTGAAAGAAAGTAAGTTTATTAAGCATATGAAAGATTATTGACGTGGACAAAACAATATTGTTTTCAATGTGATTATTTATGCTCAAGACAAGTTCGTCTAGGCAATTAAATTTTTTTAATCAGTTATAATAGTTACAGTAGTATCTGTTATAGAGTATACTCTTAATCATTAGATATTTATCGTTCAATTATTATGTTGTTATTATTGGTGTTCGAACTCGTGATTTTCAAGAACAACAACCATTTTTTAATCGATGAGGTTAGATGATTCGTGCTAGGCACTTAACTTTAAGAATGTATTGGTTGTGCCATTAAATTTTTAAAAAATATTTTTATCGCTAAATATTTTTGTAGTTGTTCGTCGTTAATTGGTCATCATTTGTTGCACGATTAGTACCAAAACATTCATATTTCACACAACTATCTATAAATTTTACACAAAAATAATAAAAATTATCAAAAGATCATATATGATAATACTCTGATCTCCTCCGACGATCGTTTAAAGAAACTATTTTTGAGCTATGTTATTCTTTTTTATCAAAAGAATACTCTCATTATTCAATATTTTAAATAAACACCTCAAAGCCCTCAAATCCGAAAAAAAATTAAACCTTCAAATGCGACACTTAAAATGTTGATGGAAAAATAGTATCATTTTGAAAGTATAATATTAAAATCAATAAATTCTTAAATTTCAACGCCTAAAATTAATGTTCTTTTGGGTGTCAATAATTATATTAAGATAATATTATAATTAAAGAATTTAATAATATTTGATTGGTGCTGTTAATATTAGGGATGGTAACGCTGCAATTAGAGGTGCATTACGGGGATGTAATGGCGAATGGTTGTTTGGTTTCTCTAAAAGTATAGGGGAATGCTCGCCATTACTTGCGGAACTGTGGGCGATCTTTGATGGATCAACACTCGTGGAATCTTGGCTATCGCAGAGTAAGTATGGAATCTAATAATGTTGAGGCCGTTCGAATACTTCTTTGCCAATCGAAGATATTGAATTCTCATGCTCTTGTTAAAAAAATTGTGCGATTGCTACAACTACCATGGGAGGTGGATGTTAATCATATTCACAGTCAATGTAATATTGTTACGGATAAGCTGGCTAAGATATGTCGCGGTGATTCTATAGATGGTCTGCTGTTCTTCGAACCGCCAGTTGAAGTTGCGTCTGATTTGCTTCATGAAGCATATGCTTGAATAGTTTGTTCTGTATTATCTAAAAAAAAGAATTTAATAATATAAATAAGGTAAACTACATAATAAACATATAATTATTGGGTTGATGTCGAAAAGATCATTATTCTTTAAAAAACGATAAATATACCATTTAACTATTAAAATGATTCTAATACAGTCATCTACCGGTAAAAATTAACAGAGTGATGACGTGACAACTAAAAATAAAATAGAATAACTACACATTTAATCTTTGTTATTCACACATTTTTTCAATTTAGTCCTAATTTCATCCTAATAAAATAATTCATTTATTTATTTAGGTGGTGACAGCATTGAATGACTTTATTAAAGTATATTTAATTTATTAAATTTATCTACTTATATTTAAAAATATTTATACTAAATTTGGTTATAAATAAGGTTTATCAGACTCAACTAACTTGAAATTTGTTTATTCAATATAACTTGATTTGATTGAATATTCAATCCTTATTAGGATAGCGGGATCGAATAAAATAAGAATAAAGGTTGTTAATGAATCTAAGAGTCAATTTTTGACATTGCTTTTAGAAAATACAATGACAGAGTAATTTTACAAAGTATTTTTGGATTATTTGATTTAAAATATCTATTTTAATTTTTAAAAAATATAAAAAGATTACGATATAAACAATAATATATGAATAAATTTATTAAAAGTGTTTTTTAAAAAATACAAACTAAAAATTTTAACTTAAAAAATACTTTTAAGATCAAACTAAAAATATTTTTAACTCAAAAAAACAAAAAAAATAATAATTTAGTCTTGAACTAACTTTTTAGTTTAAAATTTAGTTTAAAAAGCAATGCAAATCATACAAAAAGGGCACTTTTCTATCCGACAAATGCATTTAATTCCATGAGTAAAAATCTTTTATCTTTGGGATACGTTTAATTCGTGAAATATAATATTATCATTAGGAATATCATTTTTGGAATAATTCATTACTTGATGTGAATAAAGTAAAGAACAAGAATAAAATAAGAGAACAAAGATGAGAGACAAAGAGAGAGATTTTATTATATTCTCAAAGTAGGGTTGTGTATAATGCTTTGTCTAAAAGTCTATATTTATAGGCATAATATGGAAACCCTAATTCCAATGGGTATTAAACCCTAATAATAAAGCACATTAAACTTTAACTTAATATATGGATATCCACCATGAATAAATATATTCATAACACTCCCCCTTGGATATCCATGAAGATAATGTGCCTCGTTAAAACCTTACTAATATAAAAACCCTGTGGGAAAAAAAATTCTTAGTGAAGGAAAAAGAGTACACATATCTTTGATACGCATAATATGTTGCCTCATTAAAAACCTTACTAGGAAAACTCATTGGGACAAAACCTCGGTTAAGGGAAAAAGAGTGTAACGCGTATTTACTCCCCCCTCATGAAAATATCACATAAGATCTTTGAATCTCCATAATTCAATATTGAATACAATCTTCAAATGTTGAAGTAGATCATGCACTAGTGGATAAATCTTCCAAATTATTGCTTAAAATGATTCATTGAATACGATTCATCTGAAAATCATGAGGGACGAAACTTGAAGAAATATGTTCGTTTTATCATATTTGATATATCCACCTTGAGATATAAATTTTGTATTATCTCTTTACAAGATAGCTTGCATCTTATCTTGTGAAAAACATTCACATATCTTCAGGATATGTTTAGCCAAACACATATTTCGGCTTTGCCTCATGTATAACAATTATTTAAAGGTAATGATCTCGTAACACTTAAATAATATTTCTGGACCAGATAAGATATGATGCTTCCAAATCAAATGATGTGTATATTATGCTTTAGACCAAGAATATCATTACCCTTTTCTTGAGGCAGAAAGAACCTTTGTTTACAAAGAGACCTAGCAACCATAAGGTTGATCAATGAATATGCATTATTCATGTAAAGTCTCTTTTGTATTTTTCTGTATGTCGATTGATGTACAAGGATTTGGGGAGATCTCTTTACGAGTCTCAACGATATTCAAATCATCGACATACACAACAATAAAAAATCAAAGTCAAACCTCTTAATAAAAATGCTCGGGGAAATAATTCATATAGCATTATGCTAATAAGTATTCAATGAGGCGATCATACCAAATACGCCTAAATTGTTTCAAGCCATAAAAAAATATATTCAATATAATGTTCTCGAGAACTTGAATGAACTGCTTATGGCAATCAAAATCTTTCTGGAAGTTTCATGTAAATATTACTGTCAAGAGGCTCATTCAAATATGATGTAACAACATTTATTAGATAGAAATCGAGTAATTTTATTTATTGCCAGACTGATCAAAATCTAAAAGTAGTTGCATCCACCACAGAGGAATATATTTTCCTCATTCAATTTCATATCTTTGTGAGAATTCTTGTACAACCAAATGAGCTTATATCTCATGATTTTCCCTTTTGATTTCTCTTTCTCACAAAGGCTCGTTTATATCCACGAGCTTTACACATTTCAATGTACGGGCTATAGGCCCAAATATTTCTCTTTTCAAAAGAGATTTTAGTTTCGCCTCAATTGCCTCTTTCATGTTGGCCAATCATTTCTTTTTTTATATTGCCCAATTGACAATGATTTATGATCCACATCATCAAATAAAATCTCTAGTGCTATATTACATGCAAATATATTAACGACGTCGATTTAATTTTAGTTCCACTTATTATCAGACATGACATAATCTATTGAGATCTCTTTATTGTCAGGTACCTGAGTCATGTCAATGTCTCTGTTATAGAACATTTAATCTCTTATAGAGATTTTCATAATCATTGATTCCTCGATCAGACCATCATAAAATATAGCTCTTTTTCCTTTTCGAGGATCTCTTATCTTTGGAACTTACTTGTCTACTATGCTTTAAGCGTAAGTTAGACTCATTAGCAACTAGAGTTTGTCCTTTCATGACATCAAATTTAATCGGAGTATTCATAGCTGGTATACATGACTTAGTCACTCTTTTAGGGTCAGCAAAATTATCTGGCAATTGATTTGCTAAATGAATTATACATTGAACTTATAGTTCACATTGTGTATTACATGGATCAAAAAGAGAAAATGATAATTCATTCCAACTTATTTCTTTCCCCAGCTATTTATTTTCTCCCCTAATGTTGGGTAAATTGACTCATTAAAATGATAGTCAATAAATCTGATTGTAAATAAATTCTCTATTAGAAGCTCTTATATATATATTCCCAACAAAACTCATCTTTATGCGTTGTGGTAGAGCAATTAGAATATATATCACACACCCCAAAAATTGAGATGAAAAATATTTGGTTCCTGACCAAAAACCATTTATAATGAGGAGAACTTATAATCATTTGTTGGCTTGATGCGAATTAGTGATACTACATATAAAATGATATGTCATCAACATTATCAAGACCATTGTCTTTATAAGATAATCTGGAAAATGTGCTCATAATTTTATCAATTGAGCAAGTAGCCGCGCAAACACCAAGTTACGGTTTAATAACAAGGATACATATAACCATCTAGTCGATGCATCGATAAAAATCATAAAATATCTAGATGGAATGTATGAAAGGTGTATGGGGCCATATATATCACCTTGTATTCGTTCTAGAAAATTAATATATTTGCACTCTATCATAGTTGTTGATGATTGAATAATCAAAATGCTTTCATAGCAAGTATCACAAGAAAAATTGCCTTGAAAAAACTCCTAGTTCTTCAATAAATGACCACATGAAAGTTTCAGCAATTTTTTCGCATCATAATTGAACAAGAATAGTCTAACCGGTCATGCCAAATAAAATAATCAATAAACATCTAGTTTACAATAGCATGAGCTTCAATTTGTACTAATTCTTATGTAGTACAATATAGATGATAGTGTATGTAATTTTGCCACTTTTCCTTATTGCCTTGAGTTATACTCGTAATATTGAGATAGTCAGTATCCCCTTGACTAATATTCTCAATATATTTTTACAAATATCTTTAATTCAATAAGTCTCTTTGCGACTTTGACGAGCATAATGTACTGTAAATATGAGATGAAGTCTCATTTGGCAATAACATATTTGCTCAACGAGCATAATGCACTGTAAATATGAGATAAAGTCTCATTTGACAAATAACATATTTGCTCAGTCGGAGCTTTCTGTGATATTAATACTTCCGGATATAGTACTCATAATATTCTCTTACATTTAAAATGAGAAAATATGCATAATTATGCAGATTTTAATACGTGCTTTATTTTATTCACTTCGGGAAATGAAAAATATGTACTTTGTAGCATTCACTTCGGGGAATGGAAAATATTAAAAAAATAGCACATCATATCAAATCGGATCAAAGATAAGCTCTCAAGAGCTCTTCCGAAGCACTGATATTTTAGTACTTTGAGATATAGTACTCATATTTTTCTTGTATTTAAATGGGAAAATATTTCTTATGCTTAAGTATTGTATGAGTACTTGCACTGTCTGCTAAGCATAAATCGCCATAAATTATTGCATATTTTATTCCGGAAGTAATCATATTCTTTTAAGGAAAAAAATAACATAAAAGATAAATAAATAATATATAAAGTAAGTTAACATAAATAAATAAATAATAAATAAAAATAAATTAACATAAAATAAAATAAAAGATCTAAAGAAAATAAAATAAATGGTGGATTATTCTTTTGAAGGATTATGAGAAAATTATCAATATCCAATTGAGTTGGATCAATAACGCCATTATTTTCGCCACAAAGAAAATCTGTTTATATTTTCTTTAATTTATCAATCATGATTATGGATGAAGTCCATAATACTTCGGCATTTGACAAGTACGAGATTAATGGTTTGTACCATCGCATTGATAACATAAAGTTTTTGATATGATCTCTATCATTCTTGTCATCTTTATAATTCCACTTCTTGTGGATATAAGTATTCTCAAAATAATCATATTATCCATGTTTATTTTATGACCTCAATCGCAACTACAATTACTAATGTGACTTTTATTCATTCCGCTATAAAATATCACATTCACTTCGGGGAATGAAGCAGAGACTAATAAGTATTTAAAACATTTTCACGATATTGTGTCTATAGGACAACATTAATGTGTGAAAAATTGAGTATGTTTTTCTAACATATCCTCATTAGTGTTACTTTGGCACATAAAGAGTTTTATTCACTAATCATATAGTGAATTATCACGTTTGCATTCACTTCAAAGAATGAAACAAATTCAATAATCACATAAAATAAACATCATGCTTGTATAATTGCATGGAATAAACATCATGCTTGTATAATTGCATGGAATAAACATCATGCTTGCATTCACTTCAAGGAATGACATAAATCTAATAATCGCATGGAATAATCATCATGCATGCATTCACTTTAGGGAATGCCTCCCATAAAAATTCTTTTATCAAGACGATTTTCGTAACTTGAACTTGGGAGAAGTTTATAGTCGAGTTTTTTTGATATAAAAATAATATTGCTTTCACGCAAATATAAACTTTATAATATTCATACTATTAAATAGTAATTAATCAACCAATATATATACAATGCATACAATGAACAAAAATTTAATCATTATACGCGGCGTTGTTAAACCAGTCCACAAGGTCCTTTAGAAAGAACCTCCTTTGAGACCAGTAGCCTCGCAGAACGGGATGTCCAGCCAGTATACTCGGATTAAGCCAACATAATAAAGAACATATTAATTAATTAAAGGTTTAATATTTGTTCCAATATCATGTAATACTTAGAACATGATTAAAACATAAACTTTCATCGTAATAATAAAATAAACAAATATTGGTTATAATAAAAACAAATCTCAAATTAAATAAGTAAAACATACCGAACTTTTCACTATATGGTAGATTTAGTTACCAATATCTTGTTAAAATCTTTTTCGGGAATTGTTGATAAGAACCACGGTATTTGAGCCACTTTATCGCTACACAAACACCAAATAACCAAAGATTTTAATAAATTAAAAATCAAATCAAAGATTAAGAGAGAAAAATAATCGATAATTAAAATATAATTGAGGGAGAAGAACTTATCTTTGATTTATGCCAGTAACAAATTTCTTTTCAATAATTCCTTCAAGATTCGAACGATAAATGCCTCTGTTGGTTAGAGTCTCGTGCTGATAACGTGTTGTGAATAAAGTAAAGAACACGAATAAAATAGGAGAAAAAAGATGAGAGACAAAGAGAGATTTTATTATATTCTCAAAGTAGAGTTGTGTACAATGCTTTGTCTAAAAGTCTATATTTATAGGCATAATATGAAAACTTAATTCCAATGGGTATTAAACCCTAATAATAAAGCCCATTAAACTTTAACTTAATATATGGATATCCACCATGAATAAATATATTCATAACATTACTTACATTATTACTAAAAATATTTTATTATTTTGTTTAGTTTATTTGACAGAAATATAAAATTACATTGTTTTGTTGATAGATTATAAGATTATTAAAATACATGTTTTATAAAATTATCCTTATTATATTTTTAGCTGATAAAATTTTTATAATATTAAAATAAAATATTTATACAAACATTCTGAAATACATTTATTTATTTTTAATTTATATAATTTTTTTTATAAATTTCTTACACAAGTAATTGAATATAATTAATAGTTTTTAATGTTATAGTATAATATTATATATTTTAATATTTATAATCTATTATTAATTTTATATTTAAAAATATAAAAAATCATGAATTTATATAATAATCATCACATTCGAGATTAAATTATATATAATAATAACAAAACTATAAATATTATATTTATATATTTTATTATGCAATTTACATTATTTATAAAATAAAAAAGTATTTAAAATATAAAAAAAATATTCTTTAAAATTTAAATTTTTTAAATAAATTTTATAATACGATTTAAAATTAAATAATACATATTTTTATAATATAAATAAAAAACATTATTTTTTAGAAAATAAATAATATTAAAAATTATTTATAATGTTTAGTATTATATTTTAATGATGGACGTGTTTTATCTATTTTATTACATAAAAATTTAGATTATAAAAGTAATTGTTTTAAAATATCAAAACAAAAAAAATTGAATTTTTTTTTAAAAAAACGATTTATTTTTAAGATATTTTAGTCCAAAGTAGTAAAAAGTGTTTAATACCTAAGAATATGTTGGGAATGATATTCACACCATAGGAAAAGAAGCTACTATTGAAAATAGAGTATTACCTCTCGTAGGAAATTCTTATAAATCATTGGTATATGATTCCGGAAAAAAAAATATTCGTAATGTTCTTTTCCGTGAACGAAATGTTCCCTTAATTAAGCTTTTTATATCTATACTAAAAATTATTAAAAATTAAATTTTAAACCTTAATCTTAATTTTGACATCATAAATTTTATACCTTAATAAATATACTATATCCCTAATTTACTAAACCCTAAACTTACTATTTTAAAATGAGTCGTTGGGGTAGTGGTCTAATAGATGATTGAACTCGGGAAAGAGGGTAGGAGGGCGCTTCTTAAATTTTTTTGGTATAATTATATTTAAGATCCTTTTTAGTTTAAATAATAATAAAATAATTTTTTGACATTTTTGCTCCTCTCAAAATTTAGATTTAAAGGCTTATAGACTTTGTCCTCTCAATGTTCGATCCTTGCTCCGTCCCTGGTTGAACTATGCAGGCAGACTTCAACTTGTGGGAACTGTAATTGTCAGTATTGCTAACTTCTGGTGTAGGCAAGTCATATTGCCTATTGCTGTACTAAAAAGGATCCAACATATATGCTTTAAGTTCTTTTGAAAGGGAAAGGATACCCCTGATAAGGGGACTAGAGTGAGCTGGGAAAACATTGTGTACCTAAGGTTGAGGGTGACAAAAACTGGAACAAGACATGCATGCTTGTGAATGACAGGACAGGGATTAATACAAGGTGACTGTGGTCTGAGCTGCAAGAAAAGAGGGAGAAGGTTATATGACACAGACTGTTGTGATTCTCCATGAATGTCCCAAAGCTTTTAGTTATTGCCTGGATGCCAATTCTGGACAGACTTCCTACTGCAGACAGGTTGATCAAAATGGGGATAGCTGTGGATAGATTGTACAGGATGTGTGGAGATATTCGAAGAGATGTGGGAGCTGGGAAGATGAGTTGATCCACTTGTATCTAACTCATCCGATATGAAGTTGACCTTCCCGACTCAATTTCTTTTATTCATAATATTAAGATTCGAATATTTGATTTTACTTAAATAACTAATGTTTCATTCCGTTAGATTGGTACATTCATGGAAAGGAAAGGTCTAAGGTGGAAGAGTATTTTTGCATCAAGTTAAATAGTATTATTTTTTCAAATCAAATTTTATACACTCATGTATAAAGCAGAATAACAAACCTGAAGAGAAGTTATATTAACATTTCATTCCATCTAAACACAAATTTAAGATGGCAAATGTTTAATCTATTTTAAAAGTTAGATTCTCATCTTGAACATGAAACAATTTTATTACTCATGACCAACACCTATTCATATATTAACAACAAGAAAAAAAAACGAAAAATAAGTCTTTGAAATCATTCCCATCTATGCCTTTAAAAGTTAAAAAGAACATTTCACTTCCCCTACCACACCAGCAAGAAAAAATAAAAGGTGGACAAGGATATTGTCTGCCCGTAATGAAAAAAATGTACATTTGCAGGGCCATTTATAGAATTTATTGAAAAAATTATATATTTGGACTAGTGAACTGAATGCATCTTCTTCTGGGACAATCTTCTTCTTGTGTCCATGATAGCTTCATGTCTCTTCTTGGATATCTCTTTCATTGCCTCTTGATACTGCAACTCAATCATTTCTAGCTCCAGTCTTAACTCCTCGTCCTCTACTGGACCCGAAGTAGAAAAAGATTCTGGGTACATCAACATACTCTCATCATGGAAGGATAGGTCTGCTTCAGACAACAATTTGCTTGAACTTTTGAACCCATGTCCATTACACCACATAGGCTCTAATTCAGCAGACATGAACGAATGGACGGAGCTAAGTTTATCGTTCCACTCATACGAGTTTGCAGAAGTAAATGACATCTCGGAAGTTGAATCTTCTAACATAAAGTTGGCATGAGGTGTTTTTCCATTAAACTTCGCAGACCAAAGACGCCTTGTCGATTCGTCAAATTCCCCTAATGTGCTAACTTCAGCTGTATGTTGGGAAGTTTCCCCATGTCCGTGCGAGTATTGATGATTTCTTGAAGATTTTCTTCGATTTGGAGGAATTAGATGATCGATGAAAACACACGGTTTCCAATCGGAAATCAGATTCAATAACAACAAATCAATCAACTCTGCTATAAACACATCATCTTGATCTTCTAATTCAAGTTGCTCTATCATTTCACTCGAAACGGAGAGGGCAGTATCACTATCAAGGAAAAAGAGAAAATGAATATTTCTCACACGACCTACAAATAACAAGAAAAAAGGTAACAAAATATAAGGGTAAAGAGAGTAAACAAAAGCGGAGTTGGTTCCACTTGGACTATTATTTTACCATTTTGATCAGCTATTCGAAGGATTAATGACACAGAATTTTCATCATTTCCCTCGCCTGTTAACAAGAAAAGGTGGCCTTTGTTTGTCCTTCTCACCTCAACACCTGAGGAATCATCAAGAAAATTGATAACAGGCGGCTCACTATCGCTACCAAGATCCAAAGAGGATAGTTTATTCCGTGTGGTAGCAGGTGCTTCTGACATGAGACAACGATCTCCAAAGGCTCCATTTTGGGGCATAACAATGTCGGGGAGCGAAAAAGGATGATTCTTTGTTGATCCATTAGCTTGAAGAAAGGGGTCCATTAAAAGCTCCTTTGCCGATAATCTTTGAGATGCTGGAACTAAACACTTCTCAATAAATAGTTTCACCTCTTGATCACTAACCTTAGAAAGTGCAGCAGGTTTAATTCCCTATAGAGTGTGAAGGAGTTAGATATTTGTCAATGTACGGATTAAACGACATTTACGAGGTAAAGTAAACAAAGAACTTACAGATGAAACTTTCTTATATATCTGAGCCGAGTTTCGACATTCGCTATAAGGATATTCAAAAGTCACCATCTCCAGCATGCACATTCCAAAGGAATAAATATCAACCAGTTCATTGTAGTTCTCATCATACAGTTCGGGTGCCATAAACTCAGGGGTTCCTATCCCATAAAAAAAAGAGTAAAATCAGTAACGAAAAACAAGAAATTAAACTCAAGATATACATATAATGAACATATATATACAAGAAATGAAAAATATACCGATCACACTTTTGGCATTTGATTGCTCCATCACAGTTGCTAACCCGAGATCCCCAATTTTTACTTCACCTTGGTTGCCATTGATGAATATGTTATCGCACTTCAAATCTCTGTGTATAATTGGTGGGTCATGGCTATGTAGAAAAACTAGACCTGTTAAAACTTGTCTTGCCCAACTCTTCACAGCTTTCATGTCGACCTTCTTGTGTTTCTTACGATACCTAAATCACATATCAACATAAACTGAAGGGTTAAGTACTTGGTTGATACATGAACCATACTCAATTAATCGATGACATACAACATATTCATCATGAAAATGGGCGAAGACGTTAAAGACGAAAAACCTCATGTATGAAATTAAGAGAAATATCATATGTATGACATTGAAAGGATTTCAGTAGAGATATGATAAGAGGATTAAACATACTCCCTGAGGCTTCCTGAGGTAAACAACTCGGTTATGATATTGACAGTCTTCCTTTTATCGTCAATCCATGAATTGTGAAACCTCACAATATTACTATGCTTCAATGATTTCAGGAGTCGCACTTCCGAGTATAGTCTCTCCAAGTCTTCGGGCTTCTGTAGGACCTCCTCGATCTGGACTTGGTTCCATGCCACTTCAATGCCATTAACTTCATCAAATGCCTTGTAACTAGTTGGTTATAAAATTAAGGAAAGCCTATTGAGAAAACATTTAACTCTTAACTAAAAAATGATTTGCTTGTTTATGTTTATAACATTGCTTACAAACCAACTTTGTTAAGACAAACATGTTAGAGTATAGGTAAAGGATACACTGTCTTGAAGGCACCTTTTCCTAATACTTCATTATACTGTTTGAATTCATATCAATCAAGAGGTGAAACAATGGTGGTCAACAACAAAAAATTTAGTTTTGTCGTAGAAAGACAGCATAATAACAAGGTAATCGAAATAGAGTGAAATTTCCGAGTCTCCCAAACAAAAGAAAATCAAATGAATAAACTACAAATAACTTGAATTCCTAACTTAAAATTAATACTAAATCATTTTATATAAAACAAAGCCGAACTGCCGAAGATGCCACAAAGCAAATTTTTCTTTAATAATTAGCTACAAAGCACTATTGTATAAGTCCTTTGATCCTTTCCACATGCTTATGTATCGAGAGGTCGGGTCGATCTCAAGAACCAGAGGATCTGGGGGCTCTGCACTTTTCACAGCAACATCTTCTGCACCTACCATTTTTTATACCTACAATTGCAAATCCTAAATAAAAAGAATCAAATTAAAAAGCCATTAACTATGATCAGTTCCAACTTCTCAAAATTGATCCATCATGTTAAACCGAGTCTAACCTTGTTTTAACTTAAACTCTGCAACATTGCACAACAATCACAGTCTCACTGCATCAAACTTAACACACCCAGATTCAATAGAACTAAAACATTGAATTCAATTCGTTAACAGATTAGCTTAAACACAATGTGGCTAAATCGCCATCGTTAAACAAAAACATTGAACCAAAAAAGAACAATCTAAGCTTAACACAATACCAATTCTCACGTAATTTCATTTCATTAAACTAAAGTTTGACACTTTTTAAAAAACTTGATCAGAAATATCCAAATCGGATTACATCTTTATGAGATAAATCAAATCCACAAATTACGCAGGATGCATATAAAATAATAACTAAAATTCTGATTACCTTGATGAGAAATGGAAAAGAAGAGCTGGATTTGTAGATTTTCACCGCAATGCAAAACAAGAGAATGAGAGAAATGGGGAAACCCTAACTCTACAAGGGAAGAAATTGGGAGAAAGAATGGCGACGGAGAGAAATGGAAAACAAGTGTAAATACACGAGCCCTTTAATTCCTCTTCTGAAACCAGCAAAAACGTGCCAGCTTTAAAAGGAGAAACTCCCTCTATTTATCTGTTAATGGTCAAATAGCAGATAACTCCTTCATGTTTTCCTTTTTTACAATAAACCACAACAGCCAACACCAAATTATTTTTATTCCTAAATTTTAAAATTTCCAATTAAATTGTATTACTAATTAAGGTTATTTCCTCTTTTGGAAATTTGAATTGAATTTGGAATTTTAAAATAATATAAATATTTTAAATTTAATTTAGATAAACCTTTAATTTTAGGATTTAGAATTTTATGTTAAAATTAAGGTTTAAATATAAAATTTAGGATTCAGAGTGTTTAGATCAGAGATTTAAGTTTTAAATTTTATAATTTAAATATGAAATATTATGTAAATTTATACACAGGTTGTGTATTAAAATATAACTATACAATTATATATATGATCTTTCTTATCAAAAATCAAAATTTAAAATTAAAATCTATAATGTTAAAACCATAAATTTTAATCTCTAAATTTTGAATCATAAATTATAAAACTTCAAAACATAAAATATACTCGTGAAAAAATAGTTTATACTAACCGTGTATCAAGTAATTTTGATGTGAAAAAAATCATAACATATATCACCATCTGATTTGAAGATTAAATTTATTAAATTAAATAAAAATTATAACTAAATGGTCCAAATCGATAGAATAATTGATATCATTAATATTGTCATGTCATTTTATCCGTAGATTTTAACGATAAATAACTTAATTGATATCATTTAGATTCTTACTAACAAAATAAAATATACAATAATCAAAATAAAACCTCCTCAAAATTATATGATCATTCATGTAAATTATCCAAAAATTGTTTTGAAAGGATATCCAAAAATAATTTTTCTTTTAAAATCATTCGAACAAATTTATTAAATATCACAAAAAGTACATCATCTAATCAGAGGTGACAATCAAGTCATTCGATCAGATTGGATAGATGATTTTAAATTTAGATTATATTCTATTCATGTCAGATCGAATTTGATTTGAACCTAATTTAAGTCAGATTAAAATCGAATCAGTGTTTGATTTATACAAGATTTGTACGAATCAAATTTAAATTACTTTAAATTTTTAGTAAATTAAATATTTATCTAATTAAACTAATAATATTTTTAACTAGGTACATGTTTTTATGTTAAAATAAGTTAAAACTTATATAAAAGAAAAGAGTTTATTATTTCAATAATGAATCAGATATTCAAACAGGTACAGATTTGAAATCGTTTTAGAACGGCCCAACAAACTGACTAATCAACCCGGTCCAACCTTAACGGTTTGGACCAATACTATTAACGCTTTACGATATTTCGATATATTTGATTCACGAAAATCATACAACTATTTTGAAAAAATCGAGTTTGATTTCGAATTAAATTTAAATTATTGTATTCATATTTATATCGAACCTTAGTTAGATAAATCGGTTCATATCAAGTTTGTCATGTATAATTTAAGGGTTAATTATATAAATGGTTATCGAATTTTTAGGATAAATTTATTTTAATCACCGTATTTTTAGAATATTTGATAAAATCACCTAACTTTTAGTTTGAGTTTAATATAGTTACTAAACTTTTAGTTCGTTTTTAATATGATCCCTCTCGTTACATTCCGTCAGAAACTAACGTTAATTTTTGTTTTTCCTTATTAAAAAATGGATAAAGCACATCGATCATTACTCAATTTTTTTCTCCTATTTTGGTCACAAGAGTTTAAATATTTTCAATTTAATAACTTAAGTTTCGAATTGTTCATACTTTGACCACTCTCAAATGACATATTTATACAAATAAAAAAATTCGATTAACCCCTAAAAAACTATTCTGGTTAATTGATAAATTTAGATTATTCAATTCTCGATATTATATTGTACTAAATAAATAAGATAATCGATTAACCAGTTGACTAAAATATTTGGTTTAGGAAATATTTTATTATTTTGTTTATTAAAATGTCAAATATGATTCAATTCTCGATCTTATATTATACTAAATAAATAAGATAATCGATTAACCAGACGACTAAAATATTTGGTTTAGGAAATATTTTATTATTTTGTTTATTAAAATGTCAAGTATGGAGAAATTATTACATGAACTCGTTCCACCATCTAGGATATGGTCCCCAACCAATTAAATTAAGACACATAATATATTTTTTCCATATCATATTCACACATAAACATTGTCCAAATCATCCAATTTAATGTCTTTGATTTTAAAAAAAAATATTACCAAAGATTTCTTGCGCCATCTTTCTCTTTGTTTTTAAAATTTTTCCTCAATTAATTTTTTTATAGATTTAAAGTTTATGATTTATTTAGAGTTTAGGGTTTAAGGTTAGGGGTTATGTTTAGGGTTTAGGTTTAGGATATATAATTTAGGGTTAGGGTTTAAGGTTATGGGTTAGGGTTTAGAGTTTATGATTTAGGATTTAGGTTTAGAGTTTATGGTTTATGGTTTATGATTTAAGTTTTAGGGTTATGGTTTAGGTTTATGTTTAGGGGTTAGGGGCTATGTTTTAGGGTTTAAAGATTAGGGGTTCGGGGTTCGGGTTTAAAAAAATAATTAAAAATTGAACAATAAATAGGAAGACAACATAAAAAAAAAAATTTAGTAATATTTTTTTTCTTTTCTAAATCAAAGATATTAAAGTTGATAATTTGGATGATGCTTATGTGTGAATATGATATGAAAAAAATATATTGTGTCTTAATTTAATTGGTTAGGACCATATCCTAGATGATAAAACGAGTCCATATAATAATTTTTCGTCAAATATGATAATATGATAAATTTAATAATTATTCGGTTGCGATAAAAGTGTAAAAACAACTAAAAAATCAAAAATTAAAAGTTCACACCAATTAATACTACCCAAAAGCAAAACTTTTTTTTAAATCTTTGGATATCAAAATCACTGGACTATAAGATATTACAATTCGTAAAATTTAAAAATATTAAATATAATAGATCAAATTATTAATTCAATTATAATATCAACTCAGATTTCGTAAGTCATTATTGTCGTTCTCTAATAAATATTCAAATTTAATTTTTTTTTAAAATAAATATTATTTATTTTCACTGTAACTATTTATTGAATTCGTAAATTCTCGATTTATAATTTATTTGAATGTAAATCATAAGCTCCTTCCTATAGCTTTTTAAGTGCACTTTCTCAAATCTTCTCAAGGAAGGAAAGTCCTTGTCCACCAAGGATGCTTAAGCTTGAAGCAAAAGGAATTTGCAAGAGAAAACTCTTCAATACTCTTCAAAATAATCCTTTGTATGATCATAAAATTATCTTTAAAAAATTATCGAAAAAATATTTTGATATACAAATTATATATATTTTAATTTACGTAAGCGTGTTAATTAAAGGGATTAAGAGTTTAATAAAAAATTTAATAGTTTAAGGATTAAAGTTAAATATATAAGATTTAAAATTTTGGACTTATGGTTTAGAATTTTTAGTTTTAATAAAAAGAGAGTCTAGTCAATTATTTTACATACATTATGTATTAAAATTTAATTTATTCGAAAAATAATTATTAGTTCGTAAAAAATAGAATGTTGTATCAAAATATAACTTAGGTCGAATTATTCTCATGGTATTAGATTCTTTAAGCATGACCAGATGTTCGAATTATGACGTTGTGAATAAAATAAATTAGGTCGAGAGTTTCTATAACAGACCTCTGTACTACTTAATTCAAATTAATCAGTCATTAGATTGGATATCGGGGATCAAACTAAAAACATAAAAGGAACATTGTTTTGTTCATCTTGTCATATGCATTGTAGCCTCATCAACAATTTTGTTGAGATATAGATATTGAAAAAAAAATTAAATAAATTGTGACAAAGATTATTTCAGGAAAGTTGTTAATATAATACGAAGGGAAACTCGTTATGTCTTCAATAGTCGTTCAGGTTATCGAAAGACTTCGACTTTAATTTTAATATTAAAAAAATAAAAACTCATCGTCTATTCCTGATATTGTTTACTTTATTTTTCGATTAAACTTTTTTCTTTAAACTCGTCCTCTCTTCGTAACGATTTTATCCTTTACGTAAAATAGTTTATCCCTTACATGAGAAAATCAATAGAAAATTGTATGTATAGTGATTTTAACGATTAAATCCACCCAAAATGACACGAAAAAAATAATTTAATAAAATATAGATGTTCGAGATTAAATTATAATTTTTTTAAGGGAGGCTAATCGCAATATTACCATTTTTTTAACTATAAGGAAGGGGACAAAAAATTTACCTTGTGATTAACTAAAAGTTCTAGGACTTTAAGAGATTAAAATAATAATTTATCAAACATATATAGGCAAGCTCCCATTGAATTAAAAAGGACGAGAAGAATTGTGCTCTAAATTTTTCATTCTAATGATAATTTAAATTATTTATAAAATTTAATATTAGATAAATTAAAATTTATTTAAAAATTTTAAGTTTAAATAATTTAATAAATCATTATAGTTTTGAAGTTTAGTAATTTAGATTTTTTTTAATATTTGTGTCTTGTCTTTATTAGATTTCATGTCATTGAACAACATAAATCATCTTATATCAGTGGTTAAAGGAACAATTGTTTTTTCTGGAGGTTACGGGTTTAAGCATCAGTATTACAACACAGTGGTCATGAAAAGTTAAATTCTCACTCGGTTGATAGTTGTTTAATGATCTAATCAGTCATAGGTAGCAAACCAATATTTTGCCTAATAATTTGGGTCGCTCGCTACTCTTTTTTTTTATCCGTTATACATCTCGATTGGATAGAGACAAAGTGATTCATAAAAGTTTTTGGACTTTGATGATATACTTATCTCTATAAAAGTATTTCTTTGTTTTGGGTTATAAAAGATTTTGATAAATTAATCTTATTATTCTCTCGTTTAAATACGCTATTCACGATATCTTTTATGATTTTAATAAAAAATTATCGAATATTTTCATATATATGTATAGATCATTGAGCAAAGGATTCACCAAAATCCCTAAAAAGAATATGCTTGAGTTTAGAGCCTCAAGGGAATACAAATTTTATTTCCACTTGCAAAAGATTGTCCCAAAAAGATGATTTATAGATAATTTAAAGTTAAAAGATAAAAAGAGGAATCTAAAGGGATCTTTTTGGATATCTTATCTTTATGAGATGGCTAATTATAGGCTATTTAAGATACATTGTATAGTTTATCTTTGTTTTAATGGAATAAAGCATTAGATTCGTAAATAAATTAAATGTTTGAATTTTAATATTATAAATAAAATAAATTAAATTAATACGTTCATCCTTGTTATAGAAAAATAATTATATGAGTCTGGTTTATCGTATCATCCAGAGACGGAGGTACATAGGATGGCGAGAGACAAGTGCCTCTCAATGAAGAATTTTTTCACTTTCATCTTTTTATTTAGAATTTTTAAAAAATATTTTTTTATGAACTCCCCAACTTTCAAATATTTACATTTTGCCCTCTTCAACCCTAAATTATGGCTCTGTTTTTGATGTCATTTGTGGTCTCATCCAATAATATTCAGTCATGTCATTTTCTCTCAACATAAATTTTCGTTTCTTTTTTATATGTAAAAAAATAAATAATTATTTGAAATTTTTTCTGATATAAATAGACATTATTAACTCGAACTATGGATGTGGTATTGAACCGATCAATCTAAAAATTTCTCCTATTATAGATCTCTAAACAAAAATAATTACAAAATAAAAGACATCACATACATATAGGATGTCTCTAAAAGACAAAAAAAAAGTTGTAGATAAAAAACACAACAAAGTAATGAATGACAATGACCCAAGGAACCAATGTATTTGAATCATTAGTCTAAATTAAGAACCATACCTTGTACATAATTGTTCTAAACCAACAATATTCACGAGGGTATTATGTCCTAAACATGATCTCAATCTGATTATTCGAATTGATTTTTTTGATTCAAGATTTAATATAGATTTGAATATAATACTCCAAATATGATACGAAATTCAAAACAAACTTAATTAAATCAAAATTTACTCGAATTTTAGTTGGATCTATATTGACTTGAATCGATTTTCATTTGGAGTGAAAATAATTTGAGCCGAAAAACAATATAAATAAAAAATAACTCGATTTTAATTTACCTAAATCTAATTTTAACTGAACATCAATTCGATTTCAATGAGTTGAAATAAATAAATAATTTACCTCTCTTTTTATATTATACTATTAGTGATTTTTTTAATAGGTATTATTGTATTAGTTAGCCACCATCTTTGGTACTAATTTAATAGTTCAATATAATTTTCTTTCTCTAAAATATCATCTTTATATTTGATTCGATAAAAGATATAATTTTTAGAGGAATATAAAATAATTTTCGTATATTTGATTTAACTTACACCCAACTCAAATTAAATTGATTTGAAAATCTAATCCCAAAAATATACTAATATGATTTGGCTAAACCCATACTAATCAATTTGATATTGACCTGAGGATTCGATATTGATTTGACTTGAAATTCCCCTCATCTAATATTAACTCAATCCAAATCCGATTTCTATCAAACTTGTTATAGACTTGAACTAAATTCGAACAAATCCAAATCAAATATAAATTAAATATAAATTAGATTCAAAATGTTCAAACCAAACTCGACCCGACCCGATTTCGATTCCGACCTGTATATGCGTCAACTTATCAAGGTGCAGGGAATAGATACCAGTGACTATTCCAGGTTTTCAGTTGAGTCTGACTCGAAAGTCGAAACATATTTCTGCCTGATCATCGCTTTACTACATTCCGACAGAACTTGCTTTAAAAAGGCTTTGAAATCCTTTGTCTAACCAGCAAAAGCTTCAACTGTTGATTCAATTAACACGAGGAAGAAGATTGAGAAATAAGTGGTTGCAGAAATGGGTCCGACACAGCATTTGAAACCCAACTGACGACGTGGAACTATTCTCGTCCATCATCGTTAATTATCAGAGAACTCGATTTAAATTAATTAATTAATAAATTAAATATAAATAATTAACAAAAAAAATTCAAGTAATATGACAAAATTATTATTAAACAAAATTTAGGGCACGACCTCTCTTAGTCCTATAATAGTCTTATCATTGTACATAATATATACTGAATTAAATGTTAGCACCTTAATTTTCGTATTTTTATTTAATTATTTAAAAATACACACGCAGGTTTTAGACCTGAATCTTCTAAAATAAATATCATTCTCTTTTTCATTAAAACGACTTGTTAAGTTCCCTCGTACATAATGTATAAACTTCTATAGAATTTAATATTTATATTTTAACATTATTATTTTGTATTTATCTCAATTTTGGTGTTTTAAATAATACTTTAATTTAACTTTTCATGCTGCTTTAAAAAAAAAAAAAGGCAAATTCAAAGTTCAAAACCCTACCTTTCCCTCTATAAAAGCCCTTACCCCAACAACCTCCAAGAACAATCAATTATCTGAAACACACATTACCCCTTTTATTGCCAAACCATGCTCACTCAAGATCTTCAAGATTTGCTTGGAGAATTCCACTCTAGAAGGTTGTTGCTTCCTACGCCACCGTTTCGAAATCCGGCGGCAACGACTCCTCCACACGAAGAAATCCACCGTAATTCATCGGATCCTTACATCGGTAACAATAATTTTGATGCCAATGTTGTTATGGTCCTAGGAGTCCTTTTATGTGCCCTTTTTTGCTCACTAGGGCTCAATTCCATCATTAGGTGTGTGTTAAGGTTCTCAAGTTTAGTAGCCTCAGAGTCCCAAGCCTCTGCCTCGGGACATCAGTTGGCGAACAAAGGGGTCAAGCGTAAGGCCTTGAAAACTTTTCCGATGGTAAACTACTCCGTCAATTTGAATCTCCCCGGTTTGGACTCGGAGTGTGTCATATGTTTGTCGGATTTCTTAATAGGCGAGCGAGTACGACTTCTACCAAAGTGTAACCATGGATTTCACGTTCGGTGCATTGATAAGTGGTTAAGCTCCCACTCATCTTGCCCTAAATGCAGGCATTGCCTCGTCGAGACATGTCAAAAGATCGTCGGGTGTAGTCGGGCAAGCACGTCGGAACCTCCTCCGATGCATGAAACCATTGTGAGCATACCCCAAATGGATCGTGAAGGTTTGATGCAAAGTTATAGGTGAATTAGCCGTAATTCAAATTTGTGCCATGGAAATTAGCAAGAAGTTAGAATAGCATTCACAAACAAGTGTAAATATATATTATATAGTTTGAAATTCGCTCCTTACGAAAAGCTGTTGATAATTTAAAATTGACTATTATTCGAATTATAAAAAAATTATTAAATAGATATAACTTATTACGTTATTTATGGTCTCAATTAATAATGTTTATTCATCTTAATTTTTTTTCAAAGTAAATCTTCATATCTTTCTTATACGAAAATAAAGAGTGATTATTTAAAAATAATTTTAAAATTAATAAATCTTATTAACTAAATAAACCGAATATATTTAATAATCGCTTCAAATTATAACAATATAACAATTGAACGTTTATCTCTGTCTTTAATTATTATTGGAATTATGTTTAAAAAATCTCAAATCTAGCCGTTTTTTTTTCTCTTGCACTGCTTTTTTTTTATATAAAAAATTACATTCTTACCATTGGTGGTAGCATTAATTTTAGACTAATCGTTAACCATTTTTTAAAAAAAAAATTTCGTTATTTCCTCTTCTATCTAAATTTTGTATTATTTATTTTGATTTGTTTAATAGCTCTTTTTCGTACGAAAATGGACGATGATTTTGTCTGTTTTTATAACATATTCTTTGTATGTTCTTGTGATAAATTTTTTAATATTAAATTTAACATCGTTTTTTAGATAGTACTTGTTATGTTTATCTTGTTGATATATCTAGGGATGGCGATGTGTTGGGTTGGGTCGAGTTTTTAGTCGTTCTGATTTTGATCTAATTTATTAATCTTTAAATTTGATCTTGATCCCATTTGAATTAAAATATTAATTTATCCGTCTTGCTCCGTCCCGATATATAATTCCTTAAACTCGACCCCGGTCCGACTAAAAAAATCTAAAAAATAACTTTCGTCGACAGTAAAAGTTAGATTCTATCAATCCTCACACAATCATAAATTATGATTTTTAAATTACATATTTAAATAATTGACTAACGGTGTAATCACTAATTTTATCCGGGGTTCGAAACCTGAGTTTATTTTTAATTTTAATCGAATAACGGGCTTAATTATTAAAAAATCAAAAAATCAAAAATATTATATACATGTACTATGTTAAAAAAAAAGGATCAAAAATATTTCTACTAATTATATTACATTAATTTATCTGTAAATACAGTACCTTTTTAAATTTGGGTTTATCCTTTAATTTCAATATATATTATAGGTATTATTTTAATATTTTCTTATGATTAAATCATGTACAAAAATAAATGTATTAATCCCTTTTTACTGTTTTTTTATATATTAAATATTTATTTATTTTTGTTTATTATTAATTAATTTTATTATATGTTTGTTATTAGTTATTATTTATTAGTAGTAGTATAAATATATATAAATAACAGACCCATAATAAATAAATAAGCCCAAAGTTTATTAAATTTATAAAAGTCCATTATAATACAATAATTCACCAGCCCACACTTTAATTTTACAAGGCCCGAATTAAATCAATACTAAGCCCGTTAACTCATCTTGTAGCTCAACCGGTTTGATTAACCTAAAACCCTAACATGTTTTCCTCCTGCGCAGCCGGCTCACGGCCGTTGGATCTAATCAATATCTAACGACCAGGATTAAAAAGGATGAAGGTTCTGGAATCCCACACCCCTCCACGCGTGGCTTTTACACTGCCCCACGCGCGCGTAGTCCCAACGCGTCTAACCGTTTGGATATCAAGTCGCCTGTTCAGCTTCCGGTCGTCGTCCGTTCATGCTCCGATGATGGTCCCCTCCTCTCCGGCAGCAGTACACAAACAAACAAAGAACATGTCAGATGTACGAATTTACAAGGCCAAAACGAACGATTTGCAGAGGATTTCAGATAAAATACAACAAATTCGCAGCAAAAATTCCAACAACAGAGATTTCAGCATACATCAGGAGAATTTCGGCACCAATATCAAATTTTACAGAGGTGAATACGACAAATCTACAATAGCAAACCAATAGCATTTGAAAGTTTTTTTTCCTTGGTAAATCGGCTATATAAACCGATTAAAACGACATGTAAAAGGGTTCCCCTCACCGATTATCAATACAAAAAGGCAGAGAACAATTTGAGGTATCTCTTTTGGCATGCTTTCGTAACAAAATAGAGAGGGTTTCGTCTTTTTACCTCGGTTTTGGAGGATCATTTGAGTCTCTTTTCTCCGTGTCTTCTGATGCGTGTAATAATAGCGCAACCGTGCAGTGTACATGTCGCAAGTAATAAAGTGATAAGTATATCGTGTATCGTCTCCACAAGGATTGGTATACTTAATATGTCTCCCTTGTTCCTTTGCTCCTGAAAGATAAAGTAAAAACACAGATAAGTGAATTTGTTTAACTAAGTAACTAAATAACAAAACAAAATAAAGGATTGAGAACGATATAGAGAAAGTGGGTAGGATCCAGCTGCGTCAATTAGTGGATTCGATTGATCTTCTTCTTGTCCAATGCAATTACACAACACTGCTTCGGCCATACTGCAGATATAACCTCAGCAGCGTTAGTGTTTTCTGCCGCGACAATCTCTTGCTCTTGGGCAGATGCATCAAAGTTCAGCAAAGTGTCCGTAGTTGACTCCGCTTATCTCCAAGTCAGAGCGTTGTTGATGACTGATCCTTGACGATACCTCTCGGCGTGAATCAATGATAATCACCAACCAATCCAACACTTCTTTTAGCTTCTGAAACTCTTAACCTATCTCTAGGCCGAGTTAGTGTCGTAGACACCGTATTTATCCCTTTCGTGAATCTACACCTCTCGATGCTAGATAAATATATTACTTACAAACTTCTCTCTCGAGCTTGAATGCAAGAACAAGGAATGGCAATAGGATAAGCAAACTTCGATATTATTATTGCATTAGAACAAAGAAACAAGAAACAATCTCCTCTCACTAATATCCACAACCTTCACATATCCCATAAATCTTAAGGGAAGAGTTTCTCTAAAATCGACCCTCTTAACAATGTGGCCGGCTAGGCTATATATAGTCTTAACCTAAGGCAAACCTTTCCTAAATAGACTCTCACTTGGAGTAGGGAACAAGTCTTCTTCATGAGATCGGATATTTCCAAGTTTACAACCTTCTAGAAAGTTTTTCCCGTTCGGTCTTTGACTTGGGCTTTTAGTGCGCTAGCCTGGTCCAATTGGTGCGCTGCATCTTCCAGAATGTTCTTTATATTTTTGTCTTTCATTCGCCTACAATGTTGATGTTGCCACTCTGGATACTGCCGCGGCCTTGTCCCTGCCTCGGCCTAAACACTGCTTCTCTGCTGCCTCAGCCCTGGATATCCCTGTATGTACAGAATATGTAATAATATCTGCATTCTCTATAAATTTCGACTTTGTAAGTAGTGATAACAGAATATCTGATATTATGCAAAGAGTCCATATTTCAGTTCAAGTTGGTGTATAATAGATGCATAAAGTATCATGAGAAGGGTAGTAAATAACTGCCTTTTAGGCACTCATCATCTTCTCCGGCAATAAACCAACGACATCCGTGCGTTTGAGGGTAAGCCGTATGAGGAAGGAGACGTTTTTCTTTTCTTTCTTTTTTTTGTTCTCCAGATTCGAAAAAGGAGAGATTTTTTGTTTGTTCTCCTAAAGTTTTTCAAAGTTTTTTATTTTCTTTATTTTGGACTTTCGAAATAAGAAAAAGGAACGTTTTCTGAAAAAGGCACGGTGGCCGATTTCTGGAAATGAAGAACACTCAAAGTGTTCTTTCCTGGGTTTTAGCTTGAATGGTTTCAGAGAAATGTGAGGGGTTTATGGATTTTCAAAGGAAAAAATGAAAGGACCGGTTTATGTTTATGTTTTATACTTCCCTAATAATTTAAAATTGGGATTTTTACACATTTAAGGGCATCCGTGTTTTTGTTCTTACACCCGGGGTCCTTGGAATTTTGTTTCGCTTTTTTTTGTCACTAAATTGCCATAATCATCCGTTTGCAAATGGTTTAATTAGCATCTAATCCCTCCGCGTATTTTGTCTTATTTTTAAGATCTTCCCCTCGGTCAAATCACTCTTTGAGTCCTCCAGATTTTATTTTTGTTTTAATTTTGTCATTCACAGAAGCTTTTTCTTCTTTATTTCTATTATATCTTTTTTCTATAATTCATTTAACATGTTTATATTTTATTTCATGTAAGTTATATCATGCATGTTGTTCATTTTTTTCATATGTTGTATTTACATATTTTATTATGCTATTTATTTTGCTTGCATGCTTATTTATTTTGTACATATATTTATCATGCACATTTTATTTATTTGTATTTATGTCTACTTGCACATGCTTCATTTATTTGTCATGCTTTTTTCTCTTTGTTTTTATTTATGCTTATGTCTATTTTTGTATATTTTATTTATTTATTTTCGCTTAAGCCATACGACACACCTTTTTAATTAACGAATCTTTAATTACGTCTTTATTCGGTCGTAACGGGCCCGTATTTCAACGTAGTGGTCACGGTGTATACGTTGCCTTCGAATAAAGACACGGTAAAATAAAACTTAATTCGAACGTTAAACAAATTCTAATTTAAATGCCGTTTTAAAACTTAAAATTTTCAAAATTAATTAAGCGGTCATTTTGATAAAGGTACCAATTTTGGGCGGTTTTTAAACCTTAAACCCGTTTTTAAACTGCAACCGACTCTCGGACCCGTCTTTTTCGAATCTCTGGTTTTCACGGTGTCCGACCTACCAAAGTGGCCGGTGGCGACTCTACCCTTTTTTGAACCCTAATTTTAAAATTCTTTTATTTCAACATTAATTTTTCTAATTTAAAATGATTTTCCAACTTTTCCTTTTTTAAACCTAATCCCTAAATTTTTGGAACCCTAAAATTCCAAGTTTTTAAATCCCAAATTTTAAATCCCAAATTCTATCCCCAATTTTCAAAATCCCTAAATTAGGTCTAAATTCCCCTTTTCGGTTTTAACCTAATTTTTAATTTTCTAAGACCTAATTCCCGAAAGTCCCACTAGTGACCCCCTCTTTTACACTTTACCCTTTTTTACACTTAATTATTTTTAAATTTAAAAGGGTCGCTACAGACGAAATCGAATATATTAAAACTTGAACAACATCTAATAAATTTTTATTATAAGAACAAACCTCAAAAGATTAAAAATAAAAGAAACTTAAAATCTATAAAAGTGTTTATATATAATGATATTTTTTATAAATATAATAAAATATATATAAATAAATAAAAATATACTAAGACGGGGTGGGGCGGGGAATTCAAGAAAATACTCGAACCGAACCGAACCGATTTAATAATTTAAACCCTCTCAGCCTTTATCCCCAAAAATTTAAGTGAAAAACTCGATTGGGTCAAATCGGGACACACCAAATCGAGTCGGGTATTTTTATTATCCCTATATATTGTTGATAGACAGATTAAAAGAATGCATCGTATATTATTCCTTTCCAATGTATATAATATGACTGATACATCATATATTTATACAAGGAAAAATCATGTAACAGATTCAGGTTCAAGCTAACTAACATAACTGTGAACTAACAAACTAATGAGTCTTATATCACTCTTTAACATATATATCTTTAATCAACAGATATTTATTACGTTTAAATCATAATTGAATTATAATAATATTACTCCGTCAACAAGTCATTATTAATATATGCATTTGGAGAGTTCGATATACATCTGAAACACTCTCTTTACTAGGGTGAGTATTCGGTCAAGCCGAGTCAAAAAATTTTGAGTTATTCGAGTTGACGAGTCATATTTTACAACTCATACGTGGTTATATTTTTTCATATTTTTATATATCAATATATATATATCATAAAAATTAAGAGATTCGTCTCGAACTTAAAAATAAATCCTTTAATTACTAAAATTTTTGATTTATTTGAGTTATTCGAATTTTCATTTTATAATTCGAACTTTATTTAAAATTTTTTCAAGTTGAGTATTTTCGCCTCAAGTCGAGTTATTCGATTTTTTCGAGTCGAGTTGAGTCAAAATGAGCCGAATACTTTCGCCTTAAATTAAATTATTCGATTTTTTCGAGTCGAGTTGAGTCAAAACGAGCCAAATACTTTCGCCTTAAATTAAATTATTCGATTTTTTCGAGTCGAGTCAAGTTTTGCTCCCCTACACTTAAGAGTACACCATTTGAATGGGAGATGAAGGTGAATCCACTAATATGTACCCAAAGGTGGATTTTGTTTCATACAAACATTCCATAATTCATAGTGGGAGATGACTAATAACTTCACTAACACTGCCCGGAAGCAAAGTTTTGATTCTGAAAAAAAAAATGAGACCTAAAAAAAACAATTATAATCGAATATAAAATCTCTATTCTTTTTCCGTATTTACGTCCTCATATTAAAAGAATTATAAAGTTAAAATACAAATTTAATTTTTGAGATTTAAAATTTAATAATTAAAAATTATGATTAGGATCTACGATTTAATATTTTAGTATTAAAACATGCATAAGAATAATAAAAAAGAACGGATAATTTTAATTACTCTGATTGGAGCTGTGACGATAGACGATGTGATTATCTAAGGAAACAAAAAAAAACTAAAGACGGTTAAATACATTTTTTTATGATGGATCGAAGTGAGTTTTATTTAATCTAAATCATATTAATATTTATAAAAAATAATAATTGAGTGATTAAAACACTTAAAAAATGGTGGTCAAAATAAAACGTTTGAAAATTGACCAATATTTATTTGAAAAATGTTATGAATGACTAAAATATGCATAAAAAATATAGCAGTATATATTAATTGGTCACAATGGTTGTACTATTTTCTTTCGAATAAGATAAAAGAGATTTTTAACGAGGTATCTAAATATAACCAAAATCATATTAATAAAACTCGATTGCTTATAAAAGAAAAATTAGAGAGGTACACCACATTTCCCATGACTGGTGTGATGTTTATTGATCAACATTTGATAAGTCGGGTTAAAAAATTTTAAGTTAATAAGGTTAACGAATTTTATTTTGTACTCAAATTTTATTTAAAAAATTCTGAGTTGAGTTATTCAAGTTTATGTTCAAATCATTTTAAATAAGCTGAGTTGATGAGTCTTGTTTTATAAATCGAATTTTATTTGATTTTTTTTTGAGTTGAGTTGTTCAATTTTTTTTTCAAATTTAATCATTAACATTTATAATGTTATATATTAATCGATTCTAATTTAAACGTTTTTCTATAATCATATATGATATATATAATTTTTTTATTTTTCATATGAGATATACATATATTAGACGAAGTTAGAAAGCTCGACTTAAACTTAAAAACTAATTCATTAATTACTAACAAATTTAAATTATTCAAATTTTTATTTTATAATTTAAATTTTATTACAACTCAATGTCTTTGTGTGCCTTAAACTTATACCCTAAAAAATACACCATACTCCTAATTCCCTAAACCCTAATCACAATCCTTAATTTCAGCCCTATTAAACGTGCTCAAATTTGTTGAAGAGCAAAAATTTTACCCATTAAAAAAATAAATTATATTAAAGACTATTTAATTATTAGTAAAATTATATTTAAATTATTATATTATTAAAAATTTTATTTGGGTCACTCTCTCGCTTAAAACTATAGTAGGGTCACTTATTTATTAATAAACTATATTAGGTTTAAACTGAGTTATTCAATGAAATATTTTGTTCATTTAAAAATATTTACTTTAAAGAGTTACAATTAAAATATTAGTTAATTGATTGTAACAATTAGATTATATGTGTCGGATCATATAGTATCTATCTCGAGATATGTTCTTCCTCTCACCAACAAAAGCTTTTATCTTAAATTTTTGACTTAAGGATTCAATAAGCCCTTAAATTTTTGTGAAAAAATCAATTAAGCTCTTAAATTTTTTTTGCACCCAATAAAGCCTTCAAACTCACTAAAAAATTAATTTAGCCCTTAAACTGTTGTAAAAAATCAATTAAACCTTTAAACTTTTTTTTGCATCCAATTAAACCCTCGAACTCAAGAAAAAAAATAATTTGGCCCTTTGATCAACTATGACCATTAACTTTAAGGTGTTTTTTTTTAAAATTTTTTAACACTTGTTGAGACAAGATAATACTATTTATGGTTTTTAAGAAATTTTAAAATTTTAAAAATATATAAAAAATCTAAAAACTTTATAAAAAATATTGAAAATTTTAAATTATTTAAAAATATAAAAATATTTTTTTATAATTGTAAAGTAATATTTAATTTTTTAATTTTTAATTTTTTAATATTTTTTGAAAAATATTAATTATCATTTTAAATTAAATTTTGAAATTGTTTTTTATATATATTTTAAAAATATTTTTTGTATGATTTTTATATAATTTTAAAAATTCCTAAAAACGAAAAAATAGTGTTATTTTGTTGCAACATGTGTTAAAAAATAAAAAATAAAAAAGGTTAAAGTTAATGGTTAAAGTTGATAAAAGGGTGAAATTGATTTTTTCTTGAGTTTGAGGGTTTAATTGGGTGTTAAAAAAGTTTAAGGGTTGAATTGATTTTTTTTTGAGTTTGAGGGCTTAATTGAGTATAAAAAAATTTTAAGGGCTTAATTAATTTTTTTACAAAAGTTTAAGGGCTTATTAGACCCTTAAGCCTAAATTTTTTTACTCAACTTGATCAGATACTCATTCCTAACTTAAGTAATCGAATGTCTCTGTATAATCCACTTATATTAGATAAATTTTAATTAGTTTTATATTAATTTATGACTATTGATTAAGAAAAATAGACGAATGAAATTAAACATTCCCCTATCTCTTTTTCTTGTAAATCTTGTATATTTTTAACTTTTAATCTCATTTATTCATTTCATTTATTCAATAGTCATAAGTTAATGTAAAATTAAAGCATAAAGTCAAAAAAATTCTCTAATGTTTGACTGAATAATCATTTTAACCCTTTTTTTAATTATTCAACCTTCAACGTTTTATTAGATCAAAATGATTTATATACGGATAAAAAAATCAGTTAACTGATGATAAATAACTTAAAATAACATGACAAACCTATATAACAGTACACGTTGACATGGTAATTTTATATAGATAAATGTGTTTATCAGTAAAAAAATGTTTTTACATAATCATACAAAATATAAAATACATTTTTTACTAACTTATATTTTGTTAAATTATTTTTAATTGTTTATTAACAATTTTTTAATAATTTTTATTTATAAAAAAATAATTTAATTTAAAATAAAATGTAAAAAAGATAAAATATTTTAAAAATAAATATTTAATTTTAATTTTATGTCAGCAAAATAATTAAACTCAAACGAAAGATTATATTTTAAAACAAATATTACTGTAATCACTGTTAGCTTGTTTAAAAAAATCCATATCCCAAATCCGTAGTCAATTTTTTTAAACGATTTATTTGTTTAATTTATTTTTGTCTAATATAAATATCCCATTCCTTTATTTTCAGTCCCTCTCCATTCGGGTCTGCATCGCCTCAGCAACAGGGAGCAGAGAGGAAAAAAAAAATAAAAGCGTCGTCGTTTCCGTGCTTCTCCTTCCTCCTCTCGCTCCCTCTCTGAATATCTTCCTTTTCATATCCAGGTAAATCTTTAGTCTCTCCTTTTAACTTCATCTAAGCCGATCTGTGTGGATTTTGATGTTTCTCCGATAGAGAATTGAGATCTAGAATTATAACAGTTTTTTATACAGTTAAGGGTTAGCTTGATCTGCTTCTCTTTGCATCTGGATCTTTACTTTGCTAGTTAGATTGATCTGGTTTCTCTAGATCTTGTAGTAACTTTTATTTGCCTTTATTCTGAAACTGATCTTCCAATTTGTTCTGATTAAAGATTATTGCTTTCATTGTGTGAATTTATTGATTCTCCAAAGTTTTTTTAGATTAAGAAAAGGCTTTATTCTTGATCTTTGTTTCGAATTGATTCGAATCTTTGTCCAGTGAGTCATAGAGTAGGCGTAGCTCGCTTAGATGCTCCTGAAATGAATGTTGCTTACCATTTGAATTTACTCTAGTTGGTTGCGCAACTGCGTTGTATTTTGTGTATTGAGGAGATCAATGCTGATGTAAGCTTTTAGGTTCAATTATACCATTAGGCCATTAAACTAATGATGTGGACAGATCTTAACGGTCCTCCTGTGTTGCATGTGTTGGCCTGGAGATATTTTAATGGCCTGGTGTTATAATTGATACTTAACTTGAAAGTTAAATGGT
This sequence comes from Abelmoschus esculentus, assembly GCA_035048815.1. NCBI lineage: Eukaryota > Viridiplantae > Streptophyta > Magnoliopsida > Malvales > Malvaceae > Abelmoschus > Abelmoschus esculentus. The sequence continues at coordinate 499,780 of JAUCBN010000026.1, read as the reverse complement.
ATCTGGTGTAATTTATCTTTTTTTAAAAAAAAAAAGAAAAACAGAACTTGATTTGTCCAAGACTTTAATTTGACTTGTTTAGATTATTTGAAGGGGCAAAGAATACTGGTTGACTAATGAATTTGCTATACTGACCATCTTAGTTCTTTTTTCTTGTAGTATTGCAAAAGATGGCCGATACTGAAGATATTCAACCCCTCGTCTGTGACAATGGAACTGGAATGGTGAAGGTTAGTTGATTTTTAGACTTGAGTTATGTTCTCCATTATTGTCTGCATTGTTGTGGCTGATGTGATGTTGTTTATCGTGCAGGCTGGTTTTGCTGGTGATGATGCTCCGAGAGCAGTTTTTCCAAGTATTGTTGGTCGACCCCGACACACTGGGGTTATGGTTGGGATGGGTCAGAAGGATGCCTATGTAGGAGATGAAGCACAATCCAAAAGAGGTATTCTTACTTTAAAGTATCCCATCGAGCATGGTATTGTCAGCAACTGGGATGATATGGAAAAGATCTGGCATCATACATTCTACAATGAGCTCCGTGTTGCTCCAGAGGAGCATCCTGTGCTTCTCACAGAGGCACCTCTCAATCCCAAAGCCAATAGGGAAAAGATGACTCAAATCATGTTTGAGACCTTCAATGTACCTGCCATGTATGTTGCTATCCAAGCTGTTCTCTCGTTGTATGCCAGTGGTCGTACAACAGGTTTGTTCTAATAGAAACCTTCTTGAGTTTCACACATTTTTATGGATCATTCATAATCAAGCTGAGACATTGCAACAGGTATTGTGCTGGATTCTGGTGATGGTGTTTCTCACACTGTGCCAATCTATGAAGGGTATGCCCTTCCTCATGCCATCCTCCGTCTAGACCTTGCTGGCCGTGATCTTACTGATGCTTTGATGAAGATTCTTACTGAGAGAGGTTACATGTTCACCACCACTGCTGAACGGGAAATTGTCCGTGACATGAAGGAGAAGCTTGCTTATATTGCCCTGGACTACGAGCAGGAACTGGAGACTGCCAAGAGCAGCTCTTCTGTCGAGAAGAACTATGAGTTGCCTGATGGACAAGTCATTACCATTGGAGCTGAGAGATTTCGTTGTCCAGAAGTCCTTTTCCAGCCATCTCTCATTGGGATGGAAGCTGCTGGAATCCATGAAACTACCTACAACTCCATCATGAAGTGTGATGTGGATATCAGGAAGGATCTCTACGGTAACATTGTCCTTAGCGGTGGTTCAACTATGTTCCCCGGTATTGCAGACCGTATGAGCAAGGAGATCACTGCCCTTGCTCCAAGCAGCATGAAGATCAAGGTTGTTGCACCACCAGAGAGAAAGTACAGTGTCTGGATTGGAGGATCTATCTTGGCATCACTCAGCACCTTCCAACAGGTGAACATTTGTTTTCTCATTTTCGGCACATGGCTTTCCTTTCTTGTAAGACTGACATTCTTGTTTTCCTGTTGCATCAGATGTGGATTTCAAAGGGTGAGTACGACGAGTCGGGTCCATCCATTGTCCACAGGAAGTGCTTCTAAGTTTACAAGCGAATCGATGGTGAGTTTTATTTACTGTTTAGTTGGCTTTTTCGTGTCTTGTGTCAAGTGAACTCAAAGTATGGTTGATCTGGGGGAAATGGATCATTGGTGCTTTATTTTCCATCTTTCTCATGAATGTTTCAAGCATGTTTCTTAATAGTATATGTTTGTATCTGGAGAGTGATTGTGATGGCTTTTTATTATATTTTTCTCAGAACTTGATATTAAATCCCCCAGAACATTAATCTCGATAGCTATTTAAGATTTGATGGGAAACTATTTTATCTGAATTCATGTAATCTATTGGAATATTTCTCCTCACCATTCACGTCGTAAATCAACTTTTAAATATCGAGTCCCGAGTTTGTATTGACTATTAAATCCCCAAGAACATTAATGTTGAAAGTTGTTTAAATTAAAACTAATTAGTAATATAACTTCTCGAATAATTGAACTTGAAAAAAGTTAAAATACAATTCGAGTTGAAAATGTAAAAAGAAAGAAGGGTGGTTTTAACCGATTCGGTTGCAATCTTGAAGGAAGCATCCATTGTGACAACAAATACAAGATCATCGATAAATAAAAGAAAGAAACAAGAAAATATTAATGTGTTGTTAAGTTCTTGTCTTAGAAACAATTTCAATTGAATTGATATAATTTCAAAAATAAATGTTGTTTAAAAATAATATGATGTTTCAAATTTTGCTCAAGTTTTTCGACCAACATTGACTATCAAATGTAATTGTTGTTAGATAAATTAGTACAATGCTTCTATCAAATTTAATTGCTAGATCAATTAGTATAATACGTGTCATAATATTATTGCTCAATTTTTTTTTTATTATTTTAAAAATTCTTTAAAAGTCTTAAACAATTATGAAACAAAAACTTATAAATTTATAATATATATTATGTGCCAGTCATATCTAATAAAATTATCAAAATTTAATGGTTAAAATTAATGGAATGAATTAATTCAATTTGTTATTTATTAGTTTAATTGAATGAAAAAAAAAATAGAAGCTTATTTTTTCTTCCCCCAAAGTTCAAGGGCTTTTACCCTAAAGCTTAATGTTGGATTAATGAGAAGAGACTAGCGTTGGTTTAAAGACGTTAAATTTTTAAATAAAATCAAAGATTTGAATCCTACTGTTCAACCTCTGTCCTACATCAATGATCATACCAATCCCTCCCAATTTCAACACTGAAATCAAGTCAAAAATCCAACGCCCCATGGTAATGGTGATGCTTAAGGTAAAGGTAATTCATAGAATAACATTTTGAAACAACTCTCAAAAGTAGCCAATTCTAGGACAAGTAAATATTAAAATGATGTTTCAGACCTCTTTATTTCAATGTATGAACTACTTGAACCATCTTTCTAAGCATCCGGTTTCGATTTTTCCGCCTCTTGTTGTTTCCACTGCTCGGGGGTGAGAGCTTTCTTTATCGAGAGAGCATGGATTTGCTTCATTTCCTCCTGGAGTGCAGCATTTACTATCCGATGCCTCTCCAGAAGTCTCTTCCCTTCGAATTGTTCCGACACAATCTCGATTACGAAACTAGCACCACACCTGATCCGATCACAAAACACACCATGAATATGAAGAATGGATTAGTGACAAAAGGTTAAAAGAAAATGCTCAGAATATAGCTTACCCTCCGGACGTATCGACTACTTCCTGAAACAAACAAATACAGAGATGAGTTTATGCAAAAATAATATCAGACATGCAGGAGTCTAAACAGAAAAGAAATAGATCTTAGGAAGGTATCCTCCTGTTCATGTATAACATACAACGAACATGAGGGTTTCGTTCGCAACTAGAAATTATCGATGCATAAAGAAAACTGAACAGGAAATCTCAAACAAGTTGTCACAGGTGATCGAACATGTAATCTCATACTCATTAATAGGGACAAGGAATACCAATGGCCATAAGAACTGGAAGAAGGACAAATTCACGAGTTCAAATACATTCGGGGTACATGGCAGGCACAATGATCTAAACCAATGAAGAATAAGAAAAACATGTTACGGAAGACTTCCATCGCGCAGCAAAAAGAACAAAGATGACACTTCAAAGAGGATGGTACAACATAGAGGAGGTAAAGAGCAACACCAATTAGTCTTTGCCAGAAAAAACAAACAATGTGTATAAACCTATTTGGAGAATGTCCAATAAACTTTTTCCTCAGGTTGGTCGATCAACCGAATCCAAGTCGGAACGATGTAAAATTTCAAAAAGCAAGGAGCAAATTCTGTTCACTTTGTTATCCAATGCATTGAAATAGGCAGAAAACTAGCATCATGTTCTTCAACCAGTGCAAGTATGACAAACCAAAGAATTCCAAATAAATAATCTTACATCTTCACAATCATACAAGGCAACAACAATAATAAGAGTTCAATTCTCATCGGAACTCGACAATCAAGGTCGAAGACATGTCAACTTAATGCCTATCAATGTCTCTAAACATGTTTAGAGACAGGTAAACATGAAGCCTTGAGTATTTAAAATGGCCCTTACAAATGCCATAGACAAACCTTTCATAAATTCAAAAATATCCCCCCCCCCCAGATAGGCAACCAATGCAAGTATGACAAACCAAAGAATTCCAAATCGAAACTCGACGATCAAACTCGGAGACATGTCAACTTAATGCCTATCAATGTCTCTTAACATGAAGCATTCAATATTTAAAATGACCCTTACAAATACCATAGACAAACCTTTAAGAAATTCAAAACTATGCCCCCCCACCCCCCCACCCACACCCAGTACTCTACCAAAAATTGAACTTCTACACAGAATCCCCTTGCATTTTTCTCAACCTAACTCACTTAATTGAAGTTAGCAAACAATACATAATCGTTTTACATAAAGGGTATTAATTTATCATGGGTTCTGGCCTAAAAAACACATTTAATCATATTAATTTTTCAGAAAAAACAACAACAAATAGCAAGATGGTGTTCATGAGTTATAAAATTTGCGGAAACATCATTCGAATCACATACTTTTTAACCTAACATCAAACTCAAACAGGAAAGATCGAAACTTTAATTCAGAATATATATAAATCGTGAACAAAGTAGAAGGTACCAGATGAAGAGGCTTCAATTTTGAAGTCAATGAAGATTCAACTTGTTCCTTTGTTAATCCCATCGTTTCTTTCCGCCTCTGTTCTCTTTGTACGCTCTTTAGAATATAAATGAGATTTGAGGAGAGGAAGAAAATAAAAGGCTAAATTACATTCAAGGTCATTTAATTATTAGTCAAGTTATAAAAGTCATATTTTTAATTATGATTTAATTACTCAATTAAAAATATATTACAATTAAGTCTTTTTATCTTTTAAAATTAAACTAATGTCAATATTAATATGATTAAAAAAATAATGTCAATATTATGACAAGTCAAAAGTTTGGAAACTTTTTAGATGATTAAAATTAAATTTTAGAATATAATAAATTTTTATTTATATTTTAGATTTTAAGTTAATTTTTATAATATATATGGTATAACTAGAATGACATGTGCTTATGGTGTTGTTTTTATATATTTTAAAAAAACGTCACCTATATGATGTTTTTATCCTACGTCGTCGTGTATAGGTAGGGGTGAGTATTTAATTGAGTCGAGTCAAGTCAAAAAGTTTTGAGTTATTCGAGTTGACGAGTCATATTTTATAACTCAAACTTTATTTAAATTTTTTTGATTCGATTCGAGTTTAATAAATTTGAGTAAAGTTGAATCGAGTTTTCGAGTTCCTATAAATATTTAATTGTAATTATTTATCATGTTATAGTATAATTTGATTCTAATTTAAACGACTTTCTCTAATCATATAAGATATGCATATATATTATATGTAACAATATTTCTTTATATTTTTATAAATCAATGTATATATATCATAAAAAATTGAGAGATTCGTCTCAAACTTAAAATTGATCCTTTAATTATTAAAAATTTTGAGTTATTCAAATTTTTATGTTACAACTCGAATTTTATTTAAAATTTTTTCGAGTTGAATCAAAACGAGTTGAATATTTTCGTCTCGAGTCGATTTGAATTATTCGATTTTTTTAAATCAAATCCAATTTTACTCAACTTATATATGAATGATATTTTTTACTTATACTATAGTTTTTTGTCTAGATTTTAAATAAAATTTAAAGACTCTATTTTTTTTAATAAAATCTCTAAAAATCTATATACTAAATGCAGCCTAAAAATTTTGGTGTAAGATAGCAATATGATTAAATATTTAAATAATATTAAATATCAATAATCAAGTCCATCATTATTTAATGGTTTATTTTGGACTTAATGAAGTTATATTATTTATTTGTATTGAAGAATTATTGAAATTAATTTTTTTATAAAATTTATAAATTAAAAGGACTAAATTGTAATAAAACTTAAATGAGATTGATAAAACGCAAGGGTTGAAGGACTAAATTGTATTCAAAGGGTTTTAAGATCTCTCTTATTTCCCTTCCTAAAACCCTAACTTCCCTTTTGAATGGCAAAACCCTCATCTTTTCATCAACGATGAACCTTAAACCCTTCAATCTCAGAACCCTCATCCCATCTTCATCTTCTCCACCTTTGTATTCATTTTCAATCTTCATTTCTCATTTCTCCACCACCCAAACCCAGCCGTTGCATTCCCATTCTTCGTCGTGGCGGCATGAGGAGGCTTCACGGCAAGTTAAGGTTTCGGTTTGGTGGGATTTTGAGAACTGCTCTCCTCCCGCGGGTTTCAATGCCTTTAAGATTGCTCATATGATCACTTCCGCCGTCAGAGCCAATGGAATCAAGGGCCCTGTTCAGATTACGGCTTTCGGAGATGTTTCGCAGCTCTCCAGAACTAATCAGGAGGCTCTTTCGGCTACTGGAGTTAATCTTTCACATGTTCCCAATGGTATTTATTCTCTTAAGTTGGGAAATGTTTTTTTTTCTTTTGAGAATTTAGTGATTGTTTGAACTCATGAATTTAGTGCAATATTGGACTTTTCCCGGAGTAATTTAGTCGTTTCTGATGAATATGAGGGGGTGAAATTTTCAAATATCATATAGTTTTAAGTATTTTCTATGCCATTCTTTCCTCATCAGTGTTTCAAGATTGAGTAGGGGAAAAGACAGAAAACCGTACATGTGAGAACTGAGAGTGATACTTCCATTTTGTCTAGTTTTATGCTGAAAATGTTTTTTATACATATATGTATGCATATGTGTAGCTGTGAGCGGTCGATCTAGTTGAGTTGAGTCGAAAAATGTCGCATCATATTTTAAAACTCAAACTTTATTTGAACATTTTTTATTCAAGTCGAGTTTTTGAGATCCTATAAAAAATTAATTATAATTATTTATCATGTTATAGTCTAATTTGATTCTAATTTAAACGACTTTTTTAATATATAAGATACACATATGTTTTCATATTTTTCCATATGTGGCGTATATTTCTTTAGATTTTTATATCGGTATATACTATATATATATATATCAAGCAAAAGTTGAGTTACTTTGCTCAAATTTAAAAATCAATCTACTAGTTAATAAAAAAAATCGAGTCAAATCAAGATGAGTCAAAATTTTCAATCTCGAGTTGAATCAAATATTTGGTTTTTTTCGATTCAAGTCAAGTTTTGCTCTCCCCTACATATGTGTGTTATGATTTTGCTAAAGTAATCCTAGACTTGATTGCTCTTGCAAGTCAAGTTTCTTTGTGTTGCAGGATTCTAGAACTCCATTAAGTCTTTTGCAGCAAGTTGATTGCACTGGTGTATGTTTTAAAATCAATGATTTAGTTAAATCTAATTCAATTTATCATAGAAAAACACTACTATGAAGTGTCACTATTACACAGTAGCTTTATGAGAGAATACAGATTTCAGTTCTTATTGGTTCTTTCTTCCTTTCTAAATTTGTATTGTCTCAGTTCATGGTATTTTATTGTGAAAATGCTCCACCAATGCAGGTGGAAAAAACAGTGCTGATAGATCGCTTCTGGTTGATCTTTTGTGTTGGGTTTCTCAAAATCCTCCTCCAGCCCATCTTTTTTTAATCTCTGGTGACAGGGACTTTGCTACCGTATTGCATAGATTACGGATGAACAACTACAATGTTCTGCTTGCTACTTCGGAGTTGGCTCCAGGTGTTCTTCGCAGTGCTGCCAGTGTCATGTGGAATTGGAATACTCTTCTTAAAGGAGAGAACCTGACCGGAAAGCACTATAACCAACCTCCTGATGGTCCTTATGGTTCTTGGTATGGCCATTACAAGGTGCCTCTTGAGGATCCGTTTTTAGTTGAACAACCACCAGCATGCTCACAGACAGAAGAATTGTCCGAGAGTTGTTCAGATTCTTTGCCTCGACCAGTTCCAAAGGTAGTCATAAAGCAGATACGGCAGATTCTGAACTCAAATCCAAAGGGAATTTCCATTACAGACCTTCGTGCTGAGCTGAAAAAAAGTAAAATCACCCTTGATAAAGACTTGTATGGTTATAAAAGGTTCTCCCGCTTTCTTTTATCAATGCCACAGATTTTGAGGCTTCAGTCAGAACGTGATGGTATTTTTATTATACATGGAATTACCCCGAAAGGTGAACTATCAAAGACCAGTCCTTGTTTATCAGTTGAACCTGTCTGTAAAACTGGAGATACGCTCACTGTTTCTTCTAGGTCAAGTGATGATGACACGACAGTAGATGGTGCTTTAAATGAGAAGTCCAGGTTGCATCATTCTCGTGAGGGTAATGCTGGAGTTACTCCTATAAAGATACTAGAAACCCCTCCAGAAACAGGTGGTCGTGTAAAAGTAAATGCAGAGACGCCTCAAGAGGAAGTCCAACAGCCCCTTCCAGTTGATCAGAAGATTGCTGGAGCATCTAATGATCAGGTACCTGAGAGTCTTCAAGATCACATGCCGGAACTAGATTCTGCATCTGATGTAAGCTTCATAAGGAAAGTTTGGCAAAGATGGTTTGGTGGTAGCGATGACAATCCTGCTGAAAAAGATCACAACCTTCCTCAAAAGCACGCCGACTCTGAAGATAGACATCAGAAACAAAATAACAGTACTCTGAAAAAATGCACTGGGGTTAACTCTGAGAGGGAAGGAATGAAGGAAGTGTGCGAGGAGAAGTTATGTGAAGTTCCATATCCTGTAACCGTTTCTTCATCGAGCAATGGCTCTACTGTTGACTCTAAAGCAACTGATGAAGCAAGTGAAAAGCACTCTGGTAAAAGGTCAGGTTTATTTAACAGGATCGCCAGCTGGTGTAAATTTCGGAGAAGCAGCAGTGACTCCGAGACATCAAGTGATCAATCCCATGAATATATCAACCAAACAAACACGAACTCTTTAAAGCATGAGGTTTTTACTCACGGATCCTTTTGGGAAGACATGGAAATCTTAATAGACTCACCTAGGGGATCTCTTTTTGTCACACGGTCTAGGACCAGGTTTGCTAATTATTACCCTCTAGTGTTTATTGGTTATATATTCACACACATTTGCCGACTTTTGTAATATTTTGTTTCTGCTTTCTTTATATTTTTGTGTTTTGTGTTTGCTCTCATTTATTTAACAAAAAAGAAAATTGATATCTTGAATAGGAACTTGTCAAATTTTAGTTTGAGTTTTTAATTCTATTCTACCAAGTTCTGTTTACTGTTGATGCAGTTGCAAGTGTCCTGTAGTTAGAACATGCATTTTTTGTGTGCTGGTGGATGAGGGAGTGTTTGTTCACCTTCAAAAGATAGTAGAATAGCAAGAATGGCCTTTTTTCTGTTTCTCTTTTCTAATGGGTCAATAATTCTCATGATCGAATATGTGTTCGAACTATAAAAGGTGAATGAGTTTTAACAACATTATGTCTCGGTTGCTGTTTAACTTTTGCAGGGAAGAGATGGCAGAAAATCTGCTTAAGGAAGGTCCATTGGTTCTTAGATCTCTCAATAAAACTGATCTTCTTCATTTGGTGGATTTGTTGATATCCGATAAGAAATGGATCAAAGAATGCCCCTCGCAAGCGTCACCATTCAAGATCATCAAGGCTGCAGGGAGGAATCCCAGCTTGGGTCATTCTCATGCTGCAAATGGGTTGAGATCAATCTTTCTGCGCACTTCATCGCAGGCGAACTTGCAGACAAAACACGAAGGAGAGAAGAAGTTGCAGAATATTTCCCATTCTGGAGTTCCTTCATCTACCATCTCCTATAAGAAATCTTCGGATCGTTCTCCATGTGAAGTATTGTCCGACTGTCAAAACCTTGTTAAAGAGATACTAAAGGAACACCCCGAAGGATACCATATGGGCAACTTTAGGAAACTGTTCCTTGAGAGATACAATTATCCTCTGGATGTACAAAAGCTTGGTTACAGAAGGTTGGTGTGCCTGCTAGAAAAAATACCCGGAATTAAAATAGAATCGTGCTTCATACTTCCTGCAAGCATGGTTCCAGACAATTTTGTCCCGGAAACGGCTGATCCGAACATTCGAGAAAATACAAGTCATGCATTAGGTGAATTGCCTAATGATGCAACAAGAAAAAGTGATGATTTTGACGCACTGTGGGATGAACTGGGACCTGTTTCCAGCATGGATTCGACCAGAAACGACCTGCAGTCAGTAGCACGGAGCAGAAGACCTGTGGATACAGAGACAAAATATCCCGACTATCCTTCTCTCTCGGATGATGAATTTTCAGATTCCGAAAAGGACATCTCAACTGCAGAGCTATCTGGGCTAGAAAAAAAGCCTGGAATGGACGAGGAAGACAGCTCATTGTTGCAAATCCTCGATTCATGGTACAGTAGTAAGGAAGGTAAGGATAAACCAGATGGTTCAGAGAACTCGGAGGCTTTCATTGATTGTTCCGAATACGATGTTGGCAAGCCATCTGATGCTGCCAGAGAAGGCATGAAGACAGCGAACTGTTCGGAGGATTACGGGAAGAAACAAAGGGTGCAAAAGAAGTATACATTTGTTGCAGACTCCGCGGAGAATGACAGGGATAAGCTGATTAATGGAATATTAGGTAGCTTGAAAAAATCAAGTGAGTCAAGAATAGAGGCGTAAATCGTTATGCTTGGTTTTGCATTATCAAAATCTTCATGCAGTCTACTAAAATTTGTTTTTGTATAACATTCAAGCTATGGTAGATAGGGGTAAGCTCCGGTCTGGTCTGTTCGTTCAACCGAATAAAGCAAAAACTGAAATTGCCGAATCAAATTTATCTGATTTGGTTCGGTCGGGGGGTTTGGTTATGTATTTTCTTTTTAGATATGTCTGGTGCAAAATCAGCAAGTCCCTATCTGATTATATGTCGTACCTCACGCTGGTGCGTCCAGGGATGCTGTGTAAAGGGTTCACAGATGTGATCATGGCACATCTTGGATTAAGCACAGAAATATGCATAGACGAAGACGATGATTCCGATGCCTTGCTGCCCATTGATGCTTAACTTGATTTTTCCATATTCGAATGATCCTAGTAGTATGCCCAAATATTTATTGGGGATGCTGGTGTCAGGCTTCATCTTTTTCATTTAGAACAAGCAACCTTAGCTCTGCAACTACTGTGCTATTGGAATTGGACCAGTTTTGCAGATCATTTATGTATGCATATCCTACTAGACATGTCCTACTATCCGACATAGGCCTCGAAAATTAAGATGAAATACTGATTAGCAGTTCGTCGCTTTCCGGAGTCTAGATACCATAACAAGTAAAATGAAGTAGTAATTAGCAGTTCATGAAAACAAGAAGTGAACTTTGCAGTGTAAACTTCTATTTATTAATTCAAATCATTGAACATCAAAATAACAGAAAAATCTGCTGAATGCGGTCTTCGATTAAAGCCTAGAACGCCGTAGCAGGCGGAGAAGGAGCAGCAGCAGCAGCAGCAGATGCGTCACAGTAGCCTTTAAGAATGTTGCCTTCCTCAGAAGTGAAACCAATGGAAGTAAGCATGGCAGGCCAGCAGGTACGAGTAATAATCTCGATGGCGCGGCAACAGTCCGGTCCTATATCAGTTTGTCCATTAACAAAGTAGAGAACGATCTCATTGGTACATGATTTCAGCTCATTGAGTGCATCCCAACACTCGACAAGGCCTCCACTAGCCTCAAGCCTGGCTGCAAGGTTATGGCCTGGCTTGCTATACTTGGACATGGATTCCCCACTTGCTGTAGCTGAGTTAGCCGAGAAACACACAAGCACAGCAACGAGAAACACAGTTTTGAGAGCCATAAATGTAAAGACACTAACAAGACGAAGACGAAGACGAAGAGAGGGCGGAGAATGGCCGAATGGTACGTTATTTATAGGATAATACTAGAGAGAAACGAGAAGGCCAAAAGTACAAGATTAATTAAGGGAAGATGATGAGTTTGTCTTTGTAACTGCTGCAACTGGTGAAGTAACCTGCATGATGAAGAAGACCAAAAGCTGAGTGCAAGTCAAGTAATTTCAATACTAATGCTCATTTAACTAAACTGAAATGATTTTTTATGAAGTTTCGAAAATTACAAAATAATCGTTAAATTTTTATCACAAAATGATCTTTAGTAGTGATAAATTTAAAGACCATTTTGTAGATTTTAATAAGTTTGAATGGTATTTTGTAGTATTTGAAGAAAAATAATGACCACTTTATAACAAATTCAAAAGCTTATTTATATTTTGTAACTTTTATTCTAAAATTATCTTTAAATTTTGAAATATTTTTATTACGTCCTCAAATTATGGCTCTCGTTTTATATTAATCTCAAACTTTTAAACAATTAATTTTATTCTTACTATGACCCTTATTCTAAATCATTCTCTAAAATTTTTTAGTATCCTAATTTTATCTATAAATTATTTATATACGTTAATCGCATCTCATGCTAATAAAATTATTATAAAAATTATTAATTTTTATGTAAATATTGATATGTACTATATAATAATATTATACGAAATAAATAATCATTTGAGAATTAAATTAAAACATTTAAAATTTATAAACCAATTTAGAATGAGTTTTGTAATTTGAGGATAAAATTAGAACGATTAAAGTTTGGAACCAATTCGAAATATAAATTACAAAATCATCATTTATTTTATTAAATTATTATAAAATCATCAATAAATTTTATAAAACTGTTGTAGAATGATTATTGAATTATCAAATAGTTATATTATTTTATCATATATAATTATTATATAACAATTCAATAAATTTAATAATTATTTTATAATTTGTAAAAGGTCAATGACTAAAATGATAATTTTAATATAATTTTGTACTTTTCCGTAAAAAATCTATTTGGGATTAAAAGTAAAAATAAATGAATACTGTGGACCCAACTGGAATTAATGGCAAAAACCTGAGGGTCAAATTGCCTGTTGGGTCCCCCATCCATCACATGCATAACCATTAGCTTGGTTAAGATTTGAACTCAAGTCCCTTGAGAGTCCTTTAAGACTCGAATATGACACATTTAAGACATATAAAAGTATTTAAATTATTGTAAAAATATAATATTTGTTATGAATATTATCTATATGGATGTCTATCATAATAAGAACTCTATCATTAGAAATATTATCTTCATTGACTAGAGTTTAATACATTATATATTGCTTATGCCTATAAATATATGAGTTTGTGAAGGCATTGTATACAAGTCAATATTGAGAATAATACAAATATCTCTCTTTATATCTTCTATTTGTTCTTTCATTCTTGTTCTTTATTCTTGTTTTATTTTTTTTATTATTTTATTCATAACACGTTACCAGCACGAGACTCTAACCAACAGAGGCGTTTTTCGTTCGAATCTTGAAGGAGTTATTGAAAAGAATTTTTTACTAACATAAATCAAAGATAAGTTCTTTTCCTTCAATTATATTTTAATTGTCGGTTATTTTTCTCTCTTAATCTTTGATTTGATTTTTAATTTACTAAAAATCTTTGATTGTTTGGTGTTTGTGTAGAGATAAAGTGGCTCAAATACCGTGGTTCTTATTGACAATTCTCGAAAAAGATTTTAACAAGATATTGGTAACTAAATCTACCATATAGTGAAAAGTTCGGTATGTTTTACTTATTTAATTTGAGATTTTTGTCTTTATTATAACCAATATTTGTTTATTTTATTATTATGATAAAAGTTTATGTTTTAATCATTTTCTAAGTATTACATGATATTCGAACAAATATTAAACCTTTAATTAATATGTTCTTTGTTATGTTGGTTTAATCCGAGTATATTGGTTGAACATCCTATTCTACGAGGCTATTGGTCTCAAAGGAGGTTCTTTTTAAAGGATCTTGTGGATTGATATTTAACAACGCCGTGTATAAGGATTAAATTTTTATTCCTTATTGTATATATACTGGTTGATCAATTACTATTTAATAGTATGAATATTATAAAGTTTATATTTGCTTGAAAGTAATACTATTTTATGTCGAAAAAAACTCGACTGTAAACTTCTCTCAAGTTCAAGTTACGAAAATCGTCTTGATCAAAGAATTTTTATGGGAGACATTCCCTGAAGTGAATGCAAGCATGATGATTATTCCATGCGATTATTTGATTTATGTCATTCCCTAAAGTGAATGCAAGTATGATGTTTATTCCATGCGATTATTGAATTTGTTTCATTCCTTGAAGTGAATGTAAACGTGATAATTCACTATATGGTTAGTGAATAAAACTCAATTATATGCAAGAGTATCACTGATGAGGATATGTTAGAAAAATATACTCTACTTTTCACACATTAATATTATCTTATAGACACAATATCATACAAGGATTTTAAATACCTATCAGTCTTCGCTCCATTCCCTGAAGTGAATATGATATTTTATAGCGGAAAGAATAAATGTCACATTAGTAATTGTGGTTATGATTGAGATCATAAAATAGACATGGATAAGATGATTATTTTGAGAATGCTTATATTCGTAAAAAGTGAAATTATAAAGATGACAAGAATGATAGAGATCATATCAATTTTTTTATGTTATCAATGTGATGGTACAAACCATTGATCTCGTACTTGTCAAACGCCGAAGTATTATGGACTTTATCCATAATCATGAATGATAAATTAAAGAAAATATAAACAGATTTTCTTTGTGGCGAAAATAATGACGTTATTGATCCAACTCAATTGGATATTGATAATAACCCTTGAAGGGAATAATTCGTCATTTATTTCCTTTATAAATTCTAAAAGGAATAATTAATCTTTATTTTATTTTGTTTAATGTTAATTTATTTATTTATGTTAATTTACTTTTATTTATTATTTATTTATGTTAACTTACTTTATATATTATTTATTTATGTTAACTTACTTTATATATTATTTATTTATCTTTTATGTTAATTTTTCATTTAAAAGAATATGATTACTTTCGAAATAAAATATACAATAATTTATAGCGATTTATGCTTAGCAGACATTGCAAGTACTCATACAATATTTAAGCATAAGAAATATTTTCCCATTTAAATACAAGGGAAATATGAGTACTATATCTCAAAATATTAAAATATCAATGCTTCGGAAGATCTTTTGAGAGTTTATCTTTGATAGATAACTGATTTGATATAATGTGCTATATTTAATATTTTGTCATTTCCTAAAGTGAATGGTACAAAGCACATATTTTCCATTCCTCGAAGTGAATGAAATAAAGCACATATTAAAAGGTGCATGGTTATGCATATTTTTCCATTTTAAATTCAAGAGAACAATGTAAATACTATATCCGGAAGTATTAATATCACATAAGGCTCTGACTGAGCAAATATATTATTACCAAATGAAACTTTATTCCATATTTACAGTGCATTATGCTCGTCAAAATCGCAAAGAGACATTGAATTTTAAAGATATTTGCAAAAATATATTGGAAATATCTATCAAAGGGATGTTGATTATCTCAATGTTACGAGTATAACTCAAGGAAATAAGAAAAAATTTGACAAAATTACATGCATTGTCATCCATATTGTACTACATAAGAATTAGTACAAATTGAAATTCATGCTATTGTAAACTAGATGTTTACTGATAATTTCATTTGGCATAACCGGTTAGATCATCCCGGCTCAATTATGATGCAAAAATTTGCTGACACTTTTATGTGGTCATTTATTGAAGAACTAAGATTTTCTTCATGGTAATATTTCACGTGATACTTGCTATAGAAGCAATTTGATTATTCAATCATCAATATCTAAGATAGAGTGCTATTAATTTTCTGGAACAGATACAAGGTAATATATATGGGCTCATACACCTTTCTTAAAGACCATCTAAATATTTTATGATTTTTATCGATGCATCGACTAGATGGTTATGTGTATCCTTATTATTAACCCGCAACTTGGTGTTTGTAAGGTTACTTACTCAGTTGATAAAATTACGAGCACATTTTCAGATTATTTTATAAAGACAATCAATCTTGATAATGTTGATGACATTTAATTTTACATGTAGTATCACAAATTCGCATCAAGCCAACAAATGATCATAAGTTCTCCTTATTACAAATAGTTTTTGGTCAGGAACCAAATATTTCTCATCTTAGATTTTTGTGTGCGATATATGTTCTAATTGCTCCACAATAATGCACAAAGATGAGTTTTATTGGGAATATGTATCGGATTTAAATATCTTAAGCTTCTGATAGAGAATTTATTTACAACCTGATTTATTGGCTATTATCTTAATGTGTCAATTTACCCAACATTAGGGGAAGAAAATAAATAGCCGGGGAAAGAAATAAGTTGGAATGAATTATTATTTTCTATTTTTGATCCACGTGTTACATAATGTGAACTATAAGTTCAATGGATAATTCATTTAGCAAATCAATTGTCAGATAATTTTGCTAACCCTAAAAGAGTGACTAAGTCACGTATACCAACTATGAATGCTCTGATTAAATTTGATGTCATAGAATGACAAACTCTAGTTGCTAATGAGTCTAATTTACGCTTGAAGCGTAGTAGACAAGTAAGTTCCAAAGAAATCCTCGAAAAAGAAAAAAAGCTATATCTTATGATGGTTTGATCGAGGAATCAATGATTATAAAAATCTCTAGAAGAGATTAAATGGTCTCCAACAGAGATATTAACATGACTCAGGTACTTGATAATAAAGAGATCTCAATATATTATGTCATGTCTGTTATAAGTGGAACTAAAATTAAATCGATATCGTTTATATATTTGCATGCAATATAGCACTAGAGATTTTATTTGATGATATGGATCATGAATCATTATCAATTGGGCAATGTAAACAAAGAAATAATTGGACAACATGAAAGAGACAATTGAGGCGAAACTAAAATCTTTTTTGAAAAAAGAAGTATTTGGGCCTATAACCCTACATTGAAATTTGTAAAACTCATAGATATAATTGAGCCTTTGTGAAAAAGAGAAATCAAAAGGGGAAATCATGAGATATAAGCTCATTTAGTTGCACAAGGATTCTCACAAAGACATGGAATTGATTATGAGGAAAATATATTCTTCGGTGGTGGATGCAACTACTTTTAGATTTTGATCAGTCTAGTAATAAATAAAATTACTCATTTTCTGCCTAATGAATATTGTTACATCATATTTGAATGGGCCTCTTGACAGTAATATTTACATGAAACTTCCGAAAAGATTTAGATTGTCATAAGCAATTCGTTCAAGTTCTCGAGAACATTATTCAACCATATTGAATATATCTTTTATTGATTGAAACAATTTAGGCGTATTTGATATAATCGCCTCATTGAATACTTATTTAGTATGATGCTATATGAATTATTTAATTTCCTTCGAGTATTTTAAGAGATTTAGCTCTGAATTTTATTGTGGTGTATGTCGATGATTTGAATATCATTGAGACTCGTGAAGAGATCTCCTCGAATCCTTGTGCATCAATCGACATACAGAAAAGATATTTAAAGAGACTTCACATGCATAACGCATATTTATTGATCACCCTTATGGTTGCTAAGTCTCTTAATGTAAATGATCTACCTCATTATTTGAGGATAGTATTTAATATTGAATTATGGAGATTCAAAGATATTATGTGATATTTTCATGAGGGGAGTAAATACGCGTTGCACTCTTTTTCCGTTAATGGGTTTTCTTGGTAAGGTTTTTAATGAGGCAACATGTTATGCGTATCAAATATGTGTGTACTCTTTTTTCTTCACTTAGATTTTTTTTCTCATAGGGTTTTTATCTTAGTAAGGTTTTAACGAGGCACATTATCTTCATAGACATCCAAGGGGGAGTGTTATGAATATTATCTATATGGATGTCTATCATAATAAGAACTCTATCATTAGAAATATTATCTTCATTAATTAGAGTTTAATACATTATGTACTGCTTATGCCTATAAATAGACGAGTTTGTGAAGGCATTGTATACAAGTCAATATTGAGAATAATACAAATATCTCTCTTTATATTTTCTCTTTGTTCTTTCATTCTTGTTCTTTATTCTTGTTTTATTTTTTCATTATTTTATTTATAACAATATTAAAATTTAAATTAACAACATTTTATATATTTATATATATTAATATAAAAACTATATCAGAGTCGACTTAAATTTTATTATTAATTTTGTATTTTTTCTTTTAACTATTATAATTTTAACATATATCTTATTTTAATTTGAATGAAAATTTTAATTATATTGGAAATTTATTAAACAAAATTAAATTTATCTTATAAGTATAACTATTATTTAATGCATATATAAATATAAAACGTTAACTTTAATTTAAATATTTTATTTTTTGAGTTTTTTTAATTTATATTTATTTTTTTCTCGCATTAATAATAAACTAAAATATATATTAATATTTTGTATTTTATATCATAAATGACCACTTTATTTAATGACATATATTATCATCTAATTGGAGGAAGAAAATAAATTTATTAATAAAAATAAATAATTAAATTCTTCAAATAAAATGATGACATGTGTTGATATTTAATTGATTAATTTATTTAATTAAATTAAAATTAGGATCAAATTTATATAATAGATAACTAACAATGATCAAGTGTGTAGTTATATAAATATTAATAATCACGTTCTCCTTCTATTAGATTTTAATCGTTGGTGATCAAAACATATCTAATTAAATAATTCAATGGTTAAATATTATTATTTTTTAATTTAGTGGTCAAAATAACTTAGACCCAAAATTAAATGATCACCCAAGTAATTTACCTTTTTTATATGAAAAGGTAAATATAAATCACCTATTTCATTACTAATCACCCATGTAATTAATATATTTTTCAGAAATTATATTTTTAACATGACATGAAAATTATGAGTGAAGATTCATTGATTGAAAAAAATGAGTTGAAGATTAGTGGTAAAGTGGGTGATTATAATTGGATGGGACCATGGCTGACATGGTGAGCCGGACCCATGATATAATTTCTCCTCAAACAAGGGAAAAATTTATTTTCTTAGTAATATAAAACTAGACTTGATATTCGATTGAATAATTATTTTGATTAATTTTTTAAAATATTTTAATTTTTAATATTTTATTTTAAGTAAAAATAGTTTTTAAATAATATAAGGCTTTTTTTTGTATTAGGACTATTTTTTATTAATTAGAGAGCAATTACATTTTAAAATGTTGATATTCAAATTCATATAACATGAGATAATATAAACACCCTTGATTACTTAGTCAATTAATAATTTTAACTAAAAAATTATTAATAACTCATTTTCTTGACATAATCATAAAAAGCTATAAATATCGTTTTTTATTTAGATACGATTAACATTTATTGATAATTTAGATATAAAATTAAAATATTTAAAAGTTTAAGAAATAATTTAAAATAATTATATAATTTGAAGAAAAAGTTAAAATATTAAAAATTTTAAGAATAATGTAAAATAATAATCATATTTTTGGAAATATAATATAATTTTTGACTAATTTTTATTTTAAAATGACTGTGTTAACGGCCCCAAACCACATGTTTTTAGGACCAATTGAATGTTTTTGCATGTGTTTTGGTGGGAACAAAGCATGGGCAGTAATGAGGATTTATGTTCCAAATATCAGCTATATATCTTTAAATCGTTTTAATTATCTTTAAATATATTAAGTAAATTGTACTATTATCTCAGTTAAATCAAAAAAAATTTACATTTTATATTCGAATTTGACTTTCATATGTTTTTTTTAATTCAAGCTTATAAAATTAGATTAGGTAAAAAATTGTCACATTCGAATAATTTGGTTGTATGCAAAGGAAATCGTTGTTGTTATCGTCTTCTTCCTCACATGTATCACACATCAATTTTTTTATCAAACCTCAAAATACGCTAAATATTGTATAAATTACGTTGATCAAGCTCAAATCACTATTTTTTTTTTATCTCAAATCACTTAAGAAAAAATAATATTATCATTTACTACCAGATCGTTCAATGAATTCTTCAAAATATATGATTTTGAATAAAAAAATAAAAACTTTAAATTGTTATTCTATAAATTCTTTAGAGTAAAATACAGAAATTATCACTAAATTATTACTAAAATATAAATTAATTATTATATTTTTTAAAAATTATATAATAACACATTCAACCCTTTATATTTTTAATTCTTATTTTATAATTTTTTAAATCAATTATAATGATTATAATTATTCCCTTAACCATTGAGATAAGATGATTTATATTATTATTTATAATTTTAGTATTAATTTAATACGAAGAATCAAATATAATATAATAATATTACAAAATATTTATAACTGTCATGATATTCATTTAACTACGGTCGATAATTTAATAATTATCTTATAGTAAAAATTAAATTTTAATATATATTATATAAATTTTGAAAGCTTGATTGATGACTATTTTGTATATTTAGATAATTTAGTGACTGTTTGTGTAATTTATCCTTTTCAAAGTATTGTTTTGTGCCAGTTATCTCCTTTGCTTGGCGTCACATTTCAACATCACTTTCTCTCCCTAAAACCTTCCGATCTTTTGATCTCCATCACTGAAATTGCCATTTTTAGATTGAGGCCAAAACCACCCAGCTTTCAATCCAGACTTCCCTTGCTTCTCACTCCAAAACCCATTTCTCATTTCCAGTTCTATTATAGGGTAAACTACTCAAATGACCACTCAACTGTGGGGTTAGTTTACCCTTTATAATACCATCGGAAGCCACCTGTGGTTCTGTTTCCTCTTATGGCAACTGAAATTGGATCTTTTCAAGGGATTTAGTTCTACTAAGATCACTTACATTCAGCGCTGAAGGAGAAACCGAGGTTTTCTGAGTTGGGTTGTTCTTGTTATATAGAGTTATGAACACTGGAGGCAGACTTATTGCTGGTTCCCACAACAGAAATGAATTTGTTCTCATAAACGCTGATGAACATTCAAGAGTAAGATGCTCGTAATTTATATTAAAAAAAAGTCTGTTTTTTTGCTCTTTTTGTTGTTTCATGAAATGGGTTTCGTTTTTCTTTATGTTTTGAATGAAATTGTGGATAATTTCAGCCTTTTCTGATCTGGGTTTCACTAGGAATGTGACAAGGTAAGGTTTTTTAAGGCTAGATTTACAAAATTTTGTATCTTTTTTGTTCCATTTCGAGCCTTAAACCCTTGAATCTTGTGATTTATTTTTTAGGGCTTTGGTTTTTTTCCTTATTGGAGTATAAAAATATGGTTTTGGAGTGTTGCTTGGTTAATAGGCATTTCCATTATATGTTGATTTAGGTAAAGGAGGGAGTTTTTTTGGTTGCTAACTGTATGATCTGTGATTTCTTTAAGTCTTTAAGATTTGTTTGTTCCTTTTGTTTAGATTCTGGGAATTTGGCACAAGCTGGAAGAAAATATATGATTCTGATTTTGATGTACTCATTGGTCACACAAATTGTTGAATTCTTCAGAAATTTCTAAATCTTCTGGAATTTGATATATAGATGTTTTGCATTGTTTTCATAATGCTGACTAAGCTCTGCATTTTTTGGAAATCTAGATTGGAATGTAAATTAATTTATCTGTACATTTTTTAATCTATTGTTCAGGATCCCTATGTATTTTGATTTAATAAGCTATTGCAAGACATCTTTATTAATCTCTCATCTCTTTTGTTCTTCGTTTTATATGGAAGAGGAAATAAGAATGGTAGCAGATTTCATCAACGCTTGTCGATAATCAGAAAATTAACTTAGAAGTGAAGAAAGTAAATTCCTTCTATTTGCATTCTTTTTTGTCATTGCCTTCATCAAAATAATGCATGTCAAGTTGAAATGAAAAATGTCAGTTGTTCTAATTGGTAGCCGTTCAAGGTTTGATGTAATTACCGGGTTAGCTTCTAGTACATTAAAATGTTACATTCAGTGAGAACGGTTCTCCATCAGGACTGTGATGTTGAACTTTCATTACTGATTTATTTTTTACATTTTACTGGACTATTGTTCTCACATTTCATGATTAGGAACTGATGGTACTCTCTTATGGTTGTGGTTCTTCAGATAAAGTCTGTACGAGAATTAAGTGGGCAAACATGTCAGATATGTGGGGATGAGATTGAGATTACAGTGGATGGAGAGCCCTTTGTTGCCTGCAATGAGTGTGCTTTCCCTGTCTGTAGGCCCTGCTATGAGTACGAGAGAAGAGAAGGAAACCAAGCTTGCCCTCAGTGCAAAACCAAATATAAACGAATCAAAGGTGAGATTGTTATTGCAGTGGATGTTCAACATTAGCAGCCCAAAATAATGACCTATGAGGGTCCCTAACTAGTGATGTGATCATGTGATCTGCAGGCAGTCCTAGGGTTGAAGGCGACGAGGAAGAAGATGACATAGATGATATAGATAATGAGTTTGATTATGACGTTTTGGATCCTGAACAAGTTGCTGAGGCTATGCTCACTGGACACCTGAACACTGGTCGTGGTTCCTACCCTAATGTCTCTGGATTGTCTGCACACTCAGAACTAGATTCTTCTCCTCCTAGCTCTCAAATTCCTCTCTTGACATATGGTGATGAAGTAAGCTCTCTTCTTTTCCCGATTTATATGTATTTGTAAGAGTTCCAAATTATGGAAGTTCCGTGTTTTTACACTGCTCTGCAACAGTAGTTGATTCTAACAATACCTTTTTTTTTGTTTTGTTTTAGCATTCGGAAATTTCTGCTGATCATCATGCTCTCATTGTACCCTATTTTCTGGGTCATGGGAATAGAATTCATCCAATGCCTTATACTGATCCATCTGTACCTTGTAAGTCATTAACCTTTTGCTTCATACCAATTCTGTATTATTGTCTCTCTAGTTTCCATCCTTACCTTTTCCACTGTTGCAGTGCAACCTAGACCAATGATTCCCAAGAAAGATCCAGCAGTATATGGTTATGGAAGTGTTGCTTGGAAGGATCGGATGGAGGAGTGGAAGAAGCGGCAGAATGACAAACTTCAGGTGGTTAAGCACGAAGGAGGGAATGATGGTGGAAACTTTGATGGAGATGAGCTGGATGATGCTGATTTGCCAATGTAAGTGACTGTTGAAAGAATATGATTTGATTTTTGTTACTTGTAATCAGTGAAAGTTTCTGAATTCTGCACTATGGCACATTTTACTTGTATATGTAATAGTTCCTTCGTCATTTGAAAATTGTTTTTCTTTTCAGGATGGATGAAGGCAGGCAACCACTTTCACGGAAGCTACCGATTCCTTCAAGCAAGATAAATCCATACAGAATGATTATCATACTCCGTCTTGCAATTCTTGGCCTCTTTTTTCACTATCGACTTCTGCATCCAGTCAGGGATGCTTATGGCTTGTGGTTGACATCTGTAATTTGTGAAATATGGTTTGCTGTCTCTTGGATTCTGGATCAATTCCCAAAATGGTGCCCTATAGAGCGTGAAACATACCTTGATCGACTATCTCTGAGGTTTGTAGTAGTGCCTACAACTAGCAATGTTTTATGTTTTTATACTATTATTTGACATGAATTCAGATTTCTGCCTCCTTGTTTAATGTACCTACATGCTATTATGAATATGATGACATGCTAGTTTTACCTTTATGCACAGGTATGAGAAAGAAGGGAAGCTATCAGAATTAGCTAGTGTTGACATTTTTGTGAGTACAGTCGATCCAATGAAAGAACCTCCACTGATCACTGCAAACACTGTTCTGTCCATCCTTGCTGTTGATTATCCTGTTGATAAAGTCGCATGCTATGTATCAGATGATGGTGCTGCCATGCTCACATTTGAAGCTCTCTCAGAGACGTCTGAATTTGCTAGGAAATGGGTTCCTTTCTGTAAAAAGTTCAATATTGAGCCCCGCGCACCAGAATGGTATTTCTCTCAGAAGATAGACTACCTAAAAAACAAAGTCCATCCAGCTTTTGTTAGGGAAAGGCGGGCGATGAAGGTGTGACTTCTTTTCGTGCATTGTAAAATGTGTTCTAAATTATTGTATTTGGAGTTCTAAAAATCGTCTGCAGTTTCTAATCAATCTGAGATTGAATTTAGCATTATGAATTTCACTTTTGATAGATGTGAATGATTAATTTATTTGAGTATATTGTCTGATTGGACAGAGAGAGTATGTAGAGTTTAAAGTTAAGATAAATGGATTGGTTTCCACAGCACAGAAGGTTCCTGAGGATGGTTGGACAATGCAGGATGGAACTCCATGGCCAGGAAACTGTGTTCGTGACCATCCTGGCATGATTCAGGTGAGATTGTGTTGTTTTTTACTTGCCTTTTCATCATTCATTCATTTGTAATGCAGAGCAATTGAAGGATTGTGGAAGAACTTCTACTGTAGGGAAAACACCACCTTTAAGATTTTTGATGAAATGGATCAATCTTCGTCAACTATTTCTTCAATTTGTTTCTTCTGACTGTGCGTGTGAGAGAGACCTGTGCATTGATGTTCGATTGTAAAATAGGTTTATTTTATTTGTTCTGTGTGAAAGTAAGTAATTCATGATTTAGATTTGATTCATTTTTTGAGCCTTTTTCATGCACGGCTTCCTGTTGATCCTACCTCATCCTTATTTTGAGTAGTTTTTAAAATTTTAGTTTTGTTACGAGAAAATTATTTGTTTATTTACTGTAATCCTGAGACAGAATTTGTTGCTACTTTGAGCTGCTTGATATTTTGATTTAGAGCAACTATTATATCTGACGATTTAATTGATGTTCTTACTTGCAATACTCAACTAAATTTGTCTTCTGGCAGGTTTTCCTTGGTCACAGTGGTGTGTGCGATGTGGAAGGAAATGAGTTGCCTCGCCTTGTTTATGTTTCCCGTGAGAAGAGGCCAGGTTTTGAGCATCACAAAAAGGCTGGGGCCATGAATGCTTTGGTAAGGCACACGTTCTTTCATTTCACTCTTTTGGTAGTTAAAACGTGATTTCAAACTTATGAACATCATTTGTTTCTGTTGAAGATTCGAGTCTCGGCAGTCCTCTCAAATGCTCCTTATCTTCTGAACGTCGATTGTGATCACTATATTAACAATAGCAAAGCACTTAGAGAGGCGATGTGTTTCATGATGGACCCCACATCAGGGAAGAAAGTCTGTTATGTGCAGTTTCCTCAAAGATTTGATGGAATTGATCGACATGATAGATACTCAAACCGAAATGTTGTGTTCTTCGATGTAAGTTTATTTCAATTATTCCCTATTTATTATCTGTTCTTTTTATCTTCCAAACCCTAATCTCATAAATTTAAATCAGATCAACATGAAAGGATTAGATGGCATACAAGGACCTATATATGTTGGGACAGGGTGTGTTTTCAGAAGGCAAGCACTTTATGGTTATGACGCACCTGTCTCCAAGAAGCCTCCCGGAAAGACCTGCAACTGTTTGCCAAAATGGTGCTGCTTCCTCTGCTGTTCTAGAAAGAACAAGAAAACAAAACAAAAGAAGGAGAAGACAAAAAAGTCTAAGCAAAAGGAAGCTTCAAAGCAGATACATGCTCTTGAAAACATTGAAGGAATTTCTGGTAAGGTTCATTTTACAAGGGGGCAACTGAATGTTCCAGTAATCTTGTTATGCGTATATAAAGTTTTTTTTTTAAATTTTATTGTGACACTCTAAACTATATTCTCTGTGTGTAACACTGTCAGAGTCGAACTCTCTGAAGTCATCTGAGGCATCACAAATAAAACTAGAGAAGAAGTTTGGTCAGTCTCCTGTGTTTGTGACTTCCGCTCTTCTAGAGGATGGTGGAGTTCCCCAAACTGCAAGCCCTGCGTCATTATTGAGAGAAGCAATCCAAGTCATAAGTTGCGGTTATGAAGATAAAACAGAATGGGGAAAGGAAGTTAGTAAACCAAATAAACAACCTGAATACTTTAATGTCAGTAAATTATAATTTATTAGTATCTCATAATCTGTCTAATTTTCCACTTGCAATTTGCAAACCAGGTTGGCTGGATATATGGGTCTGTTACTGAGGATATCCTAACAGGATTCAAGATGCACTGTCATGGCTGGCGATCTGTGTACTGCATACCTAAACGACCTGCTTTTAAGGGTTCGGCTCCTATTAATCTCTCAGATCGTCTACACCAAGTTCTTCGCTGGGCTCTTGGATCTGTTGAAATTTTCTTGAGCAGACATTGTCCCATTTGGTATGGATATGGGGGTGGATTGAAATGGTTGGAACGGTTTTCCTACATAAACTCAGTTGTGTATCCATGGACCTCTATTCCACTGCTTGTTTACTGTACCCTTCCAGCTATCTGTCTCCTTACTGGGAAATTTATTGTTCCTGAGGTAAGAATTAACTGTCTTGTTCTTTGCGTCGTTCTAGCATTTAAATCTAGCTTTCAGAGAGAGATTTATTTCCTGTTGACTCATTTTGAATTGATATCACAACAGTGAGAACTTTTTGAAACTTGAAATGTGCTTATATCCTCATGCCAAATATCATAATTGATGCTGTAGATGTGTTATAGATTGGTCAACCATGTCATGATACCTTATGATAAGACAAGTTTGGATTTTTCTTTCCAGTGGTTTATCTGTTGTATCAAAATTTACTTTTACATAGGTTGTTTAGCTTGGTAGCCTCAGAAAAGAGAACCGTGGTGCTTGAAAGTTAGTTTCTACGTCGGTGGCCCAAGTTATAGTATGTTGTTTTTTAATTACTTATTAGCTAGTGGCCTAGGGCCTTGTCTAATATGGAAATCCTGGATTTGACTTGCAGATTAGTAACTATGCCAGTCTTATATTCATGGCACTCTTCATATCAATTGCTGCGACTGGTATTCTTGAGATGCAGTGGGGCGGTGTTGGAATTGATGACTGGTGGAGAAACGAGCAGTTCTGGGTGATTGGAGGTGTTTCGTCGCATCTCTTTGCCCTCTTTCAAGGTTTACTAAAGGTTCTGGCTGGTGTCAGTACGAGCTTCACTGTAACCTCTAAAGCAGCAGATGATGGCGAATTTTCCGAGCTTTACGTCTTCAAGTGGACATCCTTGCTCGTCTCACCCACCACCTTATTGGTCATAAACATAATCGGTGTTGTGGTCGGTATATCGGATGCCATCAACAACGGGTATGATTCATGGGGCCCATTATTTGGGCGACTGTTTTTCGCCCTTTGGGTTATTATCCACCTTTACCCCTTCCTCAAGGGTTTGCTCGGAAAGCAAGACCGGATGCCAACCATCATCTTGGTATGGTCTATTCTGCTGGCCTCCATCTTAACTCTCATGTGGGTGCGAATCAACCCGTTTGTTTCGAGAGATGGTCCTGTACTAGAGATATGCGGGCTGAATTGTGATGACTAGTAGATTACATAGAATAAATCATCAGCTTTGGCTCTTTAGTTATAATCCCGTTTCCTATGGTGGTTGTGTTGGAGTTGTTTCATAAGGGATTCGAGTTGTTCCGAGCCGAATGCGTGTTCGAGTCGTGCTTCATTATGAAGTTGTCATCACGAGCCAAGCAAAAGTTTTGTGGGAGGTAAAAAGTGTGTCGTGCTTGGCTTGTGTAGATATACTCACTTTGTTTTTCCTACTAATTCTTTGATTATATTTTGATTGGTTTAGGTTCATTCCTATTCCCGTTCCTGTGTATTTTTGGGTTATGTATTCCTCAAGGTGTTTATGCTGGAGGTGTCCCAGTTTTCTTCTATTCTATTTTGGTCTCTGGAGTCAGTCCAATGTACACGTTTATAAATTTAAGTTATGAATGCTCTACTCATTTATATAGATCCGGTTATACCGTGTAAAATTAATGTTTTGCATCGAATTTGGGCCACTACAATGTACACCTTGCAGACAGGGACGAAACTATGCATGGTTGGAAGGGGCTCAAATTTTTGTAGTATAATTGTATTTTTAACTCCTTTTAGTTTAAATGTTAATTAAATAAAGATTTTTCTCTCTTAATTTTTTGATTTAAAGATTTAATAAACTTTTATCCTCTTAATATTGAATCTTAGTTTCGTAAAATAATTTATATCAGTATCTTTTAAAATAAATATTATTTATTTTTTCTATTAAAACCCTTGTTGAACTTTACTTATATTTTATTTATATATGAATGTGTTAATATTTGATGTTCCATATTTTTAGTAACTTTTTTGTCTGTCTGATCTTCCATTACCATTAGTCCCTTTGCCAATCCAACAA
This sequence comes from Abelmoschus esculentus, assembly GCA_035048815.1. Taxonomy (NCBI): domain Eukaryota; kingdom Viridiplantae; phylum Streptophyta; class Magnoliopsida; order Malvales; family Malvaceae; genus Abelmoschus; species Abelmoschus esculentus. The sequence continues at coordinate 471,502 of JAUCBN010000026.1, read as the reverse complement.
GAAATCAACTCCTTTTGCTTTCCCACTGACATTATTTGAATTGTCACTCCTACCCTTACTTTCCTTCATGATTTTCAAAAGTACTCTTATTAATCTTATGAGTTCCACTTGACAGGGTTAGGTTATTTCAGACATTCTACATTATTCCTAGAAATAATAAATTCCTTGCTCTGAGTCCAACTTACCCAAGGCCAAGATCAAGGGGAGAGAGACTTTGGCAGGGGGAAGAAACAAACAAGACATATCAGATTTAATTAACCGACTAATGATTTAAATCAGGATTATTATAAAGAAAATAAAAGTGATTAGTATAAAAGAAAAAGTGGGTAAGCAAAAGTAAATCTTAGAAATCCCACAACCCCCATCATTCTTTACAGCTCATTTTGAACCCCAGAACCGCCTCTTTTCTTCTTCCTCTCATGTACAAAAGGAAATGGCAGAAAACAAGTTTCAAATATTCTTCCATTTTCTCACCTCAACTCAACACAGTCCTTAATGGCTAAGCGTCAGTATGAAGTTTGGAAGGGAAAAAATGTATGCTTTCTCTGCTTCTCCATGCTTAATTATCCATTTCATTTGTCTATACTCAATTGCTCATGGTTTGATTTATTTTCTCACTACATGTTAAACCAACCATTTTCTTTTTGCTTGTCAGCTGCAATGGTTCGGTTTTTTAAAAGAAACCCAGGGTAGATATGTTGGTCATTGTAGATACTGTCATTATGAATTCTTTGGCATTTGAATGATGAAATGCATCAACCAACTGAACTACCAGGATGCATGATCTTGGTTATGTTATGAAATAAATCCTATATAAATGAAAACAGCATGTTCTTGGTTCAGAGCTTGTAGTTCCTCTCTTGACAAATGCCTAGTGAAATCTATGTGGAACAGGCAACTCAGTGAAATAAGCAAGGAACATAGTTCTTCTACCAAGTTAAGGAATCTAAAATCCGACCTTAAAAGCTTGCTTGCAAGATGGAGAATTTGATAGGGTGTATGTGTTACCTAGGGGTGCTAAACTCAGATCAAAACTCGGCCAAGTTGATTTAAACTTGAGCTTGACTCGAGACCAATAATTTAAATTGTGATTGTGACCACGTTTTAAGTTGTGTTTATTTAAATCTTTCTTCGAGAGCTTAACGAATTGAGATAACTTTGCGAGCAATCCATTAATTTTTTTAATAATAGATTAGACTATTAGTTGGCGTATTTGTGGATGGTTACTTTAGAGTTTAAATTTTAAAATTGCTACGCATTATTTTGAATTTTTTAATTTGTTAAATTATGTTTATATTAAGTTCTATACAGTATTCTTAGATTTTACATATATTAAAAAATACGGTAAAAAATCTAGTGAACTTAATGAGTAAGTCGAGTATCGAGTTTCTTTAGCGAATACGGGTTAAGTAAAAATTTGTCAGAGTATTTAGTCAAGTCAAGTATGAGTCGAACAGTTTTCGAGTTTAGTCGAGCACTCCTCAACTCTTGGTTTACTCACTTCATAAGCACCTCTGGTATTACCTCAAAAACGACTAAGTGCCTCGACAAGGAAAGAGACACATTTAGTTTGTATGGTATAATCTTCTACCGGGAACTAATGATTTATGATATTGAAGTCTCCAATGGTTGGAACAAATAAATGCTAGACTGTACTGCCATAGCTTGAGGAACTTTTAGTATCCTATATAAACAGATACTCTGACACATTATTGATGCTTCTCTTGTTTGTTCCAACATTAGTCTTCTGCTTATTCAGCAAAATGACCATAATGTATGAAATCATGTTGATTTATGTTATATATTTGGATACATGTACATAAGTACACAGAATACATGTTTATAGGTTCATATGTTCCAATATCTAGAAACCCTTCTGTTACAGTCCCGAGTTATTATATTTATCTGCAATCTGCATTACCCTGATTTATGGACTTTTTCTGCACATATATCTTATTTTGGCTTCATCTTGCAGATATTTATTTTCAAGGGGAGGCTGATATTTGGTCCAGATGCTAAGTCACTGATTTGTACCTCATTGCTCATCATTGTTCCCGTTATCATCTTTTGTACAAATGTTGCTCGGAACCTCTTTGATGAAACATCGGGAAATATCGCTGGCTATGCAATTCTGATGGCGACAGTCGTTTTCACCGTCTATGTTAGTTCCTCTGATATATTCTCTTAATGATTTTAAGGAAAATGAGATCCTGCATGATACAAGTACAACTACAAATTGAAGATTTCTTTATCAGCATTTCCAGTTTTCCAGCAAGTTCATTTTGTATGCATATGCTATGACCATTATTCATATGATCATGTAGGAGTAGGACATGGAAACACAATTTTTCAATTGATATTCTTTAACTGATTATGATAGGTATTACTGCTGCTGCTGCTTACCTCCGCCAGAGACCCTGGAATCGTTCCTCGCAATTTACATCCGCCAACAGAAGAAATATGTTACGATTCCTCGGCTTCAATTGATGTCGGGAGACAAACACCAACCCCACGACAGCCGCCTACAAAAGTAGTAGTTGTCAATGGTGTTCCTGTTAGGGTGAAGTATTGCATCACTTGCCAGTTGTATCGGCCACCTCGTTGCTCACATTGCTCTGTATGTGATAACTGTGTGGAGAGATTCGATCACCATTGTCCTTGGGTAGGCCAGTGCATCGGATTGGTATGTGTGTCACCATTTGTAAGAAAGGTTTGCTCAATAATAAAGGAGTAACTTACTTTCTGTCTATATGCAGCGCAACTACCGCTCATTCTTTCTGTTCATTTCATCTTCAACCATCCTCTGCATATTCATCTTTGTAATGTCTGGCTTGAACATGAAATTTCTTACCGATGACTACGGAACGATCTGGAAAGCAATAAAAGAGTCGCCACTTTCGGTGGTACTAATGGTTTATTGCTTCATCTTCCTTTGGTTTGTTGGAGGACTTACCTGCCTCCACTTGTATCTAATTGGCACAAACCAGGTGAGCATCCTTCTGTCATTTTGTTCTTCCTGTATGTGGTTGCATTCAAGTACTCAGATTTGCTGCTTTTAGCTCCTATTATTTGTAATGCTAGGATGATATTTTATATCCATGTTTGAATATCCGGTATATGTGTCGAATATGAATATAATACTAAAAAGAAATAGTTGGTATAACAAATTGTAGCTACTTTATATATCTTCCTGTTATAAGCAGTTTCTGATACTGTATTTATTTCCTCAGACCACATATGAGACATTTCGGTACCGAGGACTAGAAAGACCCCGAGTGTACAACCGTGGATGCTTGAACAACTTTCGAGAAGTATTCTGCTCCAGGATCAAGCCTTCGAGAAATAATTTCCGTGCTTATGTACAAGAAAACGAAGGAGGGCTTAACCGATGCATGAACTCTGGAACTTACGTAGGTGATTTAGACAGAAACCGGCGAGAAAAAGTAGAAGATGACCGAGAAATAGGCGGCAACCTTCTCAAGATATCCCAACGCCGTGATGCCGAAGATGCTTAAGGAGCAACCTCAACAAGCAAGAGCAGGCCATAACCAAACCTCTTCCAAGGCTAGCTGAGTTCCTTTGGGATTACCAAAACACAAAACAAAAAGTGGGGTAACTTCTCTTTGCCTAGAAATCTAAGGGCATGGATTGTAAAAGAATTTTGAAAGAAAGAAACAGCAGCATAGAGTCTAGACTAGTAGTGATTGTTTGAAATGTCATGACTAGAAAAAAATATATGCATATGAACTGTTGCGATGTTTTTTGTTCAATCTTCATGTTTGTTTTCTTTATGTAGTCATTATTTAGTAGTAGTATATTATTGAGCTTTAGAAGCTCAATATTCGAATCTCTCAACACTTGATTCGAATTCTGAAGGTACTGGACTATTTCTTTTAATTCCAATTACATTGGAAATCCATTCTTTAAAGGAAAATTACTGGTATATAGAATAATCAAGTTTTCCCATATAGTTGGCATTGGAAATCCAAACCAGCAACCTTCAGATACCAAAATCATAACCATACGATATACTATACAAACAAGCTAAAAGCCATTTATTCAGTCTTCTGAAATCCACATTCCAAACACTGATTGCTTTTGAATCCCTTTGAAAGTGCTTAACTCCCACAAGCCATGCATTCGTCACGATTCGTTAGGGAACACACCATTTGCGCCATTTTCGTTTCATCATCTACCTTTGGCTTTTCCTATATTACCATAAACAACAAGCTTTTATCAAAACTCAAATTATTTGATATTACAATGGTGGTTTGAGTTTGACACAGATTTATATTTATTACCTTAAGCATGGATGTATCAACAGTGAATTTGATCGCATCAGCTGCGGCACGAGATCTTAGATAATACATTCCTGTCTTTAGACCCTGTGTAATCAAGGACATTGATACAAATAATGAGTCCACAATCTTTCATGCAACCAGTGGCATTTACATTTGTTTAATTCATGATGAAGACCAAAATTCAATACCTTTGACCAGGCATAGAAGTGCAAGGAAGTTAGTTTTCCGAAATTAGGTTGGTCCATATGTATGTTTAAGCTTTGGCTCTGGTCTATGAAGCATCCACGATCAACAGCCATGTCAACCAGTGTTTTTTGCTTGATTTCCCAAACAGTCCTGGTAAATTAAAATGAAATCTGAAACTTAGTTTCAATGTTTAGGAGAAAAGAATAGGGGATTCGGCACCAGTTGAGAGAAAGACCATTGAAAATACCTGTAAATTTCTTTTAGTTCATGAGGTATATCTGAAATATTCTGAACAGAACCATCAGCATGTATTATGTTGTTTTTAAGGACAGGAGACCAAAGACCCATCTCAGTTAAGTCGTGAAGAAGATGCTTGTTTACCACAACAAACTCCCCACTGGAGATAAAAGATACAAAACGTTTTAAGCAATTGACAACAAATCAATGCATGGGATGATTAATGGGAAATCAGGGAATACCTCAAAACCCTACGACTATATATATTGGAAGTATAGGGCTCAAAGCATTCATTATTTCCAAGGATCTGACTAGTGGAAGCAGTTGGCATAGGTGCTAACAAAAGTGAGTTTCTCACTCCATTCTTAGCTATCATGTCCCTTAGAGCATTCCAATCCCACCGATCCGAAGGAGTAACACCCCACATGTCTGGCTGAAGAATACCCTGAAGTTGAACAGACAACTCAGCAGTGAGCAAACCGGATCAATAAGTGAGAATTTAAGGCAATACAATTTGCAATCTAATTGAACAACCAAATCCAAAGTCTTCAAATGCACTTTAAAGAACTATCAAAATCACCAACCTTACTGACAGGACTTCCATCATATGTCTCATATGGGCCTTCTGTTTCTGCTATAGTTGAAGAAGCTTTCAGAGCATGGTAGTATATGGTCTCAAATATCTCCTTGTTCAGCTGCTGAGCCTGAAAAACAAAACCAGTAAATTATCAGATAAAATTAATTTGGGTTAAGGTATACCAAATCTATGTATTTGTAGATCAAATATACCTCAGGTGAATCAAAGGCCATGCCAAGTAAAATGAATGTATCTGCAAGCCCCTGGACTCCTATACCAATGGGTCTATGACGCAGATTTGATCTTTTGGCAGTTTCAACAGGGTAATAATTAACATCAATGATTTTGTTAAGATTTTTTGTTACAATCTCCGTAACCTGACACAACATCCCAAGAAAAAGGAAATCACAATCATAATAATATTAACAACACAACTAATGCATCCATTCCATATCAAAGATGTGCTAGCTGGACAAGTACATCTGCAGGGTAAAGATTCAAACCTCTGCCAGCTTGTCAAAGTCAAAAAACCTATTCTCAGAACCTCTACTCCCAACAAGCTTAGATGGATGAGACTCCAATGAAATCCCCTGAAGAGAAACAACTAATAAGGCTAACTGTATAAACAAACAGACCCTAGGGAGCAATTATCCGTAATATTAGAATTAAATATCACTTGCCTTTTCCCTCACATATCTAGGTAGTGCAATAGATGCCAGATTGCAAACAGCAGTTTCAGTTGGACTTGTGTATTCTATTATCTCAGTACACAAATTTGAAGATTTAATGGTGCCAAGATTTTGCTGGTTGCTTTTTCTATTGCAAGTATCCTGAAATAAAAGTGATGGGAAACAAAGGATTAAGATTGTAATACTCATCTTACAACAATAAATACACAAAAATACACATACAAAGCTGGTTTAGACAAATCACCTTAAATAGCATGTAAGGGGTCCCAGTTTCGATCTGTGATTTCAGGATCTCAAACCACAGGTTCTGTGCTTGGACAACCTTCTTTGCCTTGCCCTAAATATTTAACAAAATAACTTTTAGTAACTCCTTTCTTCTATTGGAAAAAAAAAGAAAAATGAAAGTACAACAGTATTAACCTCTCTTTCATAATGAATATACAACTTTTCAAATTCTTCACCCCAACAATCTGCCAGGCCCGGAGCCTCATTAGGACAGAATAATGACCATTGACTATTGCTCTGGACTCTATGCATAAAAAGATCAGGCACCCAAAGAGCATAAAATAGATCACGAGCTCGGTGCTCTTCCTGCAGATACAAAATTTAGACATTATTTGATGTAGTACAATACTATACATTTTTGCAGCAAAATTAAAAAAAAAATAGAACTTAACAACCAAATATTATAACTCATGGAAACAAACTCAGACAATATAAAGGCACCTTTCCATGGTTCTTCCTAAGATCAAGAAACTCGAAAACATCAGCATGCCATGGCTCCAAATACACCGCAAAAGCACCTAAACAAATCAACCAACACCATTTTTAACAAAAGGAAAACCAACCATTGTCATAAAGCATCATAAAGAGCTGAGCGTACCCTTTCTTTTTCCCCCTCCTTGATCAACATATCGTGCAGTATCATTGAACACCCGCAGCATAGGGACAATTCCATTAGACATACCATTTGTTCCACGAATATAACTGCCTGTGGCCCGAATGTTGTGAATTGAAACACCAATACCTCCAGCTGATTTGCTGATAACAGCACATTCCTTCAAAGTTTCATATATTCCTTCAATACTATCATCCTTCATGCACACCAGGAAGCAGCTGCTCAACTGCCAGAACACAATCCATTGAGGACTAATCATGTAAGCAAAAGAAATGAATAAACAATGGCTTTTGAGTTGAGAAACACAATCTCAAATTTTTACACAACATACTTGAGGCCTTGGAGTTCCAGCATTAAAAAGTGTGGGAGAGGCATGAGTGAACCATCTTTGAGACATCATATGATAAGTTCTTATTGCAGAATCAATGTCATCCTTATGAATTCCAACAGCAACCCTCATCAACATGTGTTGCGGCCTTTCTATAACCTTCCCTTGAACTTTCAGGAGATAGGACCTCTCAAGGGTTTTGAAGCCAAAGTAATCATAGTCAAAGTCCCGATCATATATGATCTCACTATCCAACCGAGCAGCATTCTGAAACCAAAACAATTGCACACAAAAAAGAATTAATACACATAGAATACATTACAAGTAAAAGGAAACAAAAAATATGCAATGAAATATTGTAAGGCTACAATGTTGTACTTAGAGGTTAGGGATGTCATAGATTTTGTAAGATGTTTTTAGTTTGCAAAGTTAAAATCAAATGCCGTAAGCTAGATAACACATGATGTTCATATCAAAATCGGATTACTTTCAATTTTCAGTAACCCAATCCTATAAGAATGCCAAAAATTTGAAAGTCACTCACTTCTTACGTTAATTAAAAATGTAAAAATTAAACCATAGGTTATATATAAAGTTCAACATGCTCTAAAATAAAATATTTCAACATAGATCAAGATCCAAAATTTGAGGGTAGAAAAAAAAAAGAAGAAAAACTAATACCTCCATGATGATCTCATAAACATCATCAGCAATCAAAGGAGCCTTCAGTCCAGATCTCTCATTGAAATGATTGTACATGATTTTAATCCTACATTTACAACCCAATCATTCTCAAAACATCAGTTATCTACCTCCCAACAGGGAAAGAAGCATTATAACTATATATTGAAAACTCTTACGTCTCAGAGAATGATTTCATAGTATTTTTATGCAAATTCGAAACAACAATCCTGGCCGCCAACTGCAATCACACATTTTAATCAGTACAAATTACCCATGTTTCAAAATTTAAACTTGAAAAACAAAAGATAATAAAGAACCCTTACGGAAGCATAATCAGGGTGGTTAGCGGTCATAGCAGCGGCCGTTTCAGCAGCCAATTCATCAAGCTGGCTAGTAGTAACCCCTTTGTAAACACCAGCGCAAACCTTCTGAGCGACTAGCACAGGATCGCAGTGGTCAACGCTAAGCCCGTAACTCAGCTTCTTCAACCTGGCGGTGATCTTATCAAAATGAACCGCCTCTTGCCTCCCATCTCTCTTAACCACGTACATACTTTTAAAGTTGTTTCTCTCTGAGGACTTTTGTCGAACAGTTCGTGGCTTGAAGAAAAAACTGTATCCCAGAGCTCAGATTATATAATGACAGACGGAGGGAAAGAGAACGCCCACAATGTTTTGAAATTAGGGATTAGGTTTCCCTCGGTCTTAGAAAATTTCGAAACTTTCCCGCCAATAATGGATAAGTCTGGGAGCGTTGAACTTGAATTGAATGCCCTTTTTCCTTTCCTTTTAAGTGGATTGCTTTGTTTGAGCTGTTGTTGTCGACCGGGTGGCGGGTAAATGGGAAGGGTTTGGGGAGGACAGCTGGCGAGTGGGGTCCACTTTTTAAACCTTCCTTTTTCAAAAAAAAAATGGTTAAAGAGTGCGAAGGAAGTTTCAAAGGGGTTATTATTGGTTTGATTTTTTATATCAAAGTGTCTAAAAGAAGTCTTAAAAATTTTATTAGTTTAAGATTCGAATACTAATATTATAAATAAAATAATTTAAGTCGAAAGAGTCATATAAAGGATATTTATAAGAAGTGAATATTTGATAATTTTAAAAAAATGACTTGAATTTTATTTACTATTAATTTTTTTAAGGTATTCAGTCTGAAGTAATTAATCTATAAATTTAATAGTGACATTTGTAAGTAATTGAGTTAAAGATCTAATTTAGAGATAATTATACTATTTGAATAAGTAGTTGAATATCGGTACACAAGAATGAATATCAGTGTTGATTGGGGTATATCGGTACTCATATAAACATATCAATATCTATTAGGTAATTTATCCAAAAAAATTATTTTGAGTTTAGGGTTCTATAATTCGAGAATGAAAACCTAATAAACTTATAAGATGATAAAATGGTTAGTAAAAGTGAGAAACCAATGTTTAAACCTCATGGATAATAATATGTAAAGGTCTAGAAAGAAATGAATTAAATAGTTATGATAGATAAAATTATACCTTAAGACATTTATAATGGTTTGACTTGATACCTCTTATCTCTTGGTGAGACGTATAGATACACAAAGAAGAATAAATTAACTTATGTCGTGGTAAAAAAATTTGGATGTCGTAGAGTTAGTACCTATGATACATATATAAGAGGATGGTATACATCGGGTTGAGTGATCAAATACATCTAGCATACACATGATTCTAAGTAATCTAGGTACTGTTAGTAACATATACGTGGCTAAGGTGATACATATAAGGTAATATAATTTGAGCGACTGGGTGAACTCAAATAACCTTGGAAACTGAATGACCTCAGGTAAAGAATATTTGTGATTAATGTGATCCGAGTATATCTAAAACGTATTTGTGATTATGATAATATTACTATAATCCCTATAATCAAATAAATTTGTGATTATAAATAACCCGACAAATGTATGAATACGGATAAAGTAAACTTCGTTGGTCATAGTGTAAATGATGTATGTATGCGATTATGTATGTTGTATGAATGTTAAATGATAGCTTGAGTACCTGTTAGGCTGAGTAGTTCAGTACGACATGTGTTAATTTGATGAGGTTATGTGAGCTCAATTAACTCGATAGGTTACGTGACCTCGAGTATGATGAAGCTTGTAATATTATATGAGATTTCTTGTTGACTAGATGATACATTGAGACAAGTAATCGAAGAACTTTAGTTAAGATAGGTTAGGTAATGACCTTTAGATAACAAAGCCTTATTTATGCTATCGTGACCCATGTTATCCTCCATGCTTATTTTATGGTACTCATGATTTATAATAGAGTAAAATGTACGATTGAGCTTTGTTATTTTAATGCGAGGATGTGTGTGTTTTCGTGCTTAAGTTGACAAACCACTTTGGAGGAGTACATCGATGAAGACTTTCAAGCATTGTATTCACTTTATAATATAATACTTGATATTTTAATTTGGACTAAATGTATTTATAGGACTTTATCATAATTGAATCTGTAATTCTACTTTAAAATATTATTTAATTTATAGTGTTTGAAACTCAAAATTTCTATTTTGTAAACTTATTTAAATACTTAATTTTATGAATTTTATGGTTGATTTGATATTTGAGAAAGTTTAAACTTGTTGTTTTAAATGAAAATTTTGATGGATTAGTTTAGGGTAACTCAAATATAGTACTTTAAATCTAGATTAGGATCAAGATATTATATTTACTGACCTCAATTTTTAAGATTAGTAAGCTCTAAAATTCTTCAATATAGTTTAGAAATCGTAGTAAGGTGTCTAGTGAATACAAATTCCTAAATTTAAGTTGTAATTTTTAATATTGAAATTTTGATATTTTTATCTTTTTTTCTTGTGTTTCAGAAAACAAGAGTTTGAAGGCAAGTGATATCAAACGTAACTAGAAAGTCATAAAGAGGATCATGTCTCTCAAACAAAAGAAGATGGTAAGAAGTTTGTCCCGAATGTTGGGACATAAGCATTCTAAAAAGAAAACAAATAAAAGGACGAATTACCTCCACGATCTTAAGCACTTTTGCAAGTGATACAAGTTATCTTGAGATAATTTAAGACGCCTCACAACATCTCAGTTGAACAATGGTTAAGAAACTCACAAAAGATTCTAAGATAGATACTTTTCTTTCTTTTCGAAAATTAAAGAGGTTATTTTCTTCATTTTCCTTCATAAGATCAATTCTCAAAATATCTTTCTATAACACTCTCAATCCAAGCCCAAACCACTTATTTAAGTCTGAAGATCAAAACGAGCCCAAACACGAAGTCCATATTTCAATCAACCCAACTTCTGAGTTTTGAAATTTAGGTCATTACATAATTATCAAGAGATAGAAGTTCAAGTTTCTTCATCTTTCTTTCAATCAAGGTCCGAGATTAGAATATGTTGATCCTCATCTCTCAAGCTTTATAAAAAACATAATATTGTGATAGAGGAAGAGTATGAATAAATAAAATTAGATTAACGACATTAATCAATTATTTTTTTTAAATTATCAAAATACACAAATTAAAAATAAATAATAAAATATGATCTTATAAGAAAATTGTTAAAAAAATCATAAATGCAAACATTATTTATCAATGATAAAAGAAAAACTATAATCCTTATCATAAAAAATGCACACAATAAAATAAATTAATTTTATTATAACTTAACCATTATTTATATGAGTGATTTTTATCTATATAAAAGAACCAATTAAATGATTCAAAACAAAGATAGATCAATAATATGAAAAAAATTAAAATAATTAAAAAACGACAAACCTGTTAAGGTGAATTTAACCTTTTGAGAGATCAAAGAAAAAGCAGAACCAATTTTTCTTTGCTTTAACCGTCGTTCACTTTATCAATCTCTTCGATCCATAGTTAATAATTAATTTTAATATTTATCGTCAACTATCAAATTTATTATTATTTTATTTTAATAAAAAATTATTATAAATGTGTACCAAGGGAACAACTGTATAAATGGGCAAGTCAGTAATGCTAAATTCAATTGGTTTCAGGCACAACCAACAACAAAATTTAGTAGAGATTTCAGGAAGGTCGTTTTGGGATGAGAGAAATAACAATCTTACGTGGCTTGTTTTTTTGTCTTTAGTGTAATCGATAGGTTATATAAGAGAAGAATGATTTGTAATAGGGTATACCAATTGTTATCAAAACTATTTTTTTCTTCCTATCTTTTTCTAAGAAATCTTATTCCTCTATTTTTATTTATGCACAGTGATTAAGAACCAATTGCAGGCTTTGTTTCTGACATTGGTGCTTTCGTTAAGAGAATTCAGTATGGTTACTAACTCAGAGTCAATCAAGTCCCTCCAAGATACCACCACTCGGTTGCAAGCTTACATGGAAGCTCAAAAACATTGAAATGCAAGCACTGAGAAGATGTTGCAGGAAATGACCCGTCAAATTGCTGTCATTTCAACACATTTGGGGATTGGTGGATCACGTGAAGTTTTAGTTACGCAAAAATATTCAACCATAATGACCCATCAGGTGTTGGATAAAGTACCAACACCAACAGAAATGGAAATTGTTGATTAACATATTCTTAGACAATACCAAAGATGATTTTTATGATGATAAAACAATGATTCAAGATTGTTTTGAGGAAATGGCTCCAACGTTACCCACAATTTAGGTATAAAATTTTACAATTTTTTTACACCTTTAACACGTTTATGGGGTTCATGCTCAAAGATAAGCTGTTGTTATGTTTACTGATGCACCTGGTTGTTTAGTTTTGGCTCACATATTACAAGAATTTGAAGGAGCTAAAATAACGTCAGAAATTTTGAGAATAACTTCTTTAGGCACAATTAATGAAGAGTTCGTTCAATATGTGTTTGGGTTTAAATTTGATGAGATTAAACATCAATGAAAAGAGAGGAAGGATGCAAGTACTCCAATGGTTAAATACCATTTTTGGCCAATAAGATGAGCAGAGATGTCATAATATTAAATGTTGAGTTACAAAGTGTTTTGGATCACTTTAATGAGATATTAATCAAGTCAAAAGATTATGTTTTATACAAGAGAATAACTATAATTTTCTTTTTGATCCTGTAATAATCCATTCCCAGAGCCCATTACTAATATTCAATCATAGCCCAAATTAAACCCAATAAACAAAACCCAATCTAAAATTAACCTTAATGTCCTAAACTAAACAAAACCCCTAACACCCCAGCCAAGCCTCCTCCTCCTACCCTTCTTATGCACGCCAGATCAGTGCGCGTGACTGTCACGCGTGGCGGTTCGAATACCGTGTGGCCGCCACGCGCTCACCTCATTCGTCCTCACAAACGGTCACCGCCTCATCGCCCTTTTGACGCACCAACCTACAGAAATGAAAGAAAAATATCAGATCTACAAAATGAAAAAGAAAACAAGGATATTTTTCGTTTTTTATGTTGTAAAATCGGGTATATATCCCAAAACAAAAACGATGTAATGGTTACGAGATTTGAAAGAAAAAATAGAGAGCATTCGAAACAAAATCTCCAGAACAAATAACCCATATTCAAAACAAAACAAAAAAATAAATCAAAGACTAGTGCAAATCGAAAACTGAAATCGTAGAGAAAAAACAAGGTAAAAAACATCCGAACCGGGTTTACTTATCTTCAGATCTACTCACACACGAGCCTTCTTTCGAAAATCTGACACCGTAGTTAGCTTCAGCACGTCGAGACGCTTCAGAAAGTGGTTTTCTTTCTCTCATCTGACTACCGCAGATGGCGGTGCCGGCACCGGTGAACGGCGGCCCACGGCGGCCAGTAACCCAGCATCTGCCGGACATGGAGAGCAAAGAGATAATGTCTCTCATTCTGTTTTGGGCTTGAGTAACAAAAAGCATAACAAAAAAAATTATTATTATGAATATTTAAATCGCACCCAAAACGATGTCGTTTTGGTGTGGGTTCTTATAACCTAAAACGATATCGTTTTGAGCCCTCTTGACCCGCATATCCAACCCAGAAACCAACACAGGCTCGTTCTTAACACGGAATAGAGGGCAAATCATACTCATAGTCTTTGAACTCTCAGCCTGTTCGCGTCTTGGCCACACAGTTTGCATCCCTTCTCAACTTAGTCACTGTTTTTTTTAATTTGACCTTATAATTTTATATTTCATTCAATTTTGTCATTATTGTTACTATTTTAACCCTAATAGTTTTGTTTTTGCAGATTTGGCCCCTGACATTTTTCAAAAATTATTATTATCTTGTTTTGTTATTATTTTTATTTACTAACCGTTTTTGGATCACAAATTAAAATACTAAGATTATATTTTCGATTATATAAAATATCGTGTAACCGATAGGTTCCAATTTTGGGTGTTGTGGGGGTGCTCACCCTTTCCCAAGCGTAACAGACTCCTGGATCCAGCTCTGCTTCGCAGAACTATATTTGGTGATCCAATCACACCGTAAAAATGATTGGTGGTGACTCCCCTGACCAATACCGGTGATTACAGCTGGCGACTCCACTAGGGATTTTTTTTCTTTCGAGAGTCGAGCCTCAAATCGGTTATATTTTATTTTATTTTATGTATTTTAAAATATTTACTAATATTTTTAAATATTTTTTCAAGACTTCCCATTTCATGAGCTCTCAACCCGAGCTCCGTCCATTTAAGTGGGAGCATGAAAGGTTCCGCCTCCGTGTAGGATGGTGAATTGCTTTGGGGATATTTTTCCCTTTGTCTTCATGAGACCTACATCTCCGCATAGACTTAGAGAAATGTATCCCCTTGAATTATATTTATTATCCTTAGTAGGGTAATAAGTATTATTCGGATACCTTCTAGAACCAAATCACATATAGTGAGACCTAAAAGTCTATCCTTAGAGCCATTAAACCGAAACGCTGCCCGTTTGTTAGTAATCGTTTAGGCTTTGTTGCCTTTATTTATAGCTTTATTATATATTATTATTATATTCATAATTTTATTTATTTACATTAATGTAAACTAACTTCTTTTCTTTTTGAATGCATCATAACATATCACAATCATACATTTTGCATCAATTGTAAAATACCACGATCATATTTTAATTTTCATATTCTACGAGCATGAAGTGTTGATTCACGATTGGTTCTTAATTTAAAATATATCAGGAGAAAATCTAGCACCATAAATATTAATACAACATTCAAAGTTGTGAACAAATCCCGTACATGCAAAATGGTGGATACGAGAACCATTTTTGAATCGTTACTTTTACATTTAAGTCATGTACCATGAATTCAAATGCACCCATCTTTTAAACATCATGACTAATATTTGGGATCCCCTGTCTCAGCAATACTAGACAAGAACATAATTCAGTATCCTTACAGAACTCGATACAAGACAAAAGAAATGAATGAATACAGATTGGATAAGATCGAGCAGACTCAGAAGGATCTACAGTCTAATTTAACACAAAAAGTGGAAGACCAATTAGCCAAGGCTCGACTAGAAATAAAAGACCAGATTATAAGATTTCAACAATAAATGCTCGGGAAACTAGCACAAATACTTGAATTCAAGCAAGAAAACGTTTCTGTTGTCGACCTAGGGGTAAATCCCACTGACATGATTGAAGATCTCATATACCCTTCAGGTTTTACTCTTGTTCAAACTAAGATACCATCAGAAGCTTACCCCCAAGTGATTTTTTTAAAGGGAAGCAACAATTGCATCCAACCGACACATTTGTCCCCAAGAACATACCTTCCACATCAGAAGCCAAACTAGGGGTCAATCAGGCAGAAAACTTTTTCTCGGAACTTGATCAACTGATTGAACCGAAGATTGAGACTTCACAAGAAATCGAAGAGCGTTGTAAATGACTTGAAGAGAAAATAGAAGCTATGGAGATTGAAAACACTTTCATTGGATTCGATGCTAAAAAGCTCAGCCTCGTCCAAGATCTGGTGTTACCCCCAAAATTCAAAGTCCCAAAATTTGAAAGATATGACGGGACCAGTTGCCCCCCGAGCCCATCTTACTATATTTTGTTGATGAATGACAGGATACGGAAGGGATGATAAGTTATTGATACACTATTTTCAAGATAGTTTAACGGGATCCGACATTAGATGATATAATTAGTTGAACCGTTATTAGATAAAATCATGGAAAGATTTGGCCAAAGCCTTTCTAGAACAATACAAGGACGTCAGTGATATGGTACCAGACTGCTAGACTCTGCAACACATGAAACAAAAGTCTAACGAAAGCTTCAGACAATACGCGCAACGCTGGAGAGACGTAGCAGCACAAGTTCAACCCCCTCTTAGCGAAAAAGAAACAATGGTTATATTCATTCAAACATTAGAGGGCCCAATCCTGGATCGCCTCATAGGTAATGCAACCACCAGTTTTGTTGATTTGGTGTTATCTAGTGAGCTCATTGAGAATGCCATCAAGAGTGACAAAATTGACACCGATGGAAGTTCGTCCCATAGAAGGCCAATACATGGAATGAAGGATAATGAAGTGAATTCCTCAGGAATCTATAGTGTTAATTATTCAAAACTTGTAACAGTACCTATAATTCGTCAAATCAAGATTTTAGTAAAAAAAAAGAACGTTGAAAAGAGGGAGTTTACTTCATTACCAATGTCTTACAAGGAGGTACACAAACGGTTGTACGATAAACTTGGTGTCTCCTTTCTATCAAGCCCCAATATAACCTCTTTTCCCGAAATGGTACAATGCCAATGCAAGATGCGATTACCATGCAAGACAAGTGTAGAATTCAATCGAAAATTGCCTCAGTTTCAAAAGGCTACTGGAAAAGTTTATCAAGCTCGGAGTGATAAGATTTGACGAATCAAATGAAACGACCATGAATAATGATCCCTTGTCGAAGCATGAAGACATTAAATAAGAGTGACAATGTTGTTGTTTTTTAGGTGTATAAAAGTAAATTATGCCTGCTAGGATAAGATATTGCTCTACCTTGACTATAGTAAGTCACTTGTAGTTTTCATCTCTTCCAATTGGATGTTTTTTGTGAACTATCTCGCTAACCTAGGCCCATTTGCAGCGAGAGTCTTTTGTAAGGGCCCAAAACTACAAACTATAATGGAAATATATTTTGTGTAATACTTGGAGGTTGAATGTTAAGCGAACCAAATTCAGAAGATAAAGACAATTCAATTGGGCAATATGGCCATATGAATTCTTTCACTTTAAAGGTTTAGATCGTTAAAAAATTGTTTGGGGAATCTATTTTGGAGAAAGATTCTAAGAAAAGAGGTCAAATCAGAGAAGTTCAAGCAGAACCCATCACCACTAGTGGAGTTAGAGGCATTCCTTAGAAAAATTATGTCATTCATATGTTCAAGCATTTTGCATTTAGACATCATGCATTTAGATTTTGCATGCATTGAGCATCGAGACAGGAGCATTCATGATGCATATATTTTTGCTTGTACATACAAACAGGTCCGGAGAAGAGACCAAACAACCTTAACCAATCTTTGACCCCAAAAAGGCTATATACACAGAAAAACGTAAAAAATTTTCAAGTAATAAACTCTAAAATTTTGAACAGTAACTAACGAATGTTTTATTTTGTTTTCAGGTCCTAACTATCCATTATGGAGTAACAAAAATAATTTTTTCTCAATGTCGCCTCCGTCAATGGTGGTAGGTTAATTTTGTCAAAACTTTGAATCAAAACTATTTTGGGAGAAAAAAACAAAAAATGAAAAATGAAATGAAAATTGACAAAGACATGCGAAAACAAGACAATGGATAATTCAAATGTCCTACAAAAATCCATTTTTGCGAATGGTCGAAGGAAGATAAATCCTTTGGAAAAATCCAATCTGGTGATTGGTACAAACTGATTGTACCCAGGGTAATGGTACAACTAGCCCGAAGCAAATGACTACCGGTAAAAGTAAAACAAATCCGTTAATCCTTGTGCATTTGGAAAAAATGCATTGATAACGATCATTCAAAAGTCCATTGAAATCTATTTTTATGAATGGTCAAAGAATTAAATCCTTGGTACCAATTTATTGTACCAGAGTAATGGTACAACTAGCCCGGAGCAAACGACTACCGATAAAGGCAAATCAAATTCGTTAATCCCTGTGCATTTGGGAAAAATGAAAAGAAGATACATAACATCAATTGAAGACCTTTTGAATCAGATATTAGAATATTTTATGCTCTGATCTCGTCCCCGTTAATGGTGTGGCCAAATCTAACTCAATCATACTTCTCCGTTGATGACGTAGTATGATCCAAACTTGATCTTACCTCTTCGTTGGTGGAGTGGATAGATCTAAATCAGTCATGCTTCTCCATTGATGGCGTAGTAAGATTTAAATTACAGATTTGGTCTCGTCCCTATTGATGGTGTGTCCAGATCCAACCTAGTCATGCTTCTCCGTTGATGGCATAGTATGATCCAGATTTGATCTTATCCCTCCATTGATGGAGTGGATAAATCCAACTCATTCATGCTTCTCCGTTGATGGCGTAGTAGGATCTAAATTACTGAAATTTGATCTCGTCCCAGTTGATAGTGTGGCAAAATCCTACCTAATCATGCTTATCCGTTGATAGTGTAGTATGATCCAGATTTGATCTTACCCCTCCGTTGATGGAGTGGATAGGTCTAACTCAGTTCTACTTTTCCGTTGATCGCATAGTAGGATTCAAATTACAGATTTGATCTTGTCCTCGTTGATGGTGTGGCCAGATCCAACCCAGTCATGCTTCTCCGTTGATGGCGTAGTATGATCCAGATTTGATCTTGCCCCTCTATTGATGGAGGAGATAGATCCAACTCATTCATGTTTCTCCGTTGATGGCGCAGTAGGATCTAAATTACTGAAATTTGATCTCGTCCCAGTTGATAGTGTGGCCAAATCCTACCTAATCATGCTTATCCGTTGATGGTGTAGTATGATCCAGACTTGATCTTACCCCTCCGTTGATGGAGTGGATAGATCCAATTCAGTTCTACTTTTCCGTTGATGGCGTAGTAGGATCTAAATTGCTGAAATTTGATCTTGTCCCCGTTGATGGTGTGGCTAGATCTAAATCAATAAAGTTCAATCCTACTTCTCCGTTGATGGCGGAGTAGGATCCAAGTTGCTAAAATTTTATCTTACCCCTCCGTTGATGGTGTGGATAATATCCAACCTTACACTTCAGGTTCTCCTTTTTCGACCAAATCAAACAAGTTCTCCTTCTGCCATTGATGACATAACCATATCATATTTTGACCAGTCTCGTTTTATCGTTGATAGTACAACTAGATCAAATTTTCTATTTACGGATATTATATCTTTGCTAGAAAAATCAAAAAAATGAAAAAGAAAAAATAAAAAAAGGAAAGAAAAAAATAAAAAAAGAAAAAGAAAATATGTCAGATCATGCATCTTAATCAGATGTAATTGGATCAAGTTTTGCAAATCTTGCCTCTTTGTCAAATATTGCAACTAGGTCAAGTTTTCTCCAAGTATTGCAACATCATTAGTGTCGTAGCAAGCCAAATTTATTTTGTCTCCTTTAACGGTTCAGCCGCAAATTTTGTTCTCCTCAATGGATCTCCTTATTTTGAAGATTTTACAAACAAGACCGGTGGAATAAATCAAGTCAAAACTCCAGCAGAAGAAACGGTAGCCAAAAAAACCTCAACCTTACCAAAAGAGCCAAAAGAACCCCAACCTTACCAAAAGAACCCTAACCTTACCAAAGAATCTCAACCTCACCAAAAAGAACTCATACCTTACCAAAGATGAACCCTAAAACTATACCATGTGATGTGAGCACATCTTCACCAACACTTGACACTGACCTGAAGGTCTTACCTTTAGGACCCATTACTCGATATAAGGCAAAATATTTCAGGGAAGCACTTTTCTTTACTTGTACTTCAATTCCGAATTTATTCGATAATATTTATGCCTTAGAACATAGGGTTTATAATTTGTTGCATACTGATATGTGACATATTAGACTAAATACTTATTATATATGTTTAAGTATATATATTATACTACTTATTACATATGTATATCTTACGCATATGTTACTTGTTACGTCTATCTATATTACGTTTGTATACATTATTAATGTGTTTTTTTTTTCTCTTTATATATTCGAACCGATGGACATGCAAGGAAACATTCGGATGAGTGTTGGCTCATGTGTGGCCGAATTGGGCCCTTCTTCACGTGCATGAGAGGTTATGACATGAAGCCAAAACCCACGTGCCTATCTCAGACTGAGGCAAGCATTGCATGCGGATAAGGACAAACAAATTGGTTCCATTTTCACCTTTTAATCACATGTAAAATGTGAATTCTACATGACGCCACCATTCAAACATTTGGACTAAAATTCTTCTCACCGATTGAGAAGTTATAGATTCAAATTCAATTTTGAATTTGTTTGATTCTTAGCCACAAATATCAACCGGCAAATTTTCCTTATTTAATTATATATATGAACTACAACAATGTAATGGGGTTAGACACTTTGATTAATAAAAAATTTTATTCGAGAGTTCTTTCTCTTTTCGGTTCTTTTTAGAACTATTTGACACTCAATTCGTTGATTGTCTTTTGATACTTCGGGTTCCTAAATTGATATTTAGTGGGTCCAAGTCCTACGACGTTAAACTGATTCGATTCGGGTTCGTTCAACATATTGTTCGAGTTCTTTCGAGTTTAGCGTTTTCCACCATCGGCCGTTTTTGAAGTCTTCACCGTCGTCGTCGTTGAAGTCCTTTCCGAAACGCCAAAATTATTATATATATATATATTTTGTCATTTTGTTGATATTTAATTTCTTTTCTACTTAATATAATTTTGTCGTATAAATATTTCTTTATCGTTTTTATTGCAGGAACATGCCTACAACATTCCTAGATCCGAAATTAACGAGGAAAGCCCGTTCCGACGAACTCCGCGTTATATTATGTGGTAATCAGAGCATAGGTTGTTGGATTCGTTGTAAGTTTCTGCACGTCTAGTCTTGTAAGTTTGTATCGAATATATATATATATTTTTCTTCTTTTTCAGTTTCGAATATATATATAAAAAAAACAGTTTCAAATATTAAAAAAAAATAATAGATTCGAATATAAAAAAACAGATTCGAATAAAAAAAAACAGATTCGAATAAAAAAAACAGATTAAAAAAAACAGATTCAAAAAAAAAACAAATTAAAAAAAAAACAGATTCGAATAAAAAACAAACAAATCAGATTCGAAAGAATTTTTTTTCTTTTTCTTTTTCTATCTATATGTGTTTATTTTATATTTGTATATGTATTTAGTATTGTGTCTTTGTATA
The DNA here is from genome assembly GCA_035048815.1 of Abelmoschus esculentus. NCBI lineage: Eukaryota > Viridiplantae > Streptophyta > Magnoliopsida > Malvales > Malvaceae > Abelmoschus > Abelmoschus esculentus. Next base: position 450,246 of record JAUCBN010000026.1, on the reverse strand, counting down.
ATTAGAAACTTTGTATGAACTCTGAATTGCAACTTCAATATACTCGGAAATCGCCGGAGCGTACTTACCTGTTTGTTCGGTGATAGGGACGTTGTAAGCTCGTCTTTGCAGTAAGACTTTCTACATAATTCATTTTCATCTTTTGTTTCGTGTCATCTTGTTGTCATCTTTGTTCTTGTTATTTGTTATCCATTTAGCCACACTATTATCACGAGTTTCGAGACGTTGAATTAGTTCTTTAAAGAGCTGATTTTCGAGAAAGTGTAAGGAAAAAAGACATTGAGCGTGTGAGATCAGAAGGGGAGACAAAAAGAGCCATTTAAGTATTCTCCCGAGTGAAACACGAGCGCTGAGTGCTATATTTTGAGCGTACTATTTCTTGGAGTGACTATTGCAAGAATTTTTGTTGTGTGTGCTGTGAGGACCTTTTACTTAATTTTCACTAACCGAAATAATATTGTCTTTTGTTTGTTTGTTAGTGTTATTTGAAAATGACAGGTTCCGATGACAATACGGTTGATCAGAATCCACCATTTCCGCAGATGCAAGCCTTAGAAAGAATGATGCAACGAGTAATGGCTTCTGCCATAGAGCCATTACAATCTAGGATGGATAGGCTTGATGGAGGTTCCAACTCTGTTCATGAAATGTTGAACGAAAACGAAGTCAATTCATCACCGAGACAACATACTCCTAGACAAGGACGTGTGCAACAGGTAAACGATAATTTGACTAACATTAAGATTTCTATCCCTTCTTTTCAGGGACGTTCAGATCCTGATGCATACTTGGCTTGGGAAAGCAAAGTTGAACATATTTTCGAGTGTTATAATTACTCGGAACAGAAGAAGGTTTGATTAGCAGCAACAGAGTTTGTTGATTATGCCCTGATATGGTGGGACCAGTTATTGCTTAGCCGAAGGCGTTCTGATGAAGGCCCCGTTGCGACGTGGAACGAGATGAAGCGAATAATACGAAAGAGGTTTGTTCCTATTCATTATCATCGTGATTTGTTTCAAAAATTGTAAAATTTGAAACAGGGAAATAAGAGCGTTGAAGATTATTTTAAGGATATGGAGATGGCTATGATGCGTACAAATATCGAGGAGGATCGAGAAGCGACCATGGCACGTTTTCTAGCAGGGTTGAACACCGAGATTGCCAACGCTGTTGAGTTGCAGCATTATGTCGAGGTTGATGATATGGTGCAAATGGCGATAAAAGTGGAACGACAGCAGTGAAGGAAGTCTTTGAATCGAGGTAATACTCCATTTAAATCTTATTCTAACCCTTTGTACATTCCTAACACTACTAGGAAACAAGCACCACAACCGCCACTTCGGATTCGCGAACAAGGCGAAACCAGCAAGCCCAAGGCCCCTGTTGCTGAAAATGGACGTGGTAAGCAACCAGTGGTTTCACAAGAGCGAACACGAGATATCCAGTGTTTCAAGTGTCTAGGACGAGGACATGTCGCCAGTCAGTGCCCAAACCGCAGGACCATGTTGATGATGGAAAATGGCGAGATTGAGTCTGAGTCTGAGGATGACGATCAGATTCCACCTCCAGTAGGTGATGAAGAGGATGATGACAATGTGCAGACTTTTGCTACCGGAGAAGCACTTGTTGTCAAGAGAAGCTTGAACACTCAACCAATTCAAGACGAACAGCAGCGAGAGAACATCTTTCATACAAGGTGCCTCGTGAATGACAAGGTATGTGTTGTGATTATCGATAGTGGTAGTTGCACTAATGTTGCTAGTTCTATTATGGTTGACAAGCTAGGTTTGAAAACGATAAAGCACCCAAATCCTTATAAGTTACAGTGGTTGAATGATGGAGGAGAGATTAGAGTGACCGAGCAGGTTGTAGTTCCGTTTTCCATTGGAAAGTACAAGGATGAAGTACTTTGCAATGTCGTTTCGATGGACGCGAGCCATTTGTTGTTAGGACGTTCGTGGCAGTTCGATAAGAGGGCTATGCACGATGGCTTCACAAATAGGTATTCTTTTGCACATGCAGGTAAGAAGATCACCTTGGCACCATTGACTCCGAGTCAAGTGCAAGAAAACCAAGTGAGGTTACGAAAGAATATCGAAGAATCGCGAGGGAAAAAGAAGATGAATGTGTACGCGAGCAGCAAAAAAATCAGGAAATGTCTTTCCTCTCAGCTTTCTGTACTTGTTTTATTATTTAAGGATAATTGTTTATTGGCTGAGATTCCTAGTGATTTGCCTGCTTCGATTTCATCACTTTTGCAGGATTTTGAGGATGTGTTTCTGGATGAAACACCTAAAGGATTGCCCCTTATTCGTGGCATTGAGCACCAGATTGATTTTATTCCAGGTGCCATGATTCCGAATAGACCAGCATACCGAAGTAACCCCGAAGAGACGAAGGAGCTTCAACGACAGATTTCTGAGTTGTTGGACAAAGGTTACATTCGAGAGAGTCTGAGTCCGTGTGTTGTACCAGTGTTGTTGGTACCAAAGAAAGACGGAACTTGGAGGATGTGTGTTGATTGTCGAGCAGTGAACCAGATTACAATCAAGTACCGACATCCCATTCCTCGACTCAATGACATGCTGGATGAGTTGTGTGGAGCGACTATCTTCTCCAAAATTGACCTGAAGAGTGGATATCATCAGATCCGCATGCGAGAAGGTAACGAGTGGAAGACCGCCTTCAAAACCAAGCTAGGTTTGTACGAATGGTTAGTGATGCCTTTTGGTTTAACTAATGCACCTAGTACTTTTATGCGATTGATGAATCATGTTCTGCGATCTTTTATTGGTAAGTTTTGTGTTGTATATTTTGATGATATCCTGATTTATAGCAAGACTTTACCCGATCATGTAGAACATTTGCGAGCTGTTTTGCAGACCTTGCGAGAAGAGAAGTTGTTTGGTAACATTGAGAAATGTGTGTTTTGTACTGACAAGCTTACATTTCTTGGTTACATTGTTAGTTCTCAGGGAGTTGAAGTTGATCCTGAGAAGATCAAGGCGATTCAAGAATGGCCACGACCGACTTCAGTTAGTCAAGTTAGATCATTTCATGGTTTAGCTAGTTTTTATCGTCGGTTTGTTTCCCATTTCAGTTCTATTACCGCTCCCTTAACCGGGATTATAAAGAAGAATTCAGTCTTCTCTTGGAGTAAAGAACAAGAAGACGCCTTTCTGAAAATAAAAGATTGTTTGACAAAAGCGCCTGTATTAGCATTACCTGATTTTGATAAAATGTTTGAAATTGAATGTGATGCTTCTGGAGTTGGTATAGGTGCTGTTTTGTCACAGGAAAAGAGGCCCGTTACTTATTTCAGTGAAAAGCTTAGTGGAGCAACATTGAACTATCCTGTCTATGACAAAGAGATGTATGCACTGATTCGGGCTTTGGAGACTTGGCAGCATTATTTGTTGCCTAAGGAGTTTGTGATCCACACTGACCATGAGGCCTTGCGATACATTACAGGTCAGCATAAATTAAACAAACGACATGCTAAATGGGTTGAATTTTTAGAGTCTTTTCCTTATGTCATTCGTTACAAAAAGGGTAAAGACAATGTCGTAGCTGATGCTTTATCACGTAGATATGCATTGTTGAGTTATCTTGATTCACATTTGATTGGATTTGCATATATTCGTGAGTTGTACTCTGATGATCCTGATTTTCGAGATAATTATAATGCTTGTGAGAAAGGTGCTGTTGGAAAGTTTTTCAGGCACGATGGTTATCTTTTCAAGGAAAACAGGATATGCATTCCACAGGATTCTATACGTGATATTTTGATTCGTGAGGCGCACGAAGGTGGATTAATGGGTCACTTTGGAGTCACTAAGACGTTACAAACATTGAAGGAGCATCTATTTTGGCCTAAGACGCGCAGAGACGTTGAAAGGTATTGTGAACGTTGTGTGACTTGTAAGAAAGCAAAATCGAAGGTTTCACCACATGGTATGTACTTACCTTTACCTATTCCTGATTCCCCTTGGACTGATATTTCTATGGATTTTGTATTGGGATTACCTAAAACTAGGATAGGTGGAGATAGTATTTTTGTTGTGGTTGATAGGTTCTCTAAGATGGCACATTTTATTGCATGCCATAAGACTGATGATGCTGTTAATGTGGCTAACTTGTTCTTTAGAGATGTTGTATGTTTACATGGTATTCCTAGGTCAATTGTTTCTGACAGGGATGTGAAATTCTTGAGTCACTTCTGGAGGACTCTTTGGAGCAAACTAGGTACGAAACTTATGTTTTCTACTACTTGCCATCCCCAGACTGATGGACAGACTGAGGTTGTTAACAGGATTTTATCTACTTTACTTCGTTCCATCATTAAAAAGAATATTAAGACTTGGGAAGATTGTTTGCCACATGTTGAATTTGCTTATAATCATGTTGTACATTGTGCTACTAAAATGTCACCATTTGAGGTTGTTTATGGTTTTAATCCTATTACTCCTCTAGATATGTTGCCTTTGCCACAAGAACAGGTGATGAACAGAGACGGTAAAGCGAAAGCAGAATATGTGAAGAAATTACATCAACAGGTAAAGGAGAACTTAGAACGAAGGACTCAACAGTATGAAAAGCAAGCAAACAAAGGAAGGAAGCGAGTCACCTTCGATGTAGGAGATTGGGTTTGGGTTCATTTCCGAAAGGAACGTTTTCCGGCCCAACGACGGTCCAAGTTGTTACCACGAGGAGATGGTCCTTTTCAGGTGTTGGCGAAAGTGAATGACAACGCCTACAAGTTGGATCTATCGGGTGAATACAATGTAAGTGCCACATTTAATATTTCCGATTTAACCCCTTATGACAATTCTGCAGATTTGATGACAAATCCTTTTCAAGAAGGGGGGGATGATGTGAGCACATCTTCACCAACACTTGACACTGACCCGAAGGTCTTACCTTTAGGACCCATTACTCGATATAAGGCAAAATATTTCAGGGAAGCACTTTTCTTTACTTGTGCTTCAATTCCGAATTTATTCGATAATATTTATGCCTTAGAACATAGGGTTTATAATTTGTTGCATACTGATATGTGACATATTAGACTAAATACTTATTATATATGTTTAAGTATATATATTATACTACTTATTACATATGTATATCTTACGCATATGTTACTTGTTACGTCTATCTATATTACGTTTGTATACATTATTAATGTGTGTTTTTTTTCTCTCTTTATATATTCGAACCGATGGACATGCAAGGAAACATTGGGTGAGTGTTGGCTCATGTGTGGCCGAATTGGGCCCTTCTTCACGTGCATGGGAGGTTATGACGTGAAGCCAAAACCCACGTGCCTATCTCAGACTGAAGCAAGCATTGCATGCGGATAAGGACAAACAAATTGGTTCCATTTTCACCTTTTAATCACATGTAAAATGTGAATTCTACATGGCGCCACCATTCAAACATTTGGACCAAAATTCTTCTCACCGATTGAGAAGTTATAGATTCAAATTCAATTTTGAATTTGTTTGATTCTTAGCCACAAATGTCAACCGAAAAATTTTCCTTATTTAATTATATATATGAACTACAACAATGTAATGGGGTTAGACACTTTGATTAATAAAAAATTTTATTCGAGAGTTCTTTCTCTTTTCGGTTCTTTTTAGAACTATTTGACACTCAATTCGTTGATTGTCTTTTGATACTTCGGGTTCCTAAATTGATATTTAGTGGGTCCAAGTCCTACGATGTTAAACTGATTCGATTCGGGTTCGTTCAACATATTGTTCAAGTTCTTTCGAGTTTAGCGTTTTCCACCATCGGCCGTTTTTGAAGTCTTCACCGTCGTCGTCGTTGAAGTCCTTTCCGAAACGCCAAAATTATTATATATATATATATATTTTGTCATTTTGTTGATATTTAATTTCTTTTCTACTTAATATAATTTTGTCATATAAATATTTCTTTATCGTTTTTATTGCAGGAACATGCCTACAACATTCCTAGATCCGAAATTAACGAGGAAAGCCCGTTCCGACGAACTCCGCGTTATATTACCATGTGAAATGGTTTATTCTTTATCTCCGTTCTATTATCGTTACACAACAATAAGCAAAGAGGGGAAGCAATAAAAACCCATTCCAGAGTCCATTACTAATATTCAATCATAGCCTAAATTAAACCCAACAAACCAAAACCAATCTAACATTAACCTTAATATCCTAAACTAAACAAAACCCTAACACCCCAGCCAAGCCTCCTCCTCCTAACCTTCTTATGCATGCCAGATCAGCGCATGTGGCCGCCACACGCGGCGGTTCGAATACCTCATGGTCGCCACGCGCTCACCTCATTCGTCCTCACAAACGGCCACCGCCCCACCGCCCTTCTAATGCACCGACCTACAGAAATGATAGAAAAAGATCAGATCTACAAAATGAAAAGGAAAACAGAGATATTTTTTGTTTTTTTATGTTGTAAAATCGGGTATATATCCCAAAACAGAAACGATGTAATGGTTACGAGATTTGAATGGAAAATAAAGAGCATTGGAAACAAAATCTCCAGAAAAAACAACCTATATTCGAAACAAAACAAAAAAATAAATCGAAGACGAGTGCAAATCAGAAACCAAAATCGCAGAGAAAAAACAAGGTGAAAAAGTATCCGAATCGGGTATACTTATCTTGAGATCTACTCGCACACGAGCCTTCTTTTGAATATCCGACACCGTAGTTAGCTTCAGCATGTCAAGATGCTTCAGAAAGTGGTTTCCTTTCTCTCATCTAACCACCGCAGACGACGGTGCCGTCACCGGTGAACGACAGTCGGTAACTGATGCGTGCTAGATATGCTCAATTTTAGTGCAAGTGAACACGTTGTTAACTAATAAAGTGATAAGTATCAAGTATCGTCTGTAATATCCCGATTTTGGGGTTAGAAGTTTGGGTATTAGTTAGGGGAATTTGATTTGGGTCAAATCGGGTTCTTCGGCTCGTTATTTTGGGAAAATATAAAATAATAATATTTTAATCGGATAAGTAAAAATTTTGTGAAATGGTTTAGGAATATTAAAACGATGTTTTAATATTAAAAGAATGTAGTTTGAACTTTAAATTGATTTTTAATTGAGCTTAATTAAGTACTATTGATCAAATTGTAATTTTGGAAAAAATTTGGGGACTAAATGTGTGATTTTCGAAAATTTCTATTTTTAGTGACTAAATTAGAAAGCAAACTATACTTAGAAACCTTAGAGGTCCATAAACCCAATTTATTTTTAATTAATGATTTATCCACCAACATTATTTTCTATAAATAGTTTTAAAAGTATGATAATTCATTTTCTTTTATTTTCTTCCATAACCACTTATTTTCTCTCATTTTCTCTCCATCTTCTTCATCTATTTTCTTCAATTCCTTGCTGATTTTTCCACCTTTTTCAACAAAAATTACTTCATTTTAATCATCTCTTCATTCTTTACAAAGCCTAATCATCAATTTTACTAAATCGACAACAATTTGCAAGGAATTAAGAAGATAAATTCTCATCTTTTGGGTGGATAGATCTCAAGGGTAATTTAATGAATTTTTATCATTTTCTAAGGTTCTTTATTGAAATTCCCAAGTATTAGCTTGTTAATTATCAATTGGAACTTGATTTCATGTTTTAAATTCTAAATCTAATGATTTTATAATTCTTTTTGTGAAATCCTTTTATATCTCATTTAATATTGTAATTAGGTTGATTTAATTATTTTATTTTTTCAATTAAATGATTAAATGAGCATTGAATTGATGGCACATTAATTTAATCCCGAAATAATGCAATCGGTGTTGTTTAAAGGTAGTTTTCGGTGTTTTTAGGGGTTGTTTTAGGTGTTTTAATGTTGCTGGAGGTATAAGGATGCTTTAGATGTGATTTTGGTTCATAATTGATGTGGATTTGATGTAATAATCATTAGGTTTTGGGCTGATGATGTTTTGGATATGTTTCGGTGTTTTCGGCTAGGTTTTTCGGTAGTGTTGTGGAGGTTTGATGCGGCTGATGGTTTAAGTATGTTATAATGTTAGAATGTTCTGTTTTTAATGTTGTAGAGGTAGTGCAACAATGTGCTTAAGTGCTGGTGCTTTGGCGTGGTCATCAGAATATCGATGAAAGCTTGTTTTGCTTGTCGGTGAGTGTTTTCGGACTTAAAGTGAGTCACATTTGGTATGGTTCTGTTTTGGGAACTATGGAAGAGTGTGAAAAATTTCCATAGTTCAAGAGTAAGTAAAGTACATGTTTTTAATATATGAGGATGAGTTTCGGCTACATTCGATAAAGGCATTGATGTTATTAGTTCAATGAGATTTTGGAAATGCATAAACATGATTTTGAATTGATGCATGCATGAGATAATTTTGCTAAAATGAATGGTTTATTAAAGCATCCATGGTTATGGAAATGTGAGAATTGATTTGGAACACAATGTGGTTAGTTGCCTTACATATGATGGTGCCGTTGGGCATGACATTTGGTTCACTTGATGAACATATTATGCATACATTATGAGCAGCAAATTACCATGCACACTTGATTATGATATTGGCTTAGTGATACTAACTTTAGACTCGAATAAGAATGACATGTCATTAGGATTGAGTGCACTATAAATATTATTGAAAATATGGAATATTGCCTACACGTAACAAGGGTGACTATGTGTCCAATCGTGCATTGTAGAGCCGCCTACACGTAACAAGGGTGACTTGGTGTCCAACCGTGCGTGGTAGAGCCAATAAGTTGACTTTGTGTCATGTAAAGGTGACTTTGTGTCATGACGAGACTAATGATCTTTAGATCCGTGTATTCGGTGAACTTAAGATTTACAATAAGTGATCACTAGAAGCCAATATGTATTCATGGATTCAAAGAGAACATTATGCGTCATTCTTGAATTGTTTTGATAATGTTATGCATGCACAAGGAAGTGTTTTGGTTTATGAACATAAATATGAAATGACAAGCATGTATAATTTAGTGGTGCATTATAAATTATGGTTTCATTACGGTTTAAATAGATGCATTGATGTTTTTGTTAGAGCCTCTTCACTAAGCATGTTGTGTTTAAGCTTTACTTTCATCTTTGCAAAAAATTAAAGACATTTGGAGCTTCATTTGGAGCAAGAGGATCAAGGGAAAAGAATTACAATATTTTGGTATGATTTTGGCAAATAAGTTGGGGCTTGGCAATGTGTAGATCGAACCCCATATAAGAGTGTGTTTGGTTAGTAAAGCTTTGTAATAAGACATTTACTTTGGTGGTTTGCCTATTTGGTTGATGAACTTTGAGATTACCTTTGATTGCTTAAAGAATGTCTATATGTGATCGTTCTATGCTTAAAGCATGCACACTTACACAAGCATAAACACTCTTATTTTCAATAAAATATTAGGAAACATGCCTATAGATTCTTGAAGTTCTAGATGTTAATGACGATGTGGTTTTTGATGTTAATATGCTTAAGATTTATACATATAGTTAGAGGTGATTGATTGTTGTGTATTGGGTCGATAATGTTCACTTAGTGTGATGGAATTTTTAAGTTCCAGACCCAAAGTTTCGAAACCTTACGGGTAATTTCAATTCTAGAAAGTTACTGGACGCGAAAAGTTTCGAAACTTTCAGAAAAGTTTCAAAACCTTTGACTACCAGAGATTGATAGTTGCTGGAAATTGTATTTTAGTCCAGGATGTCTTTCTTTGTTCAATTAGGGTATCTACAGATGTTATTTTGAGCTGAAATTTCACATGGATGTATAAAGTTGATTCAGTTACAAGATGGTGAACTTAAGTTTGGACGAAATCCTTATAATTTGAAAGATTTATATTTTGGTCCCTAAATTAGTAAAACATGTAATTGATGATGCTAGATTACTCCGTTTGATTTGAAATTTACTGAGAGGGACACTTGTATGTTTAATTGAACTTTGATGGAACGAGTTTCTACATTATCTTTAGAATTTGAAAGTTTTACGTTTTAGTCCTTAATTTACTTAAGTGTTTAATTGAATGCTTGATTGTGATTGGATTGTTTTCGTAAACGCTTTGTATGAGATCAAAACACGTAGGAAAGAGTTGTGCATCTAGAGAAAAATATATATATCAGTCTTAGGGTTGTTTATCGAGTCAGACCTTCGTAGGTTTGATTTGATATTCCTCGTGTAACCCATTAGTGTCGGTTTCGTCTAGGCCGAGCTAAAGGGGTTACATCGTCTCCTCAAGGATTAATATACTTAATATGCTTCCTTTGATCTTCTTGTTCTGTAAAAGAAAATAAAAACACAAGTGAATTGGGGTTATGATTTATCTAAATAATAAAAACTAAATAAAGGTAAAATAAGATAAGGAAGATGGCCATGATCCAGTTGTGTTGTATAGTGGATTTGATCAACTCGTTTCTGTCCAATGCAATTGTACAACACTGTCTCGGCAAATTACTACCTTGAAAGTGAAAGTACTCGTCTGCCGCGACAATCCCTTGCTCTTGTGCAGAATTTACCAAAGTTCAGCAAAATATCCTTAGATGACTCCGCTTATCCCTAAGTCGAAGTACTGTTGATGACCAGTCCTTGATGATACCTCCGGCGTGAATCAATTATAATCACCAACCAATCTCACACTTCTATTAGCCGTTAAAACTCTAAACCTATCCCTAGGTCGAGTTAATGTTCCATGGCAGAAACACCGTACTTATTCATTTCGTGAATCTAACTCTCACAATATTAGATAAATGGATGACTTAAAAACTTCTCTCCCGAGCTTGAATATATGAACAGGGAATGTCAAAGAATAAGCAAACTTTGATATTTTATTACATTGGGAACAAGAAACAAAGTTTGACTTCCTCACTCTAATATTTTATAACCTTCACCTAAGCCTAAACAAAACTAGAACATAATGTAGAAGAAAAAAAACTAAAACTAAGCTCTCTAATTCTATGAATTGGTCGAATCTAATGTGTGTGTTCCCTTGGACGGCTATGTCTTATATAGGCTTGGCCTAGGGAAAACCTTTCCTAAGTAGAATACAACTTGGAGTAAGGAACAAGTAATGTACATAGGTCAAATATTTTCAAGTTTAATTCTTCTAGAAGGCTTTCCCGCGTGGCCTTGTCTTTGGGCTTTCCTTGTGCTATCCAGCTCCGACCCTTGGGCTTTTTGTCCAGCAACGTTCCCCTCATTTCTCTCCTTAGCTTGCCCACCATATTGCTACTTATCCTCTTTTGCCTCGGCATCAGGTCCTACCTCGGCCACAGTTTGCTGCCGCGACATTACTTCTTCCTGTACAGATACAAAATTTGCAGTAAAGTATGTCTTTTCTATAAATATTATCTTTAATAGAATGATCCTTAAATATATCACATTAAGTATATACATTGGTTCAAGTAGGTGTAGAATTGATGATTAATACCCATGAAAAGTGTAGAAAGTGATAGGGAGTTGAACACTTATCAGTAACCCAGCATCTGCCGGACATGGAGAACAAAGAAATAATGTCTCTCCTTCTATTTTGGGATTGAGTAACAAATGAAAGAATAACAAAAAAATTATTATCATGAGTATTTAAATCACATCCAAAACAACGTCGTTTTGGTGTTGGTTCTTATGGCCTGAAACGACGTCGTTTTGAGCCCTCTTGACCCGCATATCCGACCCAAAAACCGACCTAGACCTGTTCTAAACCCGAAATAGAGGTCAAATCATGCTCATACTCTCTAAACTCTTAGCGTATTCGCGTCTTGGCCACACAGTTTGCATCCCTTCTCAATTTAGTCACTTTTTTTTAATTTAACCTTATACTTTTATATTTTATTCAATTTTGTCATTATTATTACTATTTTAACCCTAATAGTTTCTGGGTTTTTTTTTTGCAGATTTAGGCTCTTACATTTTTTAAAAATTATTGTTATCTTGTTTTGTTATTATTTTTATTTACTAACCGTTTTTGGATCATAAATTAAAACAAACTCCTGGATCCAGCTCTGGTTCGCAGACTTATATTTGGTGATCCAATCGCACCGTAAAAATGATTGGTGGCGACTCCCCGGACCAATATCAGTGATTATAGATCCGGGAGGAAATATCATAAACACAGACGTCGGATTTCAAATTCAATTCAAAGTGAACTCATCAATGAAAACCATCAACTTCTTTAAGAAGCGCTATGAGATCCTCTATGCGATCAATGCTATTGATGAGTATGCTATTACACAAGTGAAAAAGTTTCAGGGAAAGAAGCCTATGGCTGCTATCAAGGAAGGTTTGAACCTCGATGAGAGTGAGGACGAGAAACAATATAAAAAAAGCTGTGAGAAAAAAGTTTGAAAGTCTTGACAAGGTTATAAAGGATGTCGTCTGGGAAAAAGTTGAGGATGTTATGGTTTCTGATCGTATGGTTGATTTTCTTTGTTGTTTGGTTATAAGTGAGTATGGTTTGACTGTCAATATAAAGATCATGAAGGCACAGGCTTTGAGGGAAATTTACATGATTAGTTATATTTCCAGCAAGAAAGTTATAAGGATCAATCTCAAGAACCCCATCATGAAGAAGTTGAGAAAGAGGTCTAATGCTGATAAGAATGATAAATCAGTCAAGGAGTTTATTCTCCTCCTTTTTAAGATTAAAGTTCTTACCTCTAATTTTAGCTTGAATAACTCTAACGCCTTCTATAATAGAGTTTACAGGATGTTGAAACTTGGTCTTTGCATTGATAAGGATGTAGGCGAGGTTAAAACTAATGTTAATATGCTATCATTGAAAGATGTTGATGCTAAGATCAATATGGTTGTGTACAAATAGTTTGTTGACAATTACCTCATCTGGGAGAAGACTATCGCGCTCACTTTCTTGTTGTATGACTGGAATTTAATAAAGGATCTTGGAAAGATTCTAACACCGTACGTTTTCTCTGCCAATAGACCAACAGTGAAGATTGATGTTCGTTTACTTATGCAAGTTGATGAGCAAAGGATAGTCTACTTGTTGCAGTTATTCCTTGTGAAACTCTCTTGGTATGTTGTTCTTTTACAAAAAACGACATCTATCTTAGTATTATGGGAATATTTTACTCATATGGCTATGGGTAACTTTCTAAAAACCCAATTTTAGGAACAAGTATTTCTGTTCTTCATCATTTTTAGTCGACATTATCAAGTATTTGAAGCCTTGCGCGCATTAATTGTGAACATGTATTTCAAGACCAGTTTAATGTCTACACTATTTCCATTAGTACATCTTCAAGGATTGACAATACATAAAGAGGAAATCTTGTTCTCATTATTCATTTGTTTCCTCAATAGAATTAGACATTGCATCTTTATGAAACTTTTCCTTTCTAAACATCATCAGAATTCAATGTTGTTGATCGTGAAAAAATTATAGAGTTGGGTAAGGAAGTATTGTAAAACTGAAGTTGATTTTGAAATAATAAATATGTTTAAGGACTATTTTGAAATAAATTTTTAAGTCCCTAAGTTAAAGTTTTAATTCTAAGTCAAAACTAAGAACTTTGAAATACACTTACAAGCCATTGTCATACGAGGGTATCGATACCATGAGGACAAGTATCGATACACCTGGGATTTTTCAAGGCTTGTTCTTGAGATCAAGAACAGGTATCGAAACAGGGTTCGATATTGATATCGAAACAACTTGGTTATTTTTTAATTATTTTTAATTTTAAAAATATGACACTTGGTATCGATACACCCTTAATCCCCAACGGCTATTTTCAAACATTAAATGAGTTGACCATTGGTGACAGATAAAATTTGATTGATGGTTAGCCTGTATTGAAATAAGGTTCGATACCAAGCTTCACAAACATTTTTGGTATCAAAACAGGTATCGATACACCCTCTATTAAATGCACAACGACTCTTTCTATTCTTGGCATGTTTCAAAACAGGTACCCCGTGTTCTGATACCACCTATTGTAGAGTGCATTTATGATAGAAAGATGAAGCTCCAACGTCCCTATTTACATTTCCAATAACTACAACGGTTAGAAATCAATGAGAAGGTATAAAAAGAAGCTTTTTCAACAGCATTAAGGACTATTGAACCTCAAGCAACATCCAAGCAAATCAAATCCAACTCCAAGCACTTATTGCATATCCTAGCCTCTCAACTTGTGTTCTTATCTTTGATTCTTGTATTTTAAGTTTGGGGAGAGTTAAAATTGTATTTGGGGCTTTTATTTCTGGTGAGAGAATTTCTTTTAGCCCTAATTCATATCTTGTAACATCTTGTGAGCTTGAAATCAATTTTGGTTAGAAAATTGATTTGTTTGTAAAGGTTATCCCTTGAACCTAGAAAAAGGTTGAATTCAATAGTGAATTGGTTTCAAAATCTTTAGTGGGAGCTAAGATAGTGGATGTAGAGCTTGTTCGAAGCTTGAACCACTATAAATTCTTTGTTCTTCAATTCTAGCAATTTTACCGAAAATTTACCCCACAATCTTTAAATTGCCAATTCACCCCCTGTTGGCCATCTTCCAAAGTTTGATCAACTCAACAATTGGTATCAGAGCCTAATCTTTGAAGAGATTCACATCTACCAAAGAAGATCCAAGGCGTGTTGATCAAATTTATAAGTCAAGTTCAATGGCCTCCACCTCCGGTTCATGGAACGAATCGCACTTCATCACCAAGTCGTCCTTCTTCAATGAGGACAACTACCCTTATTAGAAGAATATGATGAGGCTATTCATCAACTCAAATGATTATATCCTTTAGGATATAATCGAAGATGAACCTCAATCCCAATGAAGCAAGAAGGAGACCGACAAGTACTAAAGAGAAGGAATAAGATAACCGATGAAGAAAGAAGGAGGATGTCCACCAATGATAAAGCTCTCCACATCCTTTTTTGTGCATTAGGTCCCGACATCTACTCCAAGATGTCTTCATGTACAAGTGCCAAAGAGGTTTGAGACTCTTTGGAGACCACCTATGATGGCACCAATGACGTTAAGGAAACCAAGATTGGTCTACTCAATCTAAGTTATGAGAACTTCAAGATGGAGCCGGATGAAGACATCACCAAAATATTCGATAGATTCTCGGTGATTGTCAATGGTCTCAAGGGTTTCGGTGAGATCATTCCGGAAAAAAAGCTTGTTCGAAAACTTATCTATTCTCTTCCCGAGTCTTGGGATAGCAAGAGGACGACTATCATTGAATCCAAGGACCTCAAGACTCTCAAACTTGATACTCTTGTGGGATCTCTTCTCACCCATGAGATCATGAAGAAAGGAAGAGAAGAAGAGAAAAAGAAGGAAGAGGTGAAGATTGAAAAGAGAGAAGTTGAGAAAAAGAAGCAAGGGATTGCTCTTAAAGCTTCATGTTCACAAGAAGAAGTGGATACGAGTGAAGAAGAAGAGCTAGAGGAATTGGCCATAGTGGCCAAAAGATTCACTAGGCTTATGCGGGCAAATAGGAATAGAAGATTCCAAAGAAAGAGAGACTTCAAAGCAAAGAGCAAAGAAGATGAGAAAGATCAAATCATTTGCTATGATTGCAAGAAACTCGGTCACATTAGGACCGATTTCCCTTTATACAAAAGGAAGGGTTTTGAGAAGAAGAAGAAGAAACAAAAGGCTCACGTTGCAACTTGGAGTGATGAGGAGTCATCGTTCGATGAGGACAACGAAGTGGCTAACTTGTGTCTCATGGCTCTTGATGAGCCTAAGGTAACCCTCCAACTATCTTGTAACGATTTATCTTATGATGAACTTTATGATGCTTATGATGAATTACAAGATGTGCATGATGAGTTGGTTTTAAAATTCAAAGAATCGATTTTGAAAAGCAAGAAAACCATTTCTGATTTAGAAATGAAAAATGATTCTTTGACAAAAACAATTTTGGATTTGGAAGAAAAGGTTGTTAATTTAAATGATGAGTTAAAATTTTTTCAAAAAGAAAATGTTGATTTGAACAACCTTATTTCTAGCTTGAGCTAGAATCACCACAAGGTGGTGAATGAGCTTAAGGAACAAATAAAAGTGGTTGGGAGTTCAACTTTTAAAAAAGGAAGCTCTTCAAAATCCAACCATGTGAAAAAGAATTTTTATGACCACAAACAAAGAAATTTTTAAAGACATTTTAGACATAGAAAGATTAGGAGCGTTTGGGTTCCCAAGGAACTCATTGTTTCTAATAATTTAAATGTCATTGCTTCTTGGATTCCCAAAGGAACCAAGATTTTAGGGACTAACACTCACGGACCCAAAATGGTTTGGGTACCAAAAATCAAACACTAAATCTTTGTTTGTAGGTTGAGCATTGCTTTAAGGTCAAAGCTTCAAGTCAAAACATTTGGTACCTTGATAGTGGATGCTCAAGGCATATGACCGGAGACAAGGGACGATTTAAGGAGTTAGAGCTCAAAAAGGGTGGAGTAGTGACTTTTTGTGACAACTTCAAAGGCCAAATTAAGGGTATTGGCTCTATTGGTAATCACTCCTCTATTCTTATTGAAAATGTCTTGCTTGTTGATGGTCTTAAGCATAATTTGTTGAGCATTAGTCAATTGTGTGACAAGGGTTTCTATGATTTTTTGAAAAAAATGGTTGTAAAATAATTGACATAGCATACATTAATTTTTCTCATGCATGCTTAGTTGCTAATGATGAAAATGATGCATGGTTATGGCATAGAAAATTAGGGCATGCTAGCATAAGTGTTCTAGAGAAACTAGCCTCCCAAAATCTAGTTAGAGGTTTACCTAAGCTCAAGTTTTCCCTAGATAAAATTTGTGATGCATGTGCTAAGGGTAAACAAAAGAGAGTTTCTTTTAAGTCCATTAATAATGTCTCAACTAGTATAGTATTACAATTAATCCATATGGATCTCTTTGGACCTATTAGGACTACTAGCTTGGGTGGAAAATCATATGCTTTTGTTATTGTTGATGATTACTCTAGATACACTTGAGTTCTATTTTTGATTACTAAAGATGAAGGCTTAGAAAAATTCATCATATTTTCAAATATTTCTCAAAATGACCTTGATCAAAGAATTTCTCATATTAGAAGTGATCATGGAACGAAATTTTAAAAATGGGATTAGCCATAATTTTTCGGCTCCTCGCACTCCTCAACAAAATGAGGTAGTTGAGAGGAAAAATAGAACTTTAGAACAAATGGCTAGAACCATGCTTTGTATAAATAATTTACCTAAGTATTTTTGGGCGGAAGCCACAAACACTTCTTGTTATATTATAAATCGAGTAATGATTAGGCCTATTTTAAAGAAAATTCCTTATGAGATTTTAAAATCTAAAAAGCCTAACATTAGCTATTTTCATCCTTTTGGGTGCAAGTGTTTTGTTTTAAATAATAGAAAAGACAATTTAGGTAAATTTGATGCAAAAAGTGATGAAGTTATTTTTCTTGGATATTTTTCAAATTCTAAGGCTTATAGAGTTTTCAACAAAAAAACCTTAATTGTAGAAGAGTCGATACATGTGGTTTTCGATGATAACCTCCTTCCTAGGAAGGAGTCTTGTAATGATGATGATGTAGGAATCATTGAAACCATTGATGATGGACAAGCATCAAAGGTGGATGGGGTTCCAAGCAATGAGGAAGCACAAGATTCTCCAATAGAAGCTTTAGGAAATGTGAAGCTTGAAGAAAAGGAAGTGAGCTACCCAAGGGAGTTCAACTATGTCAAAAGTGGTGAAATCTTGGGTGATCCATCCAAGGGGGTAACTACTCGTTCTTCTCATAGATTAATGAATCATTTTGCATTTATCTCATGCATAGAGCCCAAAAATATCAATGAAGTCTTAAATGATAATTATTGGATTTTGGTTGTGCAAGAGGAGTTAAATCAATTTGAGAGAAGTAATGTATGAACATTAGTTGATAGGCCTAGTAATAAATCTACTATAGGGACTAAATGGGTCTTTAGAAACAAACTAGATGAGAGTGATAACATAGTGAGAAACAAAGCTAGATTAGTTGCTCAAGGTTATACTCAAGAGGAAGAAATAGATTTCGATGAAACTTATACACCCGTAGCTAGAATGGAAGCCATTAGGATGCTACTTGCATTTGCATGTTATCATGATTTCAAGCTTTTTCAAATGGATGTCAAAGTGCCTTCTAAAATGGTTTTATAAATGAAGAAGTGTATGTTGAACAACCACCGGGTTTTGAAAATCCAAAATTTCCAAACCATGTGTTTAAATTAACAAAAGTTTTATATGGTTTAAAACAAGCTCCTAGAGCTTGGTATGAAAGGCTTTCAAACTTTTTGATAGAAAAGGGTTTTGAAAAAGGAAATGTGTACACTACACTTTTTATAAAAATATTTAAAAATGACATCTTATTAGTTCAAAGTTATGTTGATAATATAATTTTTGGATCTACTAATGAATATTATTGTCAAGAATTTTCTAAGCTTATGCAAGGTGAATTCGAGATGAGCATGATGGGAGAACTCTCATTCTTTTTGGGACTCCAAATCAAGCAAAAGAAGGATGACACCTTCATCAATCAAGCCAAGTACATCAAGGATATGCTCAAGAAGTTTGTCTTGGAGCATGTGAAACCTCAAGTCACTCCTATGAGCTCATATACTAAGCTTGACAAGGATGAAGGAGGTAAGTGTGTTGATTCTAAATTATATAGGTCCATGATAGGTTATTTGCTTTACCTTACCGCAAGTAGACCGGATATCATGTTTAGTGTTTGCTTGTGTGCTAGGTTTCAAGCTAATCCTAGAGAATCACACCTTGTAGCCATTAAGAAAATTTTTAGGTACCTTAGAACACCTTATTTAGGTCTTTGGTATCATAAAGCTTCTTCTTTTATTCTTCATGCCTATTTGGATGTAGATTATAAAGGTTGTAAGATAGATAGGAAAAGTACTTCTGGAACTTGTCAATTCCTAGGTAGTATGCTCATATCTTAGTTCTCTAAGAAACAAAAAGTGTAGCTCTATCTACCACTGAAGCGGAGTACATATCCTTAGGAAGTTGTTGTGCACAAGTTTTTTGGATGAAGTAACAACTCTTAGATTATGGCATTAAGGTAGAAACCATACCCCTCAAGTGTGATAATACTAGTGTCATATGTCTTACCAAGAACCTCATTTAACACTCTAGAACCAAACACATAGAAATTAGACACCACTTTATTAGAGATCGTGTGTCTAAAAACGATGTTGTTTTAGAGTTTGTTGACACCTTGAATCAATTAGCGGACATCTTTACGAAACCTTTGGATAAGGAGCGTTTTTGGACCCTTAGGAGAGAGTTAGGTCTAACTAGCCTACCTTGACTTCCTAAGTGTCATCTTTTTGTATATCTTGCTTGAATCTTGATTTAAATCATGCTTATGTTGTTTTTTGCATCTTCATGCTTCTATGCATATTGCTAGGGGGAGTATGAACTTGTTCATGCATAATAAACATGTCATTATATCATATGCGTGCTTCTAGGGGTATTAGAGACTTATTTCTAGTACTTTTAGTAGCCTAAATGCAAAGTAAAGGTCAAAGGTATCGATACAGCTAACCCCTGTTTCGATACCTGTTCATCAGCCCATTTGGGTTTATGTTTGGGAAGAACAGGTATCGATACCAGTTTTGATACTTGTGTTTCGATACTAGCATCGAAACAGGGTGTTTCGATACCGGTATCGATACTCGAGGGCGGAGGTTGTTTTAAAACACTGTAAACCTAATTTTAATAACATTAAAACACTCCCCAAATATATCCATCAAACCCTAGTCGGCCTCCCTCTATAAATCCTCTCAAATTCGTTGTTCTTAACTCAATTCCTCAACGATTTCTTTGAGGGATTTGATTCCAAACATCAACTCCTACACTCTATCATCAATCCGTGCTTCACAATCAATCAATTCATCCTAATCTACACTCAGGGTATATTTTCGAAAAACCTTATTTTCGTTTGGATTTAGATTGTTAAAATTTGGATTTTGAACATATCTTAAATGTCTATAGTATGAGTTTTGATAATCTTACAAAATTGTTTCAAAATCCCAATTTTTTTAATCAAATATAAATCATTTTTCGTATAACTTTTCAATATTTTTTCAAAGTTTTTGTTAAAATTCTCAAATACCTTGAATTGTTAGATTACTACATAGGATTGAATTTGATTATATAAGCATACATGTGTTATTAAACTAATTCAAAATTATTGTCTCCATCCTAGATCATGGCACCAAAGAAGCGATCTCGTACCGAAGTCGGATCTTCATCATCATCTCGTGTAGCACGAGTTGATTTTGAGAAAATCTTTGCTAAGAGTTTGGACACCAATCATAGGTTGGACAATTACAATCTCTTCCGCAACCACCCTCTCAAAAAGGAACGATGTGTGGACGTTCAATTTATCATCTCACACAAATTTCCTTTTTGATACTATGACAAACTCATCGAATGGAAAATCTTGAGGTTTTTCACCCATACGGACAAGTTCTTTCCAACTCTTGTCCTTATTTTTTACTCCAATGCCAAATGTATTTTATCTTTAGACAAGAGCAAAGTAGTGGCAATTGAGTCTTACCTCATGGGAAAGTCCTTTACCATTAATGTCTCTACCTTTGTTGATGTTTTTGGTCTTGAGGACAAGGATGTCGAGGATGAAGATTCTCTTGGTCCTTTCACTGGCTCGGTCACATCTCTTGACGTGCACGATCGCTTTCTCCATCTTATCATCTCTTGGCGGATTCGTCCATCAAAGGATAGGTATTCTCAGATCCGTCAAGTTGATAGTTTTTGGATCATGTGCTTCCGTGATGGTATTCAACCCAACCTTGCTCAGATCGTCTTCTCGGACATTGTGTGGCATGTCTAAAAACGTGCTACCCCACTTGTTCAATCTTTTCCATATGCATGCATTCTCAGCACTATCTTTTTGTATTTGGAAATAGATTGTTCTTTTGACAAGGTGGGATCCTTGAAAGAACTCATAGGTGAGAAATCTCTCAAACGTGCTCATTTTGTTTATATTGTAAATGGTGAGTGGACTCGAGGTGCTCCTCCTTCTCCTCCTCATGCTCCTATTGATCCGGAACCTCTTCATCAAGTTGATATGATGACTTTTCTCACCACGAGGTTCGACTCTTTAAACGCTCGCTTGGATTCCATGGATGAAAAACTTGACATCCTATCCACTCAATTCCAATCGGGTTTTGATGCCATCAACACAAGGATGACGAGCCTAGAGACTCAAGGACACTCCTTGAGAGTATCTCTTGAAGCTCTTCGTCAAAGTCAAAGACTCAATAATGATGGTCATCAAGATCAAGAAGAAGAAGAAGAAGAAGACGAGGATGATGATGATGGACTTGATGGTGATGACATGACCGATGATTGATCGTTGATCTTTCTTATGCTTTGCTTTTGGCTCTTATGACTAGTTATGTTGCATTCATATTAGAACTTATGTACTTTATTATTTACCTATACTTTGTTTTTATTTTTTGTTGGATTTGGTTTTAAGTATTTTGTTTGCTATGGATTATGTTATGAACTTTTATTCTCCTTAATGTTAAGTTTGCTTTATTTATTGCCTTAGTTATCATTGATTTTAATCTAACAAAAAGGGGGAGAAAAGTTTTGTGTTTTTAAGTTTAGGAAACCATTCATCACTTGTGTCAAAAAAAAAATTTAATGCACATATTAAGGGGATGTCTTCAAAAATCTTGTTTCAAACTTAAAATTTTTTTCAATGATTTTGTTATATCAAAAAGGGGAAGATTGTAAAACTAAAGTTGATTTTGATATAACAAATATGTTTAAGGACTATTTTGAAATAAATTTTTAAGTCCCTAAGTCAAAGTTTTAATTCTAAGTCAAAACCAAGAACTTTGAAATACACTTACAAGTCATTTTTATATGAGGGTATCGATACCGTGAGGACATGCATCGATATACCTGGGATTTTTCAAAGCTTGTTCTTGAGATCAAGAACAGGTTTCGAAACAGGGTTCGATACCAAAACTTTCTACCAACCCATGTTTCGATACTGGTACCGAAACAACTTGGTTATTTTTTTTAATTATTTTTAATTTTAAAAATATGACTTCTGGTATCGATACAGGTATCGATACACCCTTAATCCCCAACGGCTATTTTCAAACATTAAATGAGTCGACCGTTGGTGACAGTTAAAATTTGATTGATGGTTAGCTTGTATCGAAACAAGGTTTGATACCAAGCTTCACATACACTTTTGGTATCGAAACAGGTATCGATACACCCTCTATTAAATGCACAACAACTCTTTTTATTCCTGGCATGTTTCGAAACAGATACCCCGTGTTTCGATACCACCTGCTGCAGAGTGTATTTATGATGGAAAGATAAAGCTTCAACGTCTCTATTTACATTTCCAACAACTACAACGGTTAGAAATCAATGAGAAGGTATAAAAAGAAGCTTTTTCAACAGCATTAAGGACTATTGAACCTCAGGCAACATCCAAGCAAATCAAATCCAACTCCAAGCACTTATTGCATATCCTAGCCTCCCAACTTGTGTTCTTATCTTTGATTCTTGTATTTTAAGTTTTGGGAGAGTTAAAATTGTATTTGAGGCTTTTATTTCTGGTGAGAGAATTTCTTTTAGCCCTCATTCATCTCTTGTAACATCTTGTGAGTTTGAAATCAATTTTAGGTAGAAAATTGATTTGTTTGTAAAGGTTATCCCTTGAACCTAGAAAAAGGTTGAATTCAATAGTGAATTGGTTTCAAAATCCTTAGTGGGAGTTAAGATAGTAGATGTAGAGCTTGTTCGAAGCTTGAACCACTGTAAATTCTTTTTTCTTCAATTCTAGCAATTTTACCGAAAATTTACCCCACAATCTTTAAATTGCCAATTCACCCCCTCTTGGCCATCTTCCAAAGTTTGATCAACTCAATAAGTATCTATTCGTATATATATGAAGGAGCTTCAAAGAGAAATTATTATCTCGGACCTTGAGGACAAGGTTCGTCTTAGGGGAGGGTATTGTTATGAATGTGGACCAAGGGAACAACTATATAAATGAGCAAGTCAGTAACGCCAAATTCAATTGGTTCCATGCACAATCAACAACAGAATTTAGTAAAGATTTCAAGAAGGCCGTTTTGGGACGAAAGAGATAACAATCTTATGTGGCTTGTTTCTTTGTCTTTAGTGTAATCAATAAGTTATATAAGAGAAGAATGGTTTGTAACATGGTATGTCAATTGTTATCAAAATTATCTTTTTCTTTCTATTTTTTTCTAAGAAATCTTCTTCCTCTATTCTTATTTTTGCACAGTGATTAAGAACCAATGACAGGCTTTGTTCCTGACAGAATTTTTTTTTTTTTGTCTTTTTGGTATATTTTTTTCTGTTCTTATGACATATTTTTATTTTATTTTGAGGCTTGGTTCATACCCTAGCGATCAATTGTTATTCGTATAGAGATTTAATCGACGCTAGTCTCTGATTTATGTTTTTGTCGGTGATCACTTGAAAAGATTTATCGTTGATGATTATTTGTCGATGAAATCAATCCTGGGTAAAGGTTCTTTTTGCATGACAGTTCGGATCACCTACAATTCGGAAACTTCTAAATTTTATTAGTATGCTTATTTCCATAGAAATTTTTATTTTTCTTTGTTTTGGGTTATAAAAATTTTCGAATTTAATCCAATTATTTTACTTATTGATTGCAATATAATTATATTTTTTTTTATAAATTTAATAAAAATTTAATAACATTTATATAAAAAACGGTACCAAATACAATTATAAGAAAAGAGAATTAAGTGCCACAAGAGAAAACAAATTATCCTTGAATTTTATATGAAAATGAAAACACTAATTAAACAAAATAATTTAAATATGCAAAAACAAAACACGCCAAAGATTAAACTAGAGAAGAAATCATGTTGTGTACGGAAAGAATCTTTCACCTTTCACATTCTAATTGTATTTAAATTTTTTTAAAAATAATAATAAAATAAAATATTTATTTTTTAATTAAAAATTTAATAATTTTTATTATTCTTAATATTTAATCTTAACCCATCTATGATTACAATAGAATTTAAAAAATAGTCATATATATTATTAAAAATATAAAAGAATGAAAAGATAAAAAAAAATAATGATAATCGAATTAAAATTCGTATTACAGTTGATTATAAAATTATAAAACAATAAAAGAGAAGAGATAGGATAAACAAGATAATTAAATTATATTAATATTTAATTTATGAAAGAAATATAACATAATAATATATGATTGATTTATGATTAGATTAGAGGTATTTATTTTTGGGTATTTAACTTTTCTAATACTCAAAATATTAGATATTATAATTATTGGGTGACCTCTGATCGAGTACCCATTAAATTCTGGTACCCTTAAAATCAAATACTAGATTTATTTTTTTATTTTAAATTTAATTTTTTTTTAAAAATCACACAGTAAATTACATAAAATTTAAAAGTTTATAATATATAATTTAAATACAAAATTAGTAATTTAAATTAATTTTAATATATATATTAAAATTTATCACAAATGATATTAAAAATTTTAGTCTCATATTTTCTTTTGATTATTTATTAACAAATTAATGTAAATATTATAAAAAAAAACTAAAACTTAAAAGTACATAATAAAAGAATTTAAAAACTTAAATTTAATTTTAATTAAAATATTAAGAAGTTAAATAAAAACATAATTTAAAACTAAAAAATAAATATATTAAAAGTATCAAGTTAAATATTTGATTATGAAATAATTTTAATCCAAACTCGATCCAACTAACAGAAAATATCCTATACCCACTACTCAACCTGGTCAAGTGCTTTTTCTTAAAAAAATCCATTTTTTGAAATTTGAATGAGTAATTTGATGAATCGTATCAAATGGATCGAATAATTTTGAACAATTTTTTTTATATATTCAAACACGAATCTAAATCAATATTATTAACTAAAACATTATAAATAAATATTTATATACATAACTCATATATAATTTCAAAATTTTTAAAAATTTTATACTCTAATAATTAAAACATATTGTTTTTTTTATATCTTTATTTAAATAGATTTGAAGTGTTTCTTAAAATTTTAAAATTATCTCTCTAATTTTATTAATTTATCAAAAATAAAAATCATAAAAATATATATTTAATTTTTTTAATATTAACTTATATCACAAATTTTAAACAAAATAATTGAAGAATATATTACATTTTTATATACTTTTAAGATATTTTTTAAAGACATTAAAATAATTTTTATATACATTTATTTTTTTAATTTTAATTTAATTTAATTATTTATATTATATACTAGAGTGAAACTCTAGTTATATTAAGAAATTCAATTATTTTTAAAAAATATTTAATTTTTAGTGTAAAATATATTTAAATTATACTTGTTAAAATAATTATATAATTTATAAAATATTTTCCTTTATTTTTTTATTATTATTTTAATCTAATTAAAGCTTAAAAATTAAATTATTTTTTTATGTTGAACTACTTATTTTTATTTCCCCAAAACTTTTCCTATATAAATAAAAAAATATTTTTAGAGCATAGCTCAACCCTAGGTCATAACATAAGTGGGCTTAGGCCCAGATTCACCCCTATAACTTTGCTGCTTTATTCTTCTATCGTCATGTCTCTTCAAACTTGTTAGCAAAATCTCTTACCATTCCCAGATTTCGAGGACCAAAATTAAATCGAACCCTGAAACCCCAACAAAACCCTAACTTCCCAATCCCTAGCCCCACAATTACTTTCTTCAAGGTTCCAACTCTATTACCTTGAAGAAGATTTGAAATCTTGGAAGTTTCAAAAACAAATTAATGGATTTCGACGAGTACGAGTATTTGGAAAAAACCGTCGAGGAGCAGGAATATTCGAAGAAGAAGAAAGACGGTGGAGGATCGGAGGATAAGAGCGAGAGAAGCTACAGGAAGAGAGATGGCGATAGAGAGGAAGAGGATGATGATGGAAAAAGCAGCAACAAGAAATCTAGAAGCGGCCGCGCTGAAGACGACGAGGAGAGGCGATATCGGGATAAGGACAGGCACAGAAGCAGCCGCGACAGAGACAGGGAAAGGGAGAAAGATAGGGATTTAGAGAGGAGTAGCAGAGAGAGGGAAAAGGAAAGGGAGAGGGAAAGGAGAGATAGAGATAAGGAGAAAGAAAGGGAGAGGAGGGAAAGAGAGAAGGAAAAGGAGAAAGAGAGGGAAAGGAGAGAGAGAAGCAGTAGTAGGTCGAGAAGGCACGAAAGTGATCGTGAGATTGAGAGAGAACGGAGAGAGCGAAGCGGTAGTAGGTCGAGGAGGCACGAGAGTGATCGGGAGCTGGAGAGAGAACGGAGAGAGAGGAGCAGTAGTAGGTTGAGGAGGCACGAGAGTGAGCGCGAGCAAGACAGGGAGCGTGAAATCGACATCAGGGATAGCAGGTAACTTTCCCCTCCCCCTCCTGTCCTCCTCCCCAAATAAATTTTATGTTCAAAATGAATTATCGAACCTATATTGAAGTTACGAAATGTTTATGCTGATTGTAGAGATGACTGTTAAGGTAAATTAAACATGTATTTGCAAATTTGCATCCATCATGATCGTAGCACTGAAACGTGGTTGGTGTGCTCACTGTTCATTGTTCACCCCTTAGGGAAGTTCATGCTATTTTACATTGTTTAAGATTTCATTTATTTGGTGAGAGGATTTCTTAGTTTCATCTGGTAAATTTATGAAGATCTGTTATCTAGTGCTTGATTTTAGTAATATACTAAATTATCTCATTACTCGGATGTTTTTCAGGAGGTTTAAGGATAAGAAAGATGCTGTGGAGCCTGAAGCTGATCCTGAGAGGGACCAGAGAACAGTTTTTGCTTACCAGGTAGATTACATTGTGCTTCTTGCTTTCATCTTCAGAGGATTATTAGACAAATGTTTTTTATTTGCAGATTTATTAATTATTGTTTTGCTTGAATTTGTTGAGGACAGATGCCTCTTAAAGCAACTGAGAGAGACGTCTATGAGTTCTTCTCAAAAGCTGGCAAGGTTAGTCAGGTTTAACTTGGTTATTTTGTTTATTTGTGAAAATTGTAGTCTGTGTTTTGTCTACACCTTGCACCTTAGCTGTATAATAAAAGCATCTCATTACCCTTTCAAGCTATGCACATTGATCAGGTGCATGCTTGGTGTGTTTAGATGTGCTTTTTTTTTCTTTTTCGGAAGGGAATATGAATAGGAAAGGCTGCCTAGTTGAAGTTATCTTTTCTTTTACTATCTTTTTTCATTAGATGTAAATTTACTTGTATTAAAGCGGATAATGCCAAACTCTACTTTTGATATTTGAGCATTCAACAGCAGACATGAGATTGTAAGGAAATCATTTATATTTGACAACAAGTTGCATGATTTGTAGATAAACTTGACCACTCTTTAGAGTTATTAACATAATTATATATCTTAAGCTTATTATACACATGTGCAAAGAGACACATACTTATTGCCGATTACATCACTCTGGTGAGCATTCTTTGATTTTTCTTTCGAGTGTTGTGCCTGAGGCAATACAAGGGTTCTAGCCCCTTGATGCGCCTTTCTCCCTTAGCAACATTGGCTGTATTATGATTTATCAACCACTGCTTTCAAGGATGCTAAGATTCCACATTACTGATCTGGGAGAAACATCACCGAATGTTTTGAAAATTTCTATACATTTGAAACACTCTGTTTATTTCCTTTAAAAAACTCATTATTGCAATTTCAAGAACACTGTGATATAAATTTGCATAATCTGCGGTATCTCTTTAAATTCATGTCTTTCTGATACCAACTATAAGTTAATGCATAATCAATGTTTAGAATGATGTGAATGCATTATTGAGATACATCTGCTTCCTCTTGCAGTATATGATCCCCTGCCTTCAGTTTCGAGTAGTATTATGACTTTCTTGTGTCTCAACATTCTATATATGTGGGTGAGTTAAAAGCACATGTTAAACAATATAATCTTGCGGACACTCCTTGATAGGTGTCTCATCTGGAAGCTTGGAAGTTTGGGATCTCCCCACATATTTTATTTTTTAAGGTTATCATCTTATGTTTGATCTAATGTCTGTTTCCCTTTATCACTTTTAGGTGAGGGATGTTCGGCTGATCATGGATAGGAATTCAAGACGATCAAAGGGAGTTGGGTATGTGCCTTCATGTTGAGCAAAGTTGGACTTTCTTTTGCAATCATTTGAAATAAATCTGTTTTAAAATCAAGGTTAACTCTATTCTTAAATGCACTAGCAATGCGATAACGATGAGGATTGATGGGAACAACTCTCATGTTTTTTAATCAATTCATGTTGAGTTCTCAATTTAGATGAAAAAAACCTGAATTTTTGTCCTGTCAGCTCTATTCTTCGGTATTTCGTAGTATTAGATGCAGCTTATAAACATGGGTACCTTATTCTATTCAACTTGTTTTTGGTTTTGATAAGGGTTTAAAGATACTACATACATTTTAATCTAAAAGTGGTTTTGTTAGTGACTTAAGACTTATTGCTAGGCCTTTTCTTTTAATATGTTCTTTTTCATTTTTTTGGTTGAGAATAAATTGGAGCGGTTGTATGTTTTCTTTGTTCATATTTGACTTTGGTAGTTTTTTTACCTTGTTTTGAAATTGGGACATGCCAATCTTTTAACCTCTTTTTCATGTTCTTTTGTGTTGTTTGATTATCTTGGACTTGGGTGTACGAAGTCTATTTTGCTTTTCTAATATTGTTATGCTGAGCTAACTTGTACGAAGTCTATTTTGCTTTTCTAATATTGTTATGCTGAGCTAACTTGTTATTGTACAAGACACCAGATTCAACAAAAGATACTCAGCACAGTGCTCTGCACCACACTTTTCCTTTCCCTGCTTCTCTTTGCTATATGCTTTGTAAACATTGGTTGCAAGGTTTCTTGTATATTTAGAGAAACTAATTACAGGTGCTGATAAAATTGCAGATATATCGAGTTTTACGATGTGATGTCTGTGCCAATGGCAATAGCATTGTCTGGTCAACTGCTTCTTGGTCAACCTGTTATGGTTAAACCTTCCGAGGCTGAAAAGAACCTTGTTCAGTCCAATACTTCTGGTGCAGGGACAGGTGGTGTTACTGGACCATATGGAGCTGTTGATAGAAAATTATATGTAGGGAATTTGCACTTTAACATGACAGAAATGCAGCTTAGACAGGTAATATGACTAATAACTCATCAGCAAAATAGAAGTCACCTTTCTTTGAATTGGTTTATGAATGACTGCATTTATGTTTTGATGTTTTATGAAATTGCTGAGTTTTAATAGTAGTTGCTTAAGGAAAAAATTGG
The DNA here is from genome assembly GCA_035048815.1 of Abelmoschus esculentus. Classification (NCBI taxonomy): domain Eukaryota; kingdom Viridiplantae; phylum Streptophyta; class Magnoliopsida; order Malvales; family Malvaceae; genus Abelmoschus; species Abelmoschus esculentus. The sequence goes on along the minus strand of JAUCBN010000026.1, from coordinate 420,856 downwards.
ATGAAGTCCCATAGATGTTCTTGAAATGTTATTTCTTGTAATCTTTTCCATGTTGATATTATGTTGTTATAGTGTTTAATCATTTAACGTACATGATTTTCATCTCAAACCCTTTTCTTATCTCACTTTATGCTCAGATATTTGAACCTTTTGGACCTGTAGAGCTTGTACAACTGCCACTTGACATTGAGACTGGGCAGTGCAAAGGTTTTGGGTTTGTCCAGGTTAGATATAGATTAAAGACTTGTCTTATGTTCATTTTCCTGTATGGTTATAATTATGCATGTTCTTGTTGGCTTTTTGGTTTTTACAGTTTGCTCAACTTGAACATGCAAAAGCAGCTCAAAGTGCCTTGAATGGGAAACTGGAGATTGCTGGTCGAACCATTAAGGTAGGCTTGGCAATTTCATGAAATTGGAGGATTATGTTAGTCTAATTCCAGCATCAGTCGTGTGTTTTATCTTTGGCGACTATAGCTGCAAAAAGAAAAAGATACTACTGGTTTTTTATCATATTAATGTCTTTATGGTTAAAATTGCATATAGGTTTCATCTGTTACGGATCATGTTGTTACTCAAGATACAACAGCAAAATCTGCAGATTTTGATGATGATGATGAGGGTGGTGGCTTGGTAAGTTGAAATGCATATTATTATAGTAGTATTTAATGAAGTATTGTATTTCGTAGGTTTGTTCCCTGTTTGTTTCATTCTAATAGTAGTGCTGAGGGTAATTTTTTGGCCGGTGTATCTTTTCTTCAGGCTTTGAATGCTCAATCAAGAGCATTGCTTATGCAGAAACTGGATCGCTCTGGTATTGCTACAAGGTTTGTTTGCCTTTTCAGACGGTGCTTTCCAGTTTTTAATCCTACCATATATCTAATGTAATAGTTTTGCAGCATTACAGGCTCCCTTGGAGTACCCCTCGTTGCTGGGTCTGCTCCAACTCAACAAACTGTTAAATTACCTGTCAATGGCCAGGGGCTCTATCCGGCACCAGTTCTACCTGCAATCATGTCTACTGCAGCCCTTGATCCTATTGGACAGCCCAGCGAGTGTTTGCTGTTGAAGAATATGTTTGATCCTGCAACTGAGGTTTGGATTTTCCTGTTCAAAACAGGCTATTTCATTTTTACTTCTTTGTACTAGGTAGTTATTTTTCTGTAAGTTTATTGCAGACGGAACCAGATTTTGATTTGGATATTAAAGAGGATGTTGAAGAAGAATGCGGCAAATATGGCAGGGTGAAGCATATTTATGTGGACAAGTAAGGATCGCACTGTCTATTGCATGGAATAAACCCAATTTATTTCAGCAATTGTTTTTATTTTTATGTTGGCTGAGCATTGTTTTTGCTCTCCACATTTGGATCGTATATTTTATAGCCATTCTTTATTGTTTCATTAAAGAGCAAATGTTCTATATATGTTGAACAAGGGCACTATGTGTTGACATGTATTCTTTCTGAATCCCCCCCAGAAACAGTGCTGGTTGTGTGTATCTTCGATTTGATTCCACAGAAGCTGCGGGCAAAGCTCAACGTGCAATGCACATGAGATGGTTTGCAGGCCGGTCGATATCAGCCTTATATATGGTAAACATTCCACACTTGTTTTCCAGTCCCTACTTTAGTTTTAAACAAACCCCTCTCGGTCTCCAATTTTTCTCTGTAGTAATGCATGTTTAGCATTTGTGTTAAGCTATGTTGGGTGGTAGAGTCAGGGAGAGTAATTTTGTTAGTTAATTAACTTGGCTTATACCTGCCTGCAGCAACCCCATGAGTATGAAGCGAGGTTTAAAGGTTGATGATAGAAGAGCAACATCTTCGATTCGAGGGGACATTTTCAGATGTGGGATTTTTATTTCATTTATGCTTCTGCAGTAGTGCATACATATTTATTTATGATAATTGTCTTGGTCTTGTTCTCGTTCTCGACTTGATTTTTATTGAATGACCTAGAATGTAAGATAATTGTTTACCTTATTCTTTTTTGGTTTGTTCTGTAATTTGCTTCAACAACCATTTTTGGAGACGGGACATTTACTTGGAGTCTGCTTTACTTTTATTTGTATTAGAATTTATTCCAGTACTCCACCATTTCTACCCATTGAAGTATGGTTACATGTATCGGAACTCGACCAATCTTAACATGGTGAGGTTACCGGTGTTGGTGAAATCCGGTCGGAGTCGAACTTCAGTGTAAGTATTCCCTGTTGCAATTGTTTTGCTTCATACTTTGTTACAGTTGGAGTGCGGTGTTACCTTTGCTTAACTCAAAGTATTGAATAAGCTTCATCGTATCTTTTACCCCTACGCATATATTATAAAGGTATGTTACAACAATGCTACTCATATCTAGGGGTAAATATTTGTTGGTAAAAAAATTGAGTTAATTGAGCTTACGTCTCCTATTTTATAACTTATTTAAGTTAAATTGTTTTAAGTTTTTGTTTAAAATTTAATTGCATGTATTTTTAATATTAGTTTAGCAATTGGTTATATTTTAAACAACTTTATATAAGTATATATATTAATATTATTTTATATGTGATATGTATATATTTGACCAAATGGTTCAAATATTCATGTTATTTGAATTCTGATTTTATGATTTAAATTTTAATTTTAATTTTTTTAACTATAATTGTATTTATAAAATTATAAATTGAATTAAATCAAATCAAATTAAAAAAATTTACATTTTGTGTCAAATCAAACTTTGTCCATAATCGGTACATCTTTTATTTTTGAGAAAATTTTAGAAAATATATTAAATTAAAATCAAAATTAAATTAAAATTAATTAATAATTAATAAACAAAAAATCGATAACACCATACATGATTAGTCGTATTTTAGATTTCGCTCCTCAGATTTTCCCTCTAATTTACATCTAATTACTTTTTTACTTCTCTGTATTTCTTGTTAAATATCTTTTGTTTTATAATAAAAAGTGTTCTAAAGTTTAATAAAAAAGTAATTAAATAAAAAATAATATAGTACTTGTGAAAAATAATATACGAAAAAAAATATTATTTAAAAATCCTCCTTCATCCCAAAACTGTTTAAAATTCATCGTTCGGAAATTCAAGAAATCTAAGGACAAAATCAAATAAGAAGCAAGAAGAAAAATAAGGGAAGGACGAAGGGGGGGAGTAAAGCGCTTGGATCGGGTCGGTTGCCATTGCCAGTATCTTCTTTTCACCTCTCAATATCAAAACTGCTGGGTGAACCCGTTTTTTTTTTTTTAATTTTCTTTCTAATTTCCCCCCCTTTTACTTCAAAGTAATTGATCGCAAGTGGGCAAAAATCAAAATCGAATTTTGTGCTTTACTTCATCTGCTGTGTTTGTTGTCCAGTTGTTATATTTGCAATCTGCTGTTCTGTTTATCTTGTATCCTTTTTAGGAGATTTTTATATTCTGTTTTCATCTTATATTTGCAAGATGTTGTTTAAACCATTTACTTAACCTTGTATTAGTAGGAACCGATGAAACTCTTTTGGGGGAAAAGGAAACCATTTTTATGTCATGCTAATCCTTTCCATGTTGATTTTATTTTGGGCACATTTGCTTACATTTATGATGTTGGGTGTTTTTTCTTTCGATGTTTAAGGAGCTGAGGTTATGTTATTTGCATTTTTGTTAAAATGGTATGTTTTCTAGCTTTAATCACTTCTGCAATCTGTTATTTTTGAGTGTAGATGTTTTTGGTAGTTGTTATATAGGACAAGTGGACATTTATAGTTAGAGGTATTTCTTGTCTGAATCGGAAAACCGGAAACATATGACTGAACCACTGGTATGGTGTATGTGATGGTTAAACATTGTCTGCTAGGTATTTATAAGCTTGATAAGAAATATTGAAAAAAATTGATGCAGGAAGTTAAATTAGTATCCATAGGCGTGTCATGTGGGATATGCTTGGTAGAAATGAGTTGTTATTTTCCTTTTATGATCTTGTTGCTTTGATATGTGATCGAGGTAAGGAGTTGAATATATGGATGAATGGCTGGTATAGGGAAACACACAGTTTTACCTATCTTTTCTGTTACTCATTTTTTCTGTATGTCCTTTCTTCATTTCTCTTCTTTTCTCCCAGCTGCTCTATTTCCTTTAATTGTATAAATTGCTAATTTATTTCACCGACAGCGCATCGCAGTAATAGGAAGACATGGAGTCGAGCACAGCGAGTGAGAGAAAGAAGCTGAAACGCAGAGAGGTAAAATCATAACATTGGTATTTTTATTTATCTATCTTCAATAGCAAACAAGGATTTTTTTATATATTTATCATAAAAGTAATGGATGTATACTTTTCTTTTGGGTTTTGGATTTTCATAGAATAGATACTAGAGAAAAAGAAAGCAATAGAGCAACTCCTCAAAGCTGCTTCTGCCCAAATTGACCATCTTGCATCTTTCCCTTCATTCTGCTGTTTCAACAGAAATGGCAATCCCCTCACACCTTTGTTCTATATATTTCTAATAATTTTTTTTCTGGAAGAGCTGACAATATTGATTAAATCACTTCTAGGCCTTTGCTTACGCTTGGAATCGGGGCGTGGTGATAAGCTTTCCCATTGCACGAAACAGTGCATTCAAAACCTCTTGAAGGTAACAATTTTTATTTGCTCTGAATTGGATTCTTCTGTTCTAATTGATGCTTTGACAGGCAAACATGGAGGGTCCGTATGGATCAGAGTGGGCGGTTGAAGAGAAGGTGAAACGGAGAGAAATGGTTGCTCCAGAAGCACGCTATATATTTGTACGTGTGAATGCTAATGAGATGATGATGGACAGTGCCCCCACTCCATTGCTTGGTTTCCTACAGTACCGCTTCACTCTGGAGGAAGAGATACCTGTTCTTTATTTATACGAATTACAGCTTGATTCCTCTGTCCAAGGGAAAGGACTCGGAAAATTCTTGATGGAATTAATTGAGCTAATTGCTCAGGAGGTTTGTAATCTGCTAAATGCCCTTGAGTTTATTCTTTTTACCGTTCATTGTGTTTGGTTGAATTTGGGATTATGTTCTCAATTCAATGTTGCTTTATATACCATCAAGCTAGATTTGAAGTTCTAAGATGTGATTCTTTGCTTTGCATTTCATCCTTCTCTCAGGATCGGATGGGTGCCGTGGTGTTAACTGTTCAAAAATCAAACTCATTGGCCATGAAGTTCTATATAAGCAAGCTAAGGTAAGATTTTCGCTGTCTATGATTGTTGTTTACTTACAGCAAACCCTCTTTGTTTAGTATAATCTTAGCATTTGTGTTTTGCGCTTGTCTGTAAGTGTTATGTGCTGTAAGGCTAAGATATGAGCAACGAGTCCATAGACACAAATGGCGAAGAACAAGGAGCAATTAGAACAACTTGGTGAAACTGAAAGAAAGAACTAAACTGAACAAAAGCAAGCTAAAAGAACGCAATTGTTCAATAAGTCTATGCTAGCATATGAATAGGACTGCGTTGCACGACCAACGAACTATTCTGATTTCTATCTATGATTCTTGTTGAAGGGAGAATCCACCTCAGGACACGATTGAGAGAGAGAGTCATCTTATCTCAAGTTTAGGTTTAAAATATTTGCTGACTTTATTAATTAAGAAAGACCTATCTTTTAGAGGTTGCATGCCTTTTGTTTTAATAAAAGACTTACTCAGCAAGCAATCCTACTAAAGAAAGTCTTCTAAGAATACAAAAACCTGATAAATAGAATCTCCTAATGGCAATAAACTTGCTCTTAGTAATTATCATCATAATAAACCGACTCCTAATAACCTTTAACAATAAACTGATTTTAATAATAATTCAAGCAGCATCTCTGGCATAAACTGCAGCTCATGCATCTGCAACATAAGTCATGCTGCGTCTAGTATCTCGCTTCGGTCCCTTGTTACATTTTTCACTTACTTTATATTGTTTGTAACAGTGAGAATGTACCAACTTTGTGCAGATATGTGGTATCAAGTATTTCACCATCTAGAGTCAATCCATTGGTAAGGAGTTCGATCACATATGCATTATAATATGCTATACATGACTGTTATTTCGAGTAATTCTAACCATTTTGTGCAGGCTGGAGTAAACAATAACTATGAAATTCTTTGCAAAACATTTGATCATGAAGCTAAAGTTATATTGGAGGTATATTCAGTTTAGCGTATTGGTTTTATTATCATGTCATTTACATCCTCATAAATTTGCGCTTAAAGAGTTTACTCGATAGTAAGAATCGAACCCCTATGTTTAGATTTGCAGTTTCTTTCATTAGGTGAAAAATGCAGATGCCATGTCAAGATTGCTTCAAATACCATTTAAATGTTGAATTCTTGATGCAGGCCTGCTAGGAGGGTATGGTTATGGTGCTTTTTCATATTCAAATTTTGAAGACTAACAGGTAAAATTGTACAAGAAGAAGAAAATGGTCCGGTTTCGTCTCGTTTCTTAAAAGGTGTTGTTCATTCTGGAAGTACAAAAACTGCCTTTGCGGTTACGTCTTCGGCGAACGGCACCTCGACCGGGAAAAATGACCTTTGCTTTTATCGAACACAGCTCAAATTTTCATTAGTTTGATGTGAGATTACTAATTTTTAATGTGTAGTAGTGTTCAGTATTTGATTTTAACAAGAAAAAAAAAACCGTTTTAGTCCGGTTATTTATGGGTTAACCATAGAAGAAATTAGTTCGGTTTGATTAACAAATGATATCTTAAGAAAATTTTGGTCTGTTGTTTAATTCATGTCGAAAATGAAACTAATTCATTCATCTCAATTAACTTGATAATCAATTAGTTTTAATATGTAATTATATATTTAATCGAGTTAAGTTGAACCGAATTAAAAAATAATTTAATATTTTTTTTATTTAACTACAGTGATTAATTTAATAAATTTTGATCATTTATGTTTAACATTTTTGATATTACACGCTTTTGATATTCTATTTAATCACTTATTGCACTCCATGTTGTTTTCTTTTCGTTCAATAATTGACAAAATAATAGTAGATAAATATAATAACTCGATAAATATAATCATTTTTTTTTTCTTTCGATAATCGACAAATATAATGATATATAAATTTAATGATAGATAGTTATAATAACTTGACAATAAACAAACGAATAATGAAAATTTATTATGACTTTAACATCATCCGGTAATAAATACGACTTAACTACTGTAAATTTTAAATATGAAGAATAAAATTTATTAAATTATTTTAAATTAAAATTAAATTAATAAAATATATAAATTTTAAAAATTAAAGTTATTATATTAAATAATCTATTTTAATTTTATCGATAAATGATATATTTATCATAAAATTTAATAATTAAATTATTGTTTCTATTTAAAAAATGACGTTTTTATTATCAATTCTATAATTAACATTTGTTTTTTTTCGAAACATGAGCACAGCTTACTGACCGACAAAAGAAGGGCAAAACGCATGTCCCGGGGAGACGCACATAACATAAAAGATTTTTTTATAACCCTAATTTTAAACCAATTTAATTATAATTTTTTTTAAAATTTTATAGGTTAAACTCTTAGATTTTAAATTATAATTTAAACTTCTATAAATCAGAGAATATTTTATTTTTATTTTCAGTTTATTTATTTATTTATTTATTATTTTCAGTTTTTTAAAAATTTAAAAATGTTGAATAATAGAAATAAAAATTTATTTTCAAGAATAAAATAATAAAAATGTTTTTGATATGTAATTTGTTAAAACAAAAATAAATATATAGTTACTTATTTTAAATACTTAAATTAAATATAACTTTTAGAAAACATTATTATTATTATTATTATAAAAATAAAATAGATTAAATAAATTAAAATTCTAATATTGACATTAAAGGAATTCGTTCCCGAGTTAAATAGTGTTAATATTAAAAACTCCTTTCAAATTTTCTAAAACATTTTTAATGAAAATAGAGATTTTTTTTTTATGTTTTTCAAAATCTCACCCTTTTTTGCATTCATTTCTAATTTTACAATAAAATACATTTGTTTCCTATTTTCCAAGAAAATAAAAACGATATATATTCTCTAAAATCAAACGCACCGTAAGTCTTTTTTTACCTACCAGTATCTAACTTATTGGCGGATTAGTTCAGATCAGGTATTGTATAGACTCATTTAGGAGTTACCCTTCCAAGTCAATATACTCTATTCACAGTCTTAGAATTCAAACTCCGACTTTATTTATAGAATTTAGTGCTTCATCTAACTAGATTTATTTATTTTAGTCTTTGTTTTTTGTTTAACCACTGATATCTAACTTATGAGTACAAATCATCTGCCATTTCCTTATGCTTCCATTTATGCTCCCACCTCAAATTAGAGGGTTTAGGGTTCTATGTTAAGGGTTTTGGTTAAGGTTTTGGTTAGGGTTTAGGGAATTAGGGGTAGGTGTATTTTTTAAGGTGTAGGATTTAAGATTTAGAATATAAAAAATAAGAGTTTAGGATTTAAAATTGAATTTTTTTAAAAAAAATCAAAGGAGGCACCAAAGGAGGCACACAAAAGGGACAGAGGATTTTTGTTCCTAACTTATTGATTGACTAATTTAGATCAAGTTTTTAGATGCTCAATATGATGTTAATTTCTTAATTCAGTTTTCTCCATTCGTAACGTCAAGATTTAAACCCTTAACCTTACTTAAAAGACCTAATCAATAATAACTCATCTTGCTAAACTAACTGATTGTCGATACTCGATACTCTAGTCTTTTTATATGCATAAAGGTAAATTTTACACCCTAAGGAAGGCTAAATGAGCATTGAACCCAACCTAACCACTTGATGCCTTGTTATTTTCATACTAACTTGACAAAACTAGTGAAACTTAGACATGCAACGGTATCTATTCAATAAAATTTACAGAAAAAAGAAGAAAATTTACTGTTTTTTTATAGTAGGATAGAGCAAGAGGGTGGTAGAAATAGGAATGAACGTGACCACAAAAGAGTTTATTTTCAATGCTTCCAAAAACTATATGCAAAAGTTGATTCAGATCAAAGCAGATGGAAGAATGGCTACCAGAAAAAGTTGTTAAGTTGAGAAGTAGGAGGTCCGGAGTCGTCGAGATCGTGTGACGGAGAATGTACGTGCCGGCCTTCGTATGTTGTGATCACCATTCGTGGATCCTCCGCTAACCTCTCCACCCGTTTCTTCACACGACAATTATCTTGGGTACACCGGTAGTAGCTCCTGCAGTTGCATGTATACATATATCAGTTCTAATGTTCAAAAGATTGAACACTCAAATTACACTCTATTTGAACACGAAAGACTCTAAATCATCTGTCTCTTTATTATGTTTTTATTGAAAACCTACTTTAAAATAATGAGTTTAGGGTTTAAGGTTAGGGGTTATGGTTAGAGTTTACGGAATTAGTGTTTTTTAAATCAAAGTCTAATGGAGAAAGTTAACCTATACTCAACCGCGAGGGCTCCGATCTCCGATCCTGGATAAGTCGAAATTGTAAATTAAACTAGACCAAATCAATATAGAGTTCGAATCATAAACTCTAATGAAACTATTGAACATAGGACAATATTTAAAATATAATGCATGTTCAAAGGAATAAGAATAGTAATTCATTCATGATATTCTGGCATAGTTAAAGATGCTGTATATAGCTTCCTTTTTATGGTGCATTATAATTGATCAATTGTTGTATGCTTTATCTCCCCCTTTTCATCTTCACCATTCAGATTTTGTATCTTTTGAAGGCAATAATGTGTGCTTTTAGTCTTTAAAATTTCATGATTAATAATCCCAATAATTACACTTTCAGATCTCATGCAGTATCAGGCCTGTAAAGCCAAAAAAATCATCATAACAAAGGAACATAGCATGTGTATGGGGTACAACTAAGGCTATACATTAGGATCGGGTTTTATCGAGACCGAACACTTTTCTGGGAATCCTTATCTTGTTTAAAGAATCTAATGTCTCGTCTCGCTAGACTAACCGTTAAGGGTAATGTGTGTGATTAAATATACCTGGGATGCTGGGTGTTCTTCACCACTTTCTGGCCGTACTTCCTCCACTTGTATCCATCATCCAGCACATCCACATCGCTCATGGTCTTGAAGCAAAACCTAGGCTCCCTCACCTTTCTTCTTGCTTTTATCCTCTTCATTTTCATGACTGAAACCCCCAGGTGATCATGATCTGAACCCATTTTCTTGCTTACCAAACACTCGTTGGTCTCTCCCCATGCCCTAAAACCAGATCGAACACATACGAGCACAAGATTTTATGTCAGTAGTGTGAACAAACTTAGATCATCGATAGAAAAATACTGATATCGAGTAGTACATGCAAAGGAAAGGAGAAAAAGGAAAGAATATTGAGTAATACATGCATGATAATTCATATAACAGAGATATAATTTTACCAGAAATTTGCACTGGATCTCTGCAAGGAAAGTAGTTGGGTTCCTCCAAAATCATAAGCAAGGTTCTGCCTATGCTTTTGAGAATTAAGAGATGAGAGTAGGGTTTCAGACAGATTAGCAGCAGGACCAGAAGCAGCAGCCATTAATGGAGGACATGAGCTCAAGTTCTGAGGAAAAGCAGTAACGAAACTCAGCTCTTGTTCCTGAAACAAGCCCTGGTTTAGCATGGCTTCTGAGGTAGAAGACATCTTGGTTTGTAGCTTTTTTCCTATGTTGAAGACGATGAGATAAATGGATTTTTTAGGGTTTGAATCCTTTTTATATGAGAATAAATTTGTGTGTATCGACCACAAATGGAAGCAATCGAGGTTAAAACAAGCCTCTCAAAGTTCTAGGGTAGATGGACAATCAGAATATATACATACAAAGATTATTATTATTATTATTATTATTATTATTATTATTATTATATGAAATGAAACTAGTAACCAGATACCTCTAATGTCACCAACCACATTTCTGTTTATATATATATATATATATTACTCTACTCATCTTTAAATCATAATATATTGAGATTTTAAGTATATTTAATTTCATATGTTTATGTAATTTGCAGTGAAATCCAATGATTTATTCTAATAAAAAAGAGAATAATATTTATTTTGAAGAGATTTTATTCGAACATATATGTGTAAAGTACGGGATTGTCAAAGATTTAAAAATTCATAAATAAATACTATTATATAATTACACTAGTATATTAAAAAAATGCACATTCCAAAGTATTACTTGATTACACTAGTATCACTTTGGTTCCATTTGTAGGTGTGTCCAGTGTCAGACAAGGCTGTGACCACAACGAACCTTTAAAGCAGATGAGTACACAATAATACAAGAGAACCATAAACCAAGTAAAATTAAATTTTAATCACTAAAATATTAAAATTTATAAAATAATTATTAAATATATCAAATCATATCATTATTTTATAACAATTCGTAAAATTTAATGATTATTATTATAACTTTTAAAATTTTAGTGATCAAAAAGATTATTTTATTTAATTTAATGATTATTTATATATTTTATCAAAAAAATTTAAACTATCAAAATTTCTGTCCTTGTATTTTTTTTAATAATTTATCATATACTTGTTAGTTTATAGTTTTTGTTTTCCGAGTAGAAACAAGCAGAAAAGATAATAAAATCTGGTCGGCAATGATGGTGAATCTTTGGTGCAAATCTATGCTCTCTGCAATCAGATATGATGGGAGGGGCCTATTTGACTTTTTACAAGGAAAACAAAAGCTTCTAAACTTTTTCAAGTTTTAGAGACACTTCTCAAAAACAACACAATCTAACCCCAACATTTATAAAATTCCATAACAACCCTTGGTATCATCATCCATCAATTTAACATAATAATTATAAAAATATAATAATATTAATTATCCGCATCTGACTTATTAATCGATTGATTTAAATTGAATATTATAAAATATATTATGAGAATAATTATTCTACTTTAGGGATGGGTATGAATCTAAGTTTTGGTTGAACCCAACTAAAAAATAATTACTTTAAACTTGAACTTGACCACATCCTTAAAAAATATGATCTAAAGAATTTTATATATAAACTCAAACTCGATCATATTTAATTTATAAAAAATAATTTTAGGATCTAATTATAAAAAAATAAGAGTAAATTACACTTGTGACCACCAAGCTATGAGATCCTTCCTATTTTGACCACTAACTATTAAAATCAAATGGAAGAAGTGTCATAACAATTAACGAAAATTTATACAGTTATACAATTAGGTTAGTAATAAGGACCAAATTTACAATTATACATATTTTTGGGTCAGGTCATTGTTATAAATATTTTTAAAAATATATAAAAAATGTTATTTCCAAGTTAGGTCATATATTTTTTTATCCTAAATTTAAACTTAACCTAAAATCAGTTTTATTAATTAAAATTCTGACCCAATTACCGGATCAAATAAAGTGTTCATCCCTATTTCAATCTAATTTGAACATTCACAACGTCGATATTTTAATCAGATATTATAAAGATTTATTATAAAAACAATCATCTCAATTTAATTCATTTCTTTCGCAACATCAATGTTCGAATTTATAACTTTATTGATAAAATATAATATTGATTTCAATAAATTATATTCCAACGGTACCCTCAATCATTAGCGATTAATTGGTTAAGGTTAAGGTTTATGATTAATTGATTATAATGTAGAATATATTTTTAAGGTTTAAGATTTAGAATTTAAGATTAAGACTGAAGAATTATTTTTTTTAGTGTCGAACATAATAGAAGACACTAAAAAAGATATGCTTTTCTTTTTCCGAAATTTTGATGGATAAATCTTTGTTAAAATCATATCAGTTTTCATTTATTTTTGCTAGGAAATAATGAGTTCAGTAGGCATAGGACAGTTAAAAAAAAAGCATATACATGATATATATATATTAAGGTTAGGGGTGTGGAAGAAAAAAAAATCAAAATCGATTTTGAAATTTAAAAAAAATCGAATTCAAAAATAATTAACCCAATTGGAAAACAATTTTAATTCAGGTTTTTAATTTTTATATAAACTGATTTGATTATAATTTATGATTTTGAGATAAATTGAATAACCAAACTGACCAGTTATATGGTATATATTATAGTATTATATGTCATTTTAATATTTTATATTAAAAAATCACTTTTTCTTTTATTTTTTATTTCAAAAATATTATAATTCTATTTTATAAAGTTATAATATTTAACTTACTAATATTAAAAAATGTTCTAACATTATGTCCTTTTTTTATAATTATATACTTTTTTAAACATATTATTAAAATTTATATTTTAAATAAACTAAATAAAAGAATTTATTTCTCAAACTGAACCGAACTGAATTTTTCAGTTAACAAGATAAACGGTTAATCGATTGAATGATTCATGTATAAGATCAAGAATTAAACAACCTGAATTCATCGATTAACCGAAATAATATATTAATCAATAACAAAACTAGATTTTATACGCCCCTAATTAAATAATATTGAAATCTTGATGAACAATCATATTGTGAACTCCTTACATCCATTGTTTGTAAAACCTTTTATGCTCTCCTTACATCTTTTATTGAAATGACGTCATGAGTCTATAATAATATAAAAATAACCTGAAAATTTTAAATTCAAAATAATTTATTTATAAAATATATACCTTATCAAATAATTAAAAAATAAAAATATATTAACTTATACTTCCATTAAATTATTAAAAAACAATGTTAATTCAATTTCATAAACATAGAAGGTGACGTGGGGATAACGACAACATGATGTCACACCGGTACGTAAAATGTGGACAATATCAAAGAGTGACCTATTTGGGGGTATTTTGAAAAGAATTAAAATATAAGTTAAAATTCTGTAATAATATAATAGTATGGTCCCTAATTTCGGGGGGAAAGAGGATGGGTGGCAAACGCCATCATTTCAATGGGTTTTTCAAAGTCCTAAAATTCAAAATTCCAAAAATTTACGCAACAAGGGTTTTATTTTTATTTTTACTTTTTTACTCGGTAAAATTGATACATTAAAGATATGTATTCAGTTAATTCAATTAATCGATTAAATTAAATTACTCAAAAAATATTAATTATTTTTTATTTTTTAATTAAATAAATAATTCTAAAATTTTTTAATAGAACCAAAAAAATTTCATTTAGTTCAAAGTCGATTTCCAAATTAGTTGGAATTTATTATAAAATTTAAGTTAAATTATACAAATAATTATTAAAGTATATTAAAATCATTTTTAGTCACTGAAATTTTAAAAGCTATAAAACATTATTAAACTTGTCTAACTATTATAAAATGGTCATTAGATCATTACACGTTATAAATTATCAATAAATTTTAAAAAAATTTAATGATCATATTATAATAATTCAACAAACCTAACGACCATTTGGTGCTAATTCGATAAATTTTAATAACTATTTTATAGTATATTAAAAATTTCAATTAGTATTTTATAACTTTTAAAAGTGAAGTAATCAAAAATAATTTTATGTAATATACATAAGAAAATTCTACAACGGGCGTCAAACATTGCTGAACACCACTAACGTTGAATATTGTTGAACATTATTAAATTGATTAATAAAGATTAAAAATTTTCAAGGACTCAACATGTAATTAATAATTATTTAAAATAAAATTTTAATTAAATTGTTTTTCATAGGAAAAAGTACACGGATGATCACTCAACTATCATCTTTTTTATATTTCGGTCACACAAATAAATTTTTCATCAAAATTGATACTAATATTTTATTTCGTTACCGTTTTATTCATCGATCGTTAATTTAATGGAGATTATAACATGACATGGTTTAATAAAAATTTTAGTCTCTAAAATTATTATGTTATATCAATTTAATCCTAATAAAAAATAATTTATCAAATATTTAGTCTAAACCTTAAGATCTCTATTATTGTTTCCTCTACAACATATGATATTCTTTTTCTTCTACTTTTCAAGAACCAAACAAAGATCTACAACAATTATCATAAATTCGTCAAGTTTTATATCGATTCTTATCTGATTATAAATATTTATAAAATAATTTTTTTATCAATTTTTTAAAAAAATAACGTCACTTCAAACTTTATTTCAATTTATGTATATAAAATTTACACAATAAGGTTTTATTTTTATTTTTTTACTCGGTAAGATTGATACATTAGAGATGTGTATTCAGTCAATTCAATTAATCGATCAAATTAAATTACTCAAAAATTATTAATTATTTTTTATTTGTTAATTAAATAAATAATTCTAAAAATTTTCATTAGAACCAAAAAAATTTCATTTAATTCAAAGTAGATTTCCAAATTAGTTGGAATTTATTATAAAATTTAAGATAAATTATACAAATAATTATTAAAATATACTAAAAACATTTTTAGTCACTGAAATTTCAAAAGCTATAAAAAAATTATTAAACTTGTCTAACTATTATAAAATGGTCATTAGATCATTACACGTTATAAATTATCAATAATGTAAAACTAAAATTGATTTTGATATAACAAATAAGTTTAAGGACTATTTTGAAATAAATTTTTAAGTCTTTAAGACAGTTTTAATTCTAAGTCAAAACCAAGAACTTTGAAATATACTTACAAGTAGTTTTCATACGAGGATATCGACACCATAAGGACAGGTATCGATACACCTGGTATTTTTCAAGCCTTGTTCTTGAGATCAAGAATAGGTATCGAAACAGGGTTTAATACCAAAACTTACTGCCAACACTTGTTTCGAAACAGGTATCGAAACAACTTTATCGAAACAACTTGGTTGATTTTTAATTATTTTTAAATTTTAAAAATATGACTCCAGGTATCGATACAGGTATCGATACAACCCTTAATCTCCAACGGCTATTTTAACTATCAAATGAGTCGACCGTTGGTGACAGTTAAAATGTGATTGATGGTTAGCTTGTATCGAAATAGGGTTCGATACCAAACTTCATAGTTACTTTTGGTTTGAAATAGGTATCAATACACCCTTTATTAAATGCACAACGGCTCTTTCTATTCTTGACATGTTTCAAAATAGGTACCCCGTGTTTCGATACCACCTGCTGCAGAGTGCATTTATGATGGAAAGATGAAGCTCCAACGTTCCTATTTATATTTCCAACAACTACAACGGTTAGAAATCAATGAGAAGGTATAAAAAGAAGCTTTTTCAACAGCATTAAGGACTATTGAATCTCAAGCAACATCCAAGCAAATCAAATCCAACTCCAAGCACTTATTGCATATCCTAGCCTCCCAACTTGTGTTCTTAAATTTGATTCTTGTATTTTAAGTTTGGGGAGAGTTAAACTGTATTTGAGGCATTTATTTCTTGTGAGAGAATTTCTTTTAGCCCTAATTTATCTCTTGTAACATCTTGTGAGTTTCAAATCAATTTTGGGTAGAAAATTGATTTGCTTGTAAAGGTTATCCCTTGAACCTAGAAAAAGGTTGAATTCAATAGTGAATTGGTTTCAAAATCCTTGGTGGGAGCTAAGGTAGTGGATGTAGAGCTTGTTCGAAGCTTGAACCACTATAAATTCTTTGTTCTTTATTTCTAACATTTTTACCGAAAATTTACCCCACAAATTTTTAAATTGTCAATTCACCCCCCTTTTAGCCATCTTCCAAAGTTTGATCAACTCAACAATTGGTATCAGAGCCTAATCTTTGAAGAAATTCACATCTACCAAAGAAGATCCAAGGCGTATTGATCAAATCTATAAGTCTAGTTTAATGGCCTCTACCTCCGGTTCATGGAATGAATCATACTCCATCACCAAGCCACCGTTCTTCAATGGGGATAACTATCCCTATTGAAAGAATAGGATGAGGTTATTCATCAACTCAAATGATTATGTCCTTTGGGATATAATCGAAGATGGACCCTCAATCCCAATGAAGTAAGAAGGAGACCGGCAAGTACCAAAGAGAAGGAACGAGATGACCGATAAAGAAAGAAGAAGGATGTCCACAAATGATAAAGCTCTCCACATCCTCTTTTGTGCATTAAGGCCCGACATCTACTGCAAGATGTCTTCATTTACAAGTGCCAAAGAAGTTTGAGACTCTTTGGAGACCACCTATGAGGGTACCAATGACGTAAAGAAAACCAAGATTGGTCTACTCAATTCAAGTTATGAGAACTTCAAGATGGAGCTGGATGAAAACATCACCAAAATGTTTGATAGATTCTCGGTGATTGTCAATGGTCTCAAGGGTTTCGGTGAGATCATTCCGGAAGAGAAACTCGTTCGAAAGCTTATCTATTCTCTTCCCAAGTCTTGGGATAGCAAGAGAACGACTATCATTGAAGCCAAGGACCTCAAGACTCTTAAACTTGATGCTCTTGTGGGATCTCTTCTCACCCATGAGATGATGAAGAAAAGAAGAGAAAAAGAGAAAAAGAAGTAAGAGGTGAAGATTGAAAAGAGGTAAGTTGAGAAAAAGAAGCAAGGGATTGCTCTTAAAGCTTCATGTTCACAAGAAGAAGTGGATACAAGTGAAGAAGAAGAGCTAGAGAAATTGGCCATGGTGGCCAAAAGATTCACTAAGCTTATGAGGGCAAATAGGAATAGAAGATTCCAACGAAAGAGGGATTTCAAAGCAAAGAGCAAGGAAGAAGAGAAAGATCAAATCATTTGCTATGAATGCAAGAAGCCCGGTCACATTAGGACCGATTGCCCTTTATACAAAAGGAATGGTTTTGAGAAGAAGAAGAAACAAAAGGCTCACGTTGCAACTTGGAGTGATGAGGAGTCATCATCCGATGAGGACAAAGAGGTGGTCAACTTGTGTCTCATAGCTCTTGATGAGCCTAAGGTAACCCTCCAACCATCTTGTAATGATTTATCTTATGATGAACTCTATGATGCTTATGATGAATTACAAGATGTGTATGATGATTTGGTTTTAAACTTCAAAGAATCAATTTTGAAAAGCAAGAAAACCATTTTTGATTTAGGAATGAAAAATGATTTTTTGACAAAAACAATTTTGGATTTGGAAGAAAATGTTGTTGATTTAAATGATGAGTTAAAATTTTTTCAAAAGGAAAATGTTGATTTGAACAACCTTATTTCTAGCTTGAGTGAGAATCACCACAAGGTGGTGAATGAGCTTAAGGAACAAATAAAAGTGGTTGAGAGTTCAACTTTTGAAAAAGGAAGCTCTTCAAAACCCAACCATGTGAAAAAGAATTTTTATGACCACAAACAAAGAAATTTTCAAAGGCATTTTAGACATAGAAAGATTAGAAGTGTTTGGGTTCCCAAGGAACTCATTGATTCTAATAATTTAAACGCCATTGCTTCTTGGATTCCCAAGGGAACCAAGATTTTAGGGACTAACACTCATGGACCCAAAATAGTTTGGGTACCAAAAATCAAACACTAAATCTTTGTTTGTAGGTTGAGCATTGCTTCAAGGCCAAAGCTTCAAGTCAAAACATATGGTACCTTGATAGTGGATGCTCAAGACATATGACCGGAGACAAGGGATGATTTAAGGAGTTAGAGCTCAAAAAGGGTGGAGTAGTGACTTTTGGTGACAACTCCAAAGGACAAATTAAGTGTAACATCCCGTTTTTGGGGTTATTAGTTTAGGCTTAGTTAGGGGGATTCGGTTCGGGTCGAATCGGGTTCTCCGGTTCATTAATTCCGGGAAAAAAATAAAATAAGGATATTTTTAATTAAGAAAAATATTAATTTGGAGGGTGGTTTAAAATATTTAAAATATGTTTCAAAATTAAAAGAAAATAATTTGGATTTTTATGTTGATTTTTAATTATGCTTAATTATGTATAAATAACCAATTTGTAATTTTTGAAAAGTTGGAGGACTACTTTACAATTTTCGTAAATTACATGTTTTTAGTGACTAAATTAAAAAGCAAGCTAAACTTAGAATCCTTAGAGGGCCATAAACCCATTTCTAATTTTTAATAATGATTTATTCACCAAAATGTGTTTTAATTACTTTAATTAGATTTTTAATCATTTTCTCTCAAAACCACTTTTTCTCTTATTTTCTCTCATCTTTTTCTCTCATTTTCTCTCCACTTTCTCTTCAATTCCTTGCTGATTTTTGCATCTTTTTCAACAAAGATTACATCATTTGCATCATCTTTCCATCCTTTACAAAACCTAAGCATCAATTTCATCAAATCTACATTAAATTGCAAGGAATCAAGAAGGGGAAAATTACATATTTTTGGTGAAAAGATCTTGAAGGTAATTTTTTGGATTTTTATTCTTTTCTAAGGTTCTTTATTGAAATTCCCAAGTATTAGTTTGCTAATCTTTGAATAAAAACTTGATTCTATGTTTTTAATGTTAGATCTAGTGTTTTTGTGGAAGTTTTTATGAAATCTTTTTGGATCTCATTTAATGCTGGAATTAGATGAATTCAATTATGTTTTTGTGTTAATTAAATAATTAATTGAGTCTTGATTTGATAGCACATTAATTTAATCCTGCAATAATGCAATCGTTGTAGTTTAAAGGTGCTTTTCAGTTGTTTTATGGACTGTTTTAGATGCTTAAATGTTGCTGGAGATATAAGGATGGTTTGGATGTGTTTTTGGTTCATAATTGAGATGGATTAGATGTTAGATTCGTTAGGTTTTGGGCTGATGTTGTTCGGATGCGTTTCGACTTAGTTTTCGGTCTTTTCGGCTAAGTTTTTGGTAGTTTAATGGTGATCGGTTATGGCTGTTGGTTTGAGCATGTTATGATGTGAGAATGCTCTGTTTTTAATGTTGTAGAAGAGGTACAAGAAGAAGCTTGAGTGCTGGTGTGTTGGTGCGATCATCAGATAGCGGCGAAAGCTCGTTTCGCTTGTTGGTGAGTGATTACGGATTTAAAGCGAATCGCGTTTGGTACGATTCTATTTTTGGGGGCTATGGAAGAGTGTGAAAACTTTCCATAGTTCAAAAGTAAGTAAAGTAATTGTTTTTGATGAACCGATATGAGTTTCGGCTATTTTTGACAAGGTATTTTATTAGTAATGCAATAGGATTTATGGAAGTGCATGAGCATATTTTGAATTGATGCATACATGAGGGATACTTGCTGAAATTCATAGCTTATTTAGCATCCATGGTTATGGAAAATTATATGAAATGTTTTGGAATACAACATGGTTATTTGCCTTATACATGATGGTGCCTTTGGGCATGGCTTTTGGTTCATTTGTTGAACATATTATGCATGCATTATGAGCAACAAGTTATCATGCACATTTGATTATGATATTGGTTTAGTGACACTAGCTTTAGATTCGAATACAAATGACATGTCATTAGGATTGTCTTAAGTGCACTATAATCAAAACTGAGAATACAGAATATTGCCTACACGTAACAAGGGTGACTTTGTATCTAATCGTGCGTGGTAGAGCTGCCTACGCATAAAAAGGGTGACTATGTGTCCGATCGTGCGTGGTAGTGCTAATGGTGACTTCGTGTCATGTCAATGGTGACTTCGTGTCATGACGAGACAATGGTCTCATGGATCCGTGTATTCGGTGAGCTCAAGGTTCACATTAAAGTGGTCACTAGAATGCCAATATACATACAAGAATTTAAGAAGAAGATTGAGCATCATTTATAAATTGTTTTGATAAGGTTATGTGAACTCAAGGATGCATAAGATTTTAAGAACATGAGCATGAGATGTTAGCATGCATGATTTAATAATGTATTGCAAATTATGTTTTCTTCATGGTTTAAATTGATGCATTGATGATCTTTTGTGGAGCTACCTCACTAAGCATGTTTACTTAAGATCTCTTTTCATCCTTGCAGAAAAATAAAGGCACTTGGAGCTTCGTTCGAGGCAAGGAAACCAAGGGGAAGATCACTTTTAATTTGGTATGTTTTCGGCAAAAAAGTTGGGCAAGGCAATGTGTAACACAACCTATGGGAGAAATATGTACTTAGGCTTTGGTTCATGTTGTAATAAGACCATCATTGTTTGTTTGTTGATTGTTGAACTTTGGATTTGTTTGAGTTGTTGAAGCATGTACTAGCATGATTGTTATGTTGTAGGTCATCCTTTAGGAAGCATGCCTATAGGTCTCCTTGTGATCTTTCCAAATGTTTTAAGGTGTGTTTATGTTCATGGAGATGCCTAGGAATGTTTCATATAGTTTCGGGTTATTAAAGTTTATACTTGGGTTGGTTTAGATAACCGTAATACGTCTCACCTCAGTCCCGAATACAGGGGGTATCGAAACACCCTATGGCAGTATCGATACCCCTATTCATATTTGAACGTCTGTATCGAACCAGGGTTCGGTACCAAAAGCTACTGGACATGGCTGTTCTGAAACACCCTATGGCTGTTTCGAAACAGGTGGCCATAGTTCGAACCATGGTCCGAAACAAAAGTTCACTGGACACATGTGTTCCGAAACATTCCAGGGCTATTTCGAAACACCTAGCCTAGAAAGGGCAATTCAAAAGTTTTGAATGCATGAAACGTAAGATTTAATTTAGTAAGTGAATACAATGGATTTATGAGTAATTTAGGAGATGTTGTGACACCATGGGTCATGTTTAACCCGAACACACATTGAATGATATAAGATGGATGAAATACCTAATATTACATACTTTGCAATTAAGTCCATAAATGCTAGAACGTAAAATCGATTAACTAAGATACCTCGTTTGATCTGAATTGTATGGTGAATGTGTTAAGCTTGCTTAATTGTTATCCAGTGGATTGATTGTGGATATGGTGATGCATATTAGTTTCTTATATTTTGGTCCCTAATCATGTATGCGTTTAATTGATTTACTTATAATGGTTGAACTGCGTCCGTCTCTATCTTACTTGAGTTAATTACACATAGGAGATTAATCGTGCATCTAGATAAAAAAAAGTATTACGGTTTTTAGGGTGGTTACATATGGTACCTTGATAGTGGATGCTCAAGGCATATGACCGGAGACAAGGGATGATTTAAGGAGTTAGAGCTCAAAAAGGGTGAAGTAGTGACTTTTGGTGACAACTCCAAAGGCCAAATTAAGGGTATTGGCTCTATTGGTAATCACTCCTCTATTCTTATTGAAAATGTCTTGCTTGTTGATGGTTTTAGGCACAATTTATTGAGCATTAGTCAATTGTGTGATAAGGGTTTTTATGTTTCTTTTGATAAGAGTGGTTGTAAAATAATTGACATAGAATCCAATAAAATAATGCTCATAGGTCATCGCATAGGAAATATTTATATGGTGTATCTAGATGACATTAATTTTTCTCATGCATGCTTAGTTGCTAATGATGAAAATGATGCATGGTTATGGCATAGAAAATTAGGGCATGCTAGCATAAGTGTTCTAGAGAAACTAGCCTCCCAAAATCTAGTTAGAGGTTTACCTAAGCTCAAGTTTTCCCTAGATAAAATTTGTGATGCATGTGCTAAGGGTAAATAAAAGAGAATTTCTTTTAAGTCCATTAATGATGTTTCAACTAGTAGAATATTACAATTGATCCATATGGATCTCTTTGGACCTATTAGGACTACTAGTTTGGGTGGAAAATCATATGTATTTGTCATTGTTGATGATTACTCTAGATACACTTGGGTTCTATTTTTGAGTAATAAAGATGAAGCCTTAGAAAAATTCATCACGTTTTCAAACATCTCTCAAAATGACCTTGATCAAAGAATTTCTCATATTAAAAGTGATCATGGAACGAAATTTTAAAATCTAGGTTTTGAGAATTTTTGTAATGAAAATGGGATTAGCCATAATTTTTTGGCTCCTCGCACTCCTCAACAAAATGGGGTAGTTGAGAGGAAAAATAGAATTTTAGAAGAAATGGCTAAAACCATGCTTTGTGAAAATAATTTACCTAAATATTTTTGAGCGGAAGCCACAAACACTTCTTGTTATATTATAAATCGAGTAATGATTAGGCTTATTTTAAAGAAAACTCCTTATGAGATTTTAAAATCTAAAAAGCCTAACATTAGCTATTTTCATCCTTTTGGGTGCAAGTGTTTTGTTTTAAATAATAGAAAAGACAATTTAGGTAAATTTGATGCAAAAAGTGATGAAGCTATTTTTCTTGGATACTCTTTAAATTCTAAGGCTTATAGAGTTTTCAACAAAAGAACCTTAGTTGTAGAAGAGTCGATACATGTGATTTTCGATGATAACCTCCTTCCTAGGAAGGATTCTTGTGATGATGATAATGATGTAGGAATCATTGAAACCATTGATGATGGACAAGCATCAAAGGTGGATGGGGTTCCAAGCAATGAGGAAGCACAAGATCCTCCAATAGAGGCTTTAGGAAATGTAAAGCTTGAAGAAAAGGAAGTGAGCTACCCAAGGGAGTTCAACTATGTCAAAAGTGGTGAAATCTTGGGTGATCCATCCAAGGGGGTAACTACTCGTTCTTCTCTTAGATTAATGAATCATTTTGCATTTATCTCATGCATAGAGCCCAAAAATATCAATGAAGCCTTAAATGATAATTATTGGATTTTGGCTATGCAAGAAGAGTTAAATCAATTTGAGAGAAGTAATGAGTGGACATTAGTTGATAGGCCTAATAATAAATCTACTATAGGGACTAAATGGGTCTTTAGAAACAAACTAGATGAGAGTGGTAACATAGTGAGAAACAAAGCTAGATTAGTTGCTCAAGGTTACACTCAAGAGGAAGGAATAAATTTTGATGAAACTTATGCACCCGTAGCTAGAATGGAAGTCATTAGGATGCTACTTGCATTTGCATGTTATCATGATTTCAAGCTTTTTCAAATGGATGTCAAAAGTGCCTTCTTAAATGGTTTTATAAGTGAAGAAGTGTATGTTGAACAACCATCGGGTTTTGAAAATCCAAAATTTCCAAATCATGTTTTTAAATTAACAAAAGCTTTATATGGTTTAAAACAAGCTCCTAGAGCTTGGTATGAAAGGCTTTCAAACTTTTTGATAGAAAATGATTTTGAAAAGGGAAAGGTGGACACTACACTTTTTATAAAAAGATTTAAAAATGACATCTTAGTAGTTCAAATTTATGTTGATGATATAATTTTTGGATCTACTAATGAATGCTATTGTCAAGAATTTTCTAAGCTTATGCAAAGTGAATTCGAGATGAGCATGATAGGAGAACTCTCATTCTTTTTGGGGCTCCAAATCAAGCAAAAGAAAGATGGCACCTTCATCAATCAAGCCAAGTACATCAAGGATATGCTCAAGAAGTTTGGCTTGGAGCATGTAAAACCTCAAGTCACTCCTATGAATTCATCTACTAAGCTTGACAAGGATGAAAGAGGTAAATGTGTTGATTCTAAATTATATAGATCCATTATAGGTTCTTTGCTTTACCTTACCGCAAGTAGACCGGATATCATGTTTAGTGTTTGCTTGTGTGCTAGGTTTCAAGCTAGTCCTAGAGAATCACACCTTGTAGCCATTAAGGGAATTTTTAGGTACCTTAGAGATACACCTTGTTTAGATCTTTGGTATCCTAAAGCTTCTTCTTTTAATCTTCATGCTTATTCGGATGCAGATTATGGAGGTTGTAAGATAGATAGGAAAAGTACTTTCGGAACTTGTCAATTCTTAGGTAGTATGCTCATATCTTGGTTCTCTAAGAAACAAAATAGTGTAGCTCTATCTACCACCGAAGCGGAGTATATATCCTTAGGGAGTTGTTGTGCACAAGTTTTATGGATGAAGCAACAACTCTTAGATTATGGCATTAAGGTAGAAACCATACCCCTCAAGTGTGATAATACAAGTGTCATATGTCTTACCAAGAACCCCATTCAACACTCTAGAGCCAAACACATAGAAATTAGATACCACTTTATTAGAGATCATGTATCTAAAAACGATGTTGTCTTAGAGTTTGTTGAATCAATTAGCGGACATCTTTACAAAACCTTTGGATAAGGAGCGTTTTTGGACCCTTAGGAGAGAGTTAGGTCTAACTAGCCTACCTTGACTTCCTAAGTGTCATCTTTTTGTATATCTTGCTTAAATCTTGATTAAAACCATGCTCATGTTGTTTTTGTATCTTGATACTTCTATGCATGTTGCTAGAGGGAGTATGAACTTATTCATGCTTAATAAACATGTCATAATATCATATGCATGCTTCTAGGGGCTTTAGAGACTCATTTCTAGTACTTTTAGTAGCTTAAATGCAAAACAAAGGTCGAAAGTATCGATACAGCTAACTCCTGTTTCGATATCTATTCATCAGCCCATCTGGGTTTTTGTTTGGGAAGAACAAGTATCGATCCCAGTTTCGATACCTGTAGTTCGATACTAGCATCGAAACATGGTGTTTCGATACTAGTATCGATACTCGAGGACGTAGATTGTTTTAAAACTCATTAAACCTAATTTTAATACCCTTAAAACACTTCCCAAATAAATCCTTCAAACCCTAATCAGCCTCTCTTTATAAATCCTCTCAAATTCGCTGTTCTTAACTCAATATCTCAACGATTTCTTTGAGGGTTTTGTATCCAAACATCAAAGCTTACACTATATCATCAATCCGTGCTTCACAATCAATCGATTCATCCTAATCTACACTCAAGGTATATTTTCGAAAAACCTTATTTTCGTTTGGATTTAGATTGTCAAAATTTAGATTTTGAACATATTTTAAATGTCTATCGTATGGGTTTTGATAATCCTACAAAATCGTTTCAAAATCCCAATTTTTTTTAATTGAATATAAATCCTTTTCCGTATAACTTTTCAATGGTTTCTCAAAGTTTTTGTTAAAATTCTCAAATATCTTGAATTGTTAGATTACTACATAGGATTGATTTATTATATAAGCATACATGTTTTATTAAACTAATCCAAAATTCTTATTTCTATCCTAGATCATGGCACCAAAGAAACGATCTCGTACCGAAGCCGGATCTTCATCATCATCTCGTATTGCACGAGTTGATTTTGAGAAGATCTTCGCTAAAAGTTTGGACACCAATCGTAGGATGGACAACTACAATCTCTTCCGCAACTACCCTCTCAAAAAGGAACGATGTGTGGACGTTCAATTCATCACCTCACACAAATTTCCTTTCAAATATTATGATAAATTCATCGAATTGAAATTCTTGAGGTTTCTCACCCATACCGGCAAGTTCTTTCCAACTCTTGTCCTTATTTTTTACTCCAATGCCAAATGTATTTTATCTTCGGACAAGAGCAAAGTAGTGGCAATTGAGTCCTACCTCATGGGAAAGTCCTTTACTATTAATGTCTCTACCTTTGTTGATGTTTTTGGTCTTGAGGACAAGGGTGTCGAGGATGAAGATTCTCTTGGTTCTTTCACCGGCTCGGTCATATCTCTTGATGTGCACGATCGCTTTCTCCATCTTATCATCTCTTGGTGGATTCGTCCATCAAATGGTAGGTATTCTCGGATCCGTCAAGTTGATAGTTTTTGGATCAAGTGCTTTCGTGAGGGTATTCAACCCAACCTTGCTCAAATCGTCTTCTCAGACATCGTTTGGTATATCCAAAACCGTGCTACCCCACTTGTTCAATCTTTTCCATATGCATGCATTCTCAGCACTATCTTTTTG
The DNA here is from genome assembly GCA_035048815.1 of Abelmoschus esculentus. Lineage (NCBI taxonomy): Eukaryota > Viridiplantae > Streptophyta > Magnoliopsida > Malvales > Malvaceae > Abelmoschus > Abelmoschus esculentus. Next base: position 394,231 of record JAUCBN010000026.1, on the reverse strand, counting down.
CATTTGGAAATAGATTATTCTTTTGACAAGGTGGGATCCTTGAAAGAACTCATAGGTGAGACATCTCTCAACCGTGCCCATTTTGTTTATGTTGCAAATGGTGAGTGGGTTCGAGGTGCTCCTCCTCCTCCTCATGCTCTCATTGATCCTGAACCTCTTCGTCAAGTTGATATGATGACTTTTCTCACCACGAGGTTCGACTCTTTAAACGCTCGCTTGGATTCCATGGATGGAAAACTTGACATCCTATCCACTCAATTCCAATCGGGTTTCGATGCCATCAACACAAGGATGACGGGCCTAGAGACTCAAGGACACTCCTTGAGAGTATCTCTTGAAGCTCTTCATCAAAGCCAAAGACTCAACAATCCCGATGGTAAACAAGATCAAGAAGAAGAAGAAGACGAGGATGATGATGATGGACTTGATGGTGATGACATAGCCGATGATTGATCGTTAATCTCTCTTATGCTTTGTTATTGGCTTTTAGGACTAGTTATGTTGCATTCATATTAGAACTTATGCACTTTATTATCTACCTATGCTTTGGTTTTATTTTGTTGGATTTGGTATTAAGTTTTTTTATGCTTTGGACTATGTTATAAACATATTCTCTTTAATGTTAGCTTTATTTATTGCCTTGACTATTATTGATTTTGATCTAACAAAAAGGGGGAGAAAAGTTTTGTGATTTTTTTTAAGTTTAAGAAACCATCCATCACTTGTGTCAATTAAATTTTTTAAAGTGTACATATTAAGGGGGAGTCTTCAAAAATCTTGTTTTAAACTTAAAAATTTTTCAATGGTTTTGTTATATCAAAAAGGGGAAGATTGTAAAACTCAAATTGATTTTGATATAACAAATAAGTTTAAGGACTATTTTGAAATAAATTTTTAAGTCCTTAAGACAAAGTTTTAATTCTAAGTTAAAACCAAGAACTTTGAAATACACCTACAAGTAGTTTTCATACGAGGGTATTGATACCATAAGGATAGGTATCGATACACCTAAGATTTTTCAAGCCTTGTTCTTGAGATCAAGAACAGGTATCGAAACAGGGTTCAATACTAAAACTTACTGTCAGCACTTGTTTCGAAACAGGTATCGAAACAACTTGGTTGATTTTTAATTATTTTTAAATTTTAAAAATATGACTCCAGGTATCGATACAGGTATCGATACAACCTTTAATCCCCAACGGCTATTTTAACTATCAAATGAGTCGGCCGTTGGTGATAGTTAAAATGTGATTGATGGTTAGCCTATATCGAAACAGAGTTCGATACCAAACTTCATAGTTACTTTTGGTATCGAAACAGGTATCGATACACCCTTTATTAAATGTACAATGACTCTTTCTATTCTTGGTATGTTTCGAAACAGGTACCCCGTGTTTCGATACCACCTGTTGCAGAGTGTACTTATGATGGAAATATGAAGCTCCAACGTCCCTATTTACATTTCCAACAACTACAACGGTTAGAAATCAATGAGAAGGTATAAAAAGAAGCTTTTTCAACAGCATTAAGGACTATTGAACCTCAAGCAACATCCAAGCAAATCAAATCCAACTCCAAGCACTTATTGCATATCCTAGCCTCCCAACTTGTGTTCTTAAATTTCATTCTTGTATTTTAAGTTTGGGGAGAGTTAAACTGTATTTGGGACATTTATTTCTTGTGAGAGAATTTCTTTTAGCCCTCATTTATCTCTTGTAACATCTTGTGAGTTACAAATCAATTTTGGGTAGAAAATTGATTTGCTTGTAAAGGTTATCCCTTGAACCTAGAAAAAGGTTAAATTCAATAGTGAATTGGTTTCAAAATCCTTAGTGGGAGCTAAGGTAGTGGATGTAGAGCTTGTTTGAAGCTTGAACCACTATAAATTCTTTGTTCTTCATTTCTAGCATTTTTACCAAAAATTTACCCCACAAATTTTTAAATTGTCAATTCACCCCCCTCTTGGCCATTTTCCAAAGTTTGATCAACTCAACAAATAAATTTTAAAAAAATTTAATGATCATATTATAATAATTCAACAAACCTAACGATCATTTGGTGCTAATTCGATAAATTTTAATAACTATTTTATAGTATATTAAAAATTTTAATTAGTATTTTATAACTTTTAAAAGTGAAGTAATCAAAAATAATTTTATGTAATATATATAATATTTAATATATAATAATGTTGGTTAATTAAGTTAACCAACAATTTTGAACCAATTTAATTGATAATTGAAATTTAAAAAATAAATCTTAAATGTTAACTGATCTTTCTTAAAATTAACTGAAATAATTCAGTTTAGTTAGTTAAGTCAGTTAATATCAAATAATGCACATTCCTATATATAAAAGTATAACGAGATAGACAATCAAAGATAAAATTAAAACTAAATCTTGAAATAAACAAAAAAAAAATATTTTTAATAGCTTATAGAGAAGTAATATCGAACAAACTATATTTGAACCGTTAAAAATGATGGTTAATGATTATAGTTACGGTTACGAATTTTGACTAATAGTTAACTTATAGGTTAACCGTTATTAAATTATTTATATTTATATTTAAAATATAAAATAAAATTTAAACTTTGATGATCATTTTTATGTCTTAAACTTTAATTATTATATGTTAGTTAAACATTTATCGTTAAAAATTTTGATGATGATTTTATGTCTTGAATTTGATGGTGTATTGTTACAATTTTATGTACCATAAATATTTTTAATTTTAAAATATTATATAGTTGTATGTTTTGTTTTGTATTGAGACTTTATAGTACGTAAGTAATTTGTAATTATGGTGTAAGTGATTAAAATATCTCTATTTAAGTATTTTTATAAATATTTTAATATATTATTTATCATAGAGATAATTATATTATTCTTTAAAAAATAATGAATATATAGGAAAAATTATAATAAGTTATAAGTTAACCTATAATCAAACTGTTGGTTAACCGCATGGTTAATCTTTACAGTTAACTGTTTCTTAATAGTTAGGTTACGGTTAATAAAATTTTATAACTGTTATAATGGTTAACCGTTCGTTTAGTTTAAACGGTACGGTTAACCTACCACGAACACCCCTAGTGATAATCTTCACATAATCGATTGTTAATCTGAGTCATTCGTTTTAATCATCCATTGATCCAAAAAACGTTTAAAACTTAGAAAATTTTATATTGTGTAACTTGATTTTACCCCTTTATTAAGAGATAAATCAAGTTACACAATATAAAACTTGGAGAGTTTTATATGTTTTTTGATCTTTGAATGATTGAAATGAGTGATTCAGGTTAACTTCTTTCTCTTTTTTCAAGCGGTAATCTTCACATAACTGATTATAATTTAAGTCATTTGTTTCAATTATCTAACAATCCAAAAAAGCGTATAAAATTTAGAGAATTTTATATTATATAACTTGATTCAACCCATTTTTATAAAATATCATTTATTATATAGTTGATTATTTTAAAAAATATAATTACATGATATGATTACTAGGAATAAATATTCAATAGAGTCGAGTCGAATCATAAAATTTCGAGTTAATCGAGTTGTCGAGTATTCGATAGAACCTCAGGTATCATTAAGTTAAAATTGTACTTAGCTATGTACTTTTTATCATTAATTTAAATTAAAATAGATCTTGATTTTTTTTTAAAGTTATATTACTTATCCTTAAATAATATTATTAAAATTTTTAACGATTTTAAAATGATAAATTATATATAAGCTATATGTAGCAAATATTGATATGATACAATTTATTTTATATATCACATCAACAAATAAATTATAAAAAATAAAATAAAATTATTTATCTTATACACCATGTTAGCAAATAAATTATAAAAATATAATTTTATTATAGATCATGTCAAGTATATTAAAATTTTAAATATCATAATTTATATATTTAAATCTGATTTTTTTAAAATTTTGGAAGTCAAAATTCAACTAAATTAAATACTAAAATTATCTTTAGACTTACAATTTATATATTTTATAATTATATATGAATAAAATATATAATTTATCCAAACCTCTTAATTATATGATAAATTAAAAATTTTCACCATTTGCCCAAGCCCTTTAGCCCAAGTGATTAAAGGAACGGTTGTTATTCCTAGAGGTCACGGGTTCGAGAACTAGCGATTTCAGCAGAATAATTGAGCGATCAATATCAAATGGTGAAGATTCTATTCTAGAATAGATACTACTGTAATCATTATTAGTTTTGTTTAAAACATCCTCACCATTTATAGTTAAAAATTTAACGTGTCATCTCATCTAACGAAATCTATTAATAATTATATAACCCTAATTTTCTTATACTTGTCCATTTTCCGTAAGCCTACAATAAAAAGCTTGGTGGTGACCCCAAAAAACCAAGGTCTAAGCTTAATTTTCTGTTACACTCGCAGAAACAGCAGGTTAAAAAAGTCATTGACCACATCAATCATGAAACAGTTCGACACTAGAGGTGTAAAAATAATCTTATCATCCATTTCAAAAATTTAAATATTCGATTTTTGATTTTTTTTAATAATTTAGATTACATACAAATATTTAAATATTTAAAATTTTTGTAGATATAAATTTTATTACTTGTTATATTTGATATTTTTATTTATTATATATGATAAATTAAACAAATAAACATAAATCCTTAATTAAATGCCCATAGCAAGCAATTTCAGTTACCGTGAGAGATAAGGTTGAGTAAAACTCGAGTCGGTCGAATATTCACCCCTAATTAAACGTTCATATGCTCACTCGCTAAGGTCAACAGCACAGTGATTAATGTGACGAGAAACGAGTCAATCGAGAGAGAGATCAAAAATATGATGCACATGCAAAGAATCACCATTGTGAAACCATGTTTTGAAACAGAAACAGCAAAGAATCGAGAGAGAGGTCAACAAATAATTTTTGTGGGTTGCCACAGTTCAACGGTATAATTTTTTTGTGAGTCCCACTACTAATTATATAAACGTTTGAAGGGTTTTTTTTAATTATTTTTATATTTTATTAATCTTGGAATTAATAGGTTTTAGGTTTTTAGGTTATCAATAAGAATTTTATAATAATTTAATATTTTTTAATTTTTTAATAAGATTAAAATTTTCAAATACACCACCTATAAATAATCTCAATATTTTTACTTTTTACATATCTATTTCTCTTCTAATTTCTCTCTTTCTTATATTATATTCTTACATTTTGATTTACAATTTTTATCTATTATTTTGATTTGATACTCTAGAGGACAAGAACTCATATATTTAAGGAAATTGTTGTTTACATGAATTTTTGTTGATATACTACAATCAAATTTGAAGCATAAATTCAACGAGAAAATTTCAGGTGCTATCATTCTATACCTTTTTGCTTCCTAATTTTTATAGTATAATATTATCATGAAAATATGCTTCCGGCATGAAAAAAGAAAATAAAGAAAACGAACAGAAGAATTAATAAAATCACAAAAAGGTGTTTTAGATAAATTTTTTCCAAAACAAGTAGAAGAACCTCTAGATAGTGATGACTTGGGTGTAGATGATGATAATATTGAATATTCTAATGAAAATTTGAATGATACCGATACTAATTTAAATAATGAGCATAATAATGTACTTGATAGGTCAAATGTTGATGTTGACATTGAAGAACATATAATTTCTCCTTTTGATATATATGATCCTAGAAATTGAGGTGCTCTTGATAATACAAATAGAGATATTTTGATTGAAAAAGGACCAATTAGGGAACTGAATCTCACATTTCCTAAGGATAATTTTTCTAGACATTTTTTATATTCCTATTTTTCTAAAAAAATTAAACAATGGAGAAATTTTTGATAGAAATGGTTAGTTTATTCTAGACATGTGAATAAAGTATATTGTTTTTGTTGTAATTATTCACTTCTCAAAGTAACAAAAGCATTTTAGCAAATGATGGAATGAATGATTGGAAGCATTTAAGTGATAGACTCAAACAACATGAAAATAGTGTTGAGCATATGACTAATATAAATACTTGGAACGAAACGAAAATTAGATTAAAAAAGAATAAAGGTATTGATAAAGATATGCAAGAAGGAATTTCAAAAGAAAAAGAACGTTGGAGACAAGTTTTAATAAGAATAATATCAGTTATAAAATGTCTTGCTAAAAATAATTTAGCTTTTCGTGGATCTAGTGGAAAACTTTATGAGGATAGTAATGATAATTTTTAAGTTTAATAGAAATGATAGCTAATTTGATTTAATAATGCAAGATCATGTTAGACGTATCCTAAGTCAAGAAATTCATTATCACTACCTTGGTCCTAAAATCCAAAATGAATTGATTTCTCTTTTGGCACACGGTGTTAGAACTTCTATGATAAAAATTATTAAAGAGTCAAAATATTTTACTATTATCCTTGATTGTACCCCGAATATGAGCCATCAAGAACAAATGAGTTTGATAATGAGATGTGTTAATGTGCCAAGTAATGAAATAAAAATAGATGAATATTTTTTGGAGTTCTTAAATGTAAATGATACATCTAGATTAGGACTTTTTAATGAATTATTAGGTGCATGTAAATCACTTGATTTAGATGTTAACGATATTAGAGGTCAAGATTATGATAATGGTTCTAATATGAAAGGAAAACACCAAGGGGTTCAAAGAAGGTTACTTGAAATAAATCCAAGAGCTTTATATATGCCATGTGCTTGTCATAGTCTTAATCTTATTTTATCGGATATGTCACATTCTTGTACGAAAGCTATTTCTTTTTGGGAATTGTTCAACGTATATACACATTGTTTGCAAGTTCTACTAAGAAATGGAAAATTTTAATTGATAATGATAAGGATTTTACATTGAAATCTTTGTGTAATACTCGATGGGAGAGTCGAATAAAAAGTGTTAAAGCTATTAGATTTCAAGCACCTCAAATAAAATTAGCTTTGTTAGCATTGTATAATTCTAGTAGTGAAGATGAAAGTTTAGCTAATTCTCTTGCAAGTTTTGAGTTTTTACTTAGCTTGATAATTTGATATGATATTTTATTTATTATTAATAAAATGAGTAAGAAATTGCAATCTAAATCTATGTGTATTGAAACTACAATTAATGAAATAGAAAGTGTAATGTTATTCTTTGAGAAATAAAGAAATGAAGGGTTTGAGTCTTGTATGGATATTGCTAAAACGCTTGCATTGGATATGGATGTAGAGCCGTCATTTTCAACAAAACGTCATGTGTTTAGAAGAAGGCAATTTGACGAAAATGATGATGATGAAGTACAATCACCCAAAAAATCTTTTAGAGTCAATTATTTTCTTGTGATTGTTGATTTAGCTATAACTTCTTTAAGAAATAGATTTGAACAATTAGAGTTATTTGATAATATTTTTGAATTTTTATTTGATTCTAAAAGGTTAAAATCTTTAGATAATATTGAATTACAAAAATCTTGCGTGAATTTTAAAACTACTTTTTCTCACAATGATTTATCTGATGTTGATGCAGATGATCTTCTTTCGGAACTGAAAGTGTTGCAAATGACTTGACCAGATGAGTTAGTGTAGGCACTTGAAATTCTCAAATTTGTCAAAATGGTAGATTGTTATCCAAATATTTCAATTGCTTATCGAATTCTTCTAACTATACCGGTGACCGTTGCATCTGGTGAAAAGAGTTTTTCAAAGTTAAAATTATTGAAAACTTACTTGAGGTCGTCAATTTCGCAAGAAAGATTGAATGATCTAGCCATTTTATGTATTGAGAAAAATATGTTGGACCATATTGATGTAGACACTATCATTAGTGATTTTGCATCTAGAAATGCACGTAGAAATTGTTTTGTGTAATTATTTGAATGTTCAATAAAATTTATTTATGTTTTTTTAATTTTGATATATTTTTAAATGATTTATTATTAATAATAAAAAATAATTTAAAAATAAATTATTTTTATTTTAATATATTTTTAAAATTATTTATTTAATAAATATTTTAAGGGCGTAAAATTTTAATTCGTCCTTAGGCCACCAAAATCTCAGGAACGGCCCTGGTCTTTATCAAACATATTAACAAAATATGAGAACCAAGTTTTAGTCACCTTAGCAACCATCAGATCCTATAGAGACCATATACCAGCATTCACAAAACATTTCAAATGAGCAAGACTTGTTATTTGTCTTATTAACAACCTAAAATATGTATAGTTCTCAATTTTGACACATAACTGAATCACATATTGAAGCTTCAGAATAGAACAAGCTAATTACAAACTAATTTAATCACTTTCAGTTATAATATCGATACGTGAATTTAAATATTTTCAAAAAAAGAATTCTCTAATATAAATAAAAAAACTGAAACTAACCTAAATATGAAAGGTGAGCTTTGAGTCTCTATCGAACGTGCCATGACTTTTGTAACCCCTAAACCGGCCTATACGAGAAGCCAGTCTAGAGGTCATATTTATTATTAAAACATAAATCAAGTTTCAAGTAAACTAAAATAATCGATATGAAAAATAAAATTTGATGTCACCTAAAACAAGTAAAAACGTTACTAAAATAGGGTATCCTGAAAACATAGTTATTCACGAAAAATAATCCTCAAATCCGAAGTCAAACATAAAATATTTAAAATAACGTCATTGGCAAAATAGCTCATGTCACCCTAAATGTAACTGGAAATTTAAACCATTACTTAAAAGAATAACTGAAAATGAGTAGATCCTCCAAGTGCCAAATCCGGGACGCCTATCTACGACTATATGAAAGGGGGAGAAAACGGTATGAGCTACGGAGCCCAGTTTATTCCAACAGTGCAAGTAAAATACAAGTAAAATCAATAAACAGTAATAACAGTAAATCAGGTCATGTATGTGCATGTCATGCTACCCTCCAACCGAACTCTTGGATACAATTCCCCAGAACAGTATCGGACACAGGCATTAACCTAGGCTCATCGAGGCGAAGGTACCGACCTAAGGAATCACCTTAGGGTACAGGCGGAATTATCCCGATCGTAGCACGAGAACCGATATCAGGCAGAATTACCCTAACCGAAGCTAGAAACCGTAAACAAGTAGAATTACCAGCGGGATCAAGACTGAACCGAAACTCAACACAATGTATTATATCTTAGTCCCAAGATATCAGGCATGCAGTAATAACAAGTATAATGATAACAATGACAAGAGTTAATCCGATGTTATGTATAAACCAAAATAGGAAGCATTATAAAGAGTATTTCATGCTTAAAATTCAAATATATAGATATTTACGTAAAATCCAGAAAAAGTAATGTGCATATGTCAAGTTTGTTCAAAACAGGAAAACAGTAATATACAGTTATGTAGCACACAAGGAAACACACCTCGAATGGCATAAATAGGTAGGTGATCTACTGGGCGTTCGAACCTCGCTCTGTAACAGTACTGGACCCTAAAAATATAAGATATAATTTTATTAAAACAGGAACTAAAAACTGAATTGACCATTTAGGGGCATAAGAACATACGGGTTACGATCGACTCTCGGGTTCGATCGAAATGGGAGGAACTGGGCTGGGTCGGAACAAGATCGGGAGAACTATGGGGTCCTACAAATAAACAGGTATAAACATTATACATTAACCACAGTTCTAGACTTTACTTAACTTAGAAGAAAAGTTGACTCGAGACTTAAAAGTCCAATTTGGAGGCTTTTGGGTTAGAATTTCGAGAAACGAACTTCACGGATGGACTCAGGACATCGAAAAACATAAAATAGGTTTTTTTGAAAATTTTGACTTTTGGGTCAAAATCAACGCTGACGTCAGTAGTCAAAGTCAACACTGACATCATGCTGACATCATGGTCAACGGCCAACGGGTTAGGTCGGTCAACGGGTCGGGTTGGGTAAATGGGTCGGGTCGGTCAATGGGTCAGGTCAACGGGTCGGGTTGGTTTGACCGGTTCGGCTCGGCTCGGGCTGGATTGCGTTGGACCAAGTTTAGACCGGGTTTGACCAGGTTTGGACCAGCCAGAAATCGCCCAGCGACGCGTGGAGGCCACGTGCGGCCCTAATCGGTCAAAAAACAACGCCTGAGGCCGAATTTCGCACAAAAACAGTCAAAACACCCCAAAATGAAGTGATAAACCATGAAAAACCATTCAAAACTTACCGAATAACCAAACGGAAAACTTTTCCGGTGAGGGATCAAACGGTGATGAAAGGAGGCGGCGACGGAAGTATCTTGGTCGTCGGAACACGGTGAACTCGAGGGGAAGGTCGACGCGCCGGTTCGACGTTGATCGAAGGCCGAATCAACGAAAAGCGATCAAGGGTTTAACCCTAGATCTGACGAACCTTTTGGGTTCGATTCCCGGCGAACAACGCGACGGTTGAGCGCGTCGGGAGAAGGGTTATGACCGACGATCGACGACGGACCTAACGGCAGGGGCGGTGTACGCCACGGATGATCGGAGTCGGAGACAGGACGGTGGTCGGAAAGTTAGGGAGATGGAGAGTTTATTATTCTAAACAAAACCGATTTTAGATCTAGGATTTTGTTTATATAAGATCCAACATGGTTAAAATAAAACCCCTAATAAATAATAAAAATATTTTACTATTTTTATTATAATTTATCTGTTATTATTATTATTATTACTTAAATAATACGGGTGCTACACTTTCCATTAGTCACATATGTTTGACTAGCAATGACTAAAAACTTAAGCAAAAAAAATATAGTATTGAAGAAATAGAGAATGAGTTTTAAATACCCTAGCGTTGCTTCCTTTAACCGTTCATCGACCCTCAACCCTAACAATTTTCTATCTCTAGTAGTATAAAAGAAGACAAGACTTTCATCATACAAATAAACTAAAACACAAACATATACATGCTTCAACAAACTAGCTTGAACACGACCTTTCAGAGCCAGCAAGATCAACCCGGTTCATTCTTGCAAAATGCCACTTAGTTGTTGAGTCTTTTCCCACCTATTATCAACAATGCCCGTAAACACACATTGTAAAGCGTGAACGACTACTCTCCCTTCATATTTGGTTCAACAACTTTCCTATTTAAGAAAGAAAAAACAATGATTTAAAGCCAAAGGCGACTATTTGAGTTTCAATTTGCTCATTATTTAACTTCTCATTCCTTCGGTAGAAAGTGTTGAGTTTCTATACAGAACATGTTTTCATAAGCTACATCCACAAGAATCATAAGTACATGGCTGCAGTTTGCAGATGATAATATGTAGTCATAGGTTTAAATAAAAATGACTAAAAGTTAAGCAAAGTAAGTATAATAAAAAATATCAGTACCGATTGTAGAAAAAAGGAAATAGTTGTAAGTACCCTAGTGTTGATAGAGATTTATTTATGCTACCCGTTTCGTTTAAACGCTCACCCTCGGTCTCAAAAGTTTTTTATTTTCAGCTTCCAATTCTTGCATCACCATGAAATGTTCTTAGTTGTAGCATTATAAGCAAATAAGGAAACACTTACCTCCATAATTCTTGTAGGGAAAATTCAACAACATTAAAATTAAATCTAACACCAAAAATTGCAATAACTATTCAAAGCTCTTACTTTTATGTTGTTGTATGGCATCTTCAAACAATAGCTTAGCCTTCATTATCAAATAACTACAAATTAAGGCACAAAAATCAAATAAAGAACATACCCTGACATTTTGTTTAAATTTGGATAAAATTTCTATTGGTTTGTCTGCACTTTTCACATACAGAGATCAAAAATGTTTACTCCTGTAAGAAAAGTACATGTAATGATATTTTTACTACCACCACCACCCCTAATATAGGAAAAAGGTAAGGATTGTACACAGCTCTATAATTACAGAGCCAACATCACCATACAAAATAGCTTAAACCCCTCTCTTATGAAAAACGATAATTGTTGTTAAAGATGCAAAGGAAACTCATAACAATCATTAATCTACAGAAGTAGTGGAAAGTTTTAGTTCAAATCAAACAAGAGAATAATAAATGTACCATTTATAACCACCAACGATAAAAACATCCGAATAACGCTGCTGACGATAAATTCTGATCCTCCAAAGTATATGCATAGAGAAATTCTAACGATAAAACATTTCCTCGTCTTCTTGTTTTTGGGGAAGAAGTGATCAAGAAATTTCAAGAAATAAATACATAGAAAAATCAAGATTATATATGAAATGGGAGAAAACCCTTAAAAAGAACAAGGGAGGATGATACATTTATAAGAGTAATTTCTTAATCACAAACGCGAAATTTAAATCCTGATTCTAACGATTATATCTGGAAATACATAGAGAAATCAAGATTATAGATAAAATGGGAGAAAAAAACCTAAAAAGAACAAGGAGAAGGATACATTTATAGAAGTGATTTCATGATCACAAATGCATAATTTTGATCTTGATTCTAACGGTTATATTTGGAAATACATAGAGAAATCAAGATTATAGATGAAATGGGAGAAAAATCCTAAAAAGAACAAGGGAGAAAGATATATCTATTGGAGTGATTTCATGATCACAAACGCGTAATTTTGATCCTGATTCTAACGATTATATCTGGTAATACATAGAGAAATCAAAATTATAGATGAAATGAGAGAAAAACCCTAAAAAGAACAAGGAGAAGAATACATTTATAGGAGTGATTTCTGGATCACAAACGCGTAATTTTGATCTGATTTTAACGGTTATATCTAGAAATACACAGAGACATCAAGATTATAGATGAAATGGGAGAAAAATCCTAAAAAGAACAAAGGAGAAGAAAACACTTATAGGTGTGATTTCTTGATCACAAATGGATAATTTTGATCCTGATTATAACGGTTATATCTGGAAATACATAGAGAAATCAAGATTATAGATGAAATGGGAGAAAATTCCTAAAAACAAGGGGGAATGATACATTTATAAGAGTGATTTCTTGATCACAAACGCATAATTTTGATCCTGATTTTAACGATATATCTGAAAATAAATAGAGAAATCAAGATTATATATGAAATAGGAGAAAAACCCTAAAGAGAACAAGGGAGAAGGATACATTTATAAGAGTGATTTATTGATCATACTCATAATTTTGATTATGATTCTAACAGTTATATCTAGAAATACATAGAGAAATCAAGATTATAGATGAAAAGAGAGAAAACCCCTAAAAAGAACAAGGGAAAAGGACACATTTTTCTTTCAAAAAAAGAGAAGGATATATTTATATCTTTCAAGAAAAAAGAGAAGGATACATTTATATCTTTCAAGAAAAAAGAGAAGATACATTTATAGGAGTGATTTCTTAATAACAAACGCGTAATTTTGATCCTAATTTTAACAGTTATATCTGGTAATACACAAAGAAATCAAGATTTCTAATGAAATGGGAGAAAACCCTAAAAAGAATAAGGAAGAATGATACATTTATAGGAGTGATTTATTGATTACAAACGCGAGATTTTGATCCGAATTCTAACGGTTATATCTGAAAATACATAGAGAAATCAAAATTATAGATGAGATTAGAGAAAACTCCTAAAAAACATAGGAGAAAGATACATTTTCCTTTTAAAAAAAGAGAAGGATACACTTATATCTTTCAAGAAAAAAGAGAAGGATACATTTATAAGAGTGATTTCATGATCACAAACGCGTAATTTTGATCCTGATTCTAAAGATTATATCTAGTAATACATAGAGAAATCAAGATTATAGATAAAATGGGAGAAAAACCCTAAAAAACAAAGGAGACAGATACATTTATAAGAGTGGTTTTTTTATCACAAACACGTGATTTTGATCTTGATTCTAACGGTTATATCTGAAAATACATAGAGAAATCAAAATTATAGATGAAATTGGAGAAAAACCCTAAAAAGAACAAGAGAGAATGATACATTTATAGGAGTGATTTCTTAATCACAAACGTGTAATTTTGATCCTTATTCTAACGGTTATATATAGAAATACATGAAGAAATCAAGAGTATAGATGAAATGTGAGAAAAATCCTAAAAAAGAACAAGGGAGAAGGATACATTTATAGGAGTGATTTCTTGATTACAAACGCGCAATTTCGTTCTTGATTCTAACGGTTACATTTAAAATACACAGAGAAATCAAGATTATAGATGAAATGGAAGAAAAACCCTAAAAAGAATAAGGAAGAAGGATACATTTATAGGAGTGATTTCTTGATCACAAACGCGTAATTTTGATCTTGATTCTAACGATTATATCTGGAAATATGTTGGGCTTGAACGGCTCGATGGATAACCGATTAAACTCTTGTCAAGTGATGGAGAATCGATATTTTGGGTGTTTGTTATGGAAGCAAAAGGATAGACAATGAACACGATGATTTATAGTGGTTCGGCCTTCGAACAAGCACCTACATCCAATATCTTAGCTTTCCACTAAGGATTTCCTAAATTTACTAAGAATTTCAACCTTTTGAGGAACAAAGGGATAACCTTACAAACCTAGATTCTAGCCTTGAATCTAGCATCTAAAGTTCACAACCCGAATTTTGGGAAAACTCTCAACAAAGAGAAATTTTAGCAAACTTGATAATCCTTCTAACAAGGCTAATGTTAGCAATCTAAAGCACTCACTCAATCTCAATACACTTGAGCATACATTGACAATTTTAGCTCACAAGTGTTTTGTCTACCCAAAAGATAAAAATTAAGCTCTAAGATAAATTCTTCATCATATTGTTGTTTACAATGAAGCATTGGTCTTCTCTTGATGCTTGACGCTTCCTTTTATTATCCTAAACGAGTTTCTAGCCGTTTATGACTGTTGGGATTGATTTAGAGCCGTTTGGAGCTGATTTCAAGGCATATTTCCTCTTTTGATACAGAAGCTATCGATACCTCTGAAACTGGTATCGAAAATAGCTGCTTTGGGAAATAGCCGTTGAACCTGCAATTATAAACAGGTATCGAAATCGCTCTTAGCCGTTGGGTTTTTTCATAAAAACGTTTATAACCATTGGAGGTATATCGAAACAGGTATCGAAACAAACCTCACGGTGATGAAAGGGTATCGAAACGGGTATCGATACCACTGTGATTTTTCCTTTAAAAACACGGTTGTATCGAAACACCTGGGAGGTGTATAAAACGCCTGGGTTAAAACCACTTCTTTGGTTTCTTTAAATCATTTAAAACACCTTTAAAAGCTCTCAAAAACTTCTTAAATATATTTTCAAGTCGTTTGGACATAAGAACCATTTTTGAAATCTTTTCAAATTAGTCTAAAACTATTTTTCAATTATTATATCAAAACATTAGTTTTACAAAATACATAGAGAAATCAAGATTATAAATGAAATGGGAAAAAACTCTAAAAAGAACAAGGGAGAATAATACATTTATAGGAGTAATTTCTTGATCGTGTAATTTTGATCCTGATTCTAACGGTTATATCTAGAAATAACCTAAGAAACATAAATTATAAATAAACCAAAAATTAAAAATATTAAGCCGTTAAACCCGAGTGGCCGCGTGACAAACGAAAATACTCAGGGATGTTTTTTGAATAAATATATTTTTAAGCAAACAATATACAATGTATTAGAGAAGCAAAATGTTCTTCGGGTTTTTAAATATGTTTAAACAGTGATTTAGTTTTTTAAAATAATTAAATTAAGATTTAAATTTTTAATTGCTAAAAATATAATTGTTATAATTTATAGATTAATTATTAAAGTAATTAATAGTGTATCTTGGCTATATTATTTTTATACTGATATTGGGCTCTGATCCATTTATTATTATTAAAAATATTTAATAATAAAATATACACATTTTTAGTTAAATTTAAGGAAAAATATTTTAATGTATAGGATTGTATAAACTAAAATTTATGTAAGTTTTTAGTTTTAGAATTAATTTAGGATTTTGTGATTAATAATCAATAAGAACTTAATAAATTATTATAATTAATGCTTGTTTTATTTTTTAAATAGAATTAGTGAAACATAATTAATTACATTTTGGTATAAAAATAATTTTAATCCTTAAAGTTTAAAATTTTATCATTTTGATCTTTATTCTTTTTTATATAAATTTAACCTTTAATTTATATCTTTTTGACAAATATCTCATTTTTAACTAACATAATGACTAGACCGTTAAAAATTTAACGATGGTAACATTCGATAATATATTTTAAATAACATGACATCTAAGCTATCAAATCCATACACGTGGAATATAATTTTATTCTAATATAAGATATAAAACAATTAAAATTCAAATAAAATATTAAAAATTAATTAAATCTAAAAAAGTATACTAAAAATTCTCAACCCTAACTACAATAGAATCAAAATCTTATCTAAAAAATATGAACATAGTCTAAAAAGGAAGAATTTTGTAAAGATTGCTATCTATAAATCAAAGGTAAGAGATTTTGATACAAATCAATTTGGTTTTTGTTATTTTAGTTTAGAATTTAGGTATTTTAGTGTTTAATCTAAATTGAAAGTTTAGAGTTTTGATTTATAGTTTAAATTTAAATTTAAATTTAAAAATAATAAATTTGAGGTTTTAGGTTTTAAGTTTTAATTAAATCTAAAAAAACTCAAAAATTAAAAAAAAAAACATAGTAGTAAATATATTTAAGGTTTAATAGCCAAAATATTTTATATTTAATTAAATTTTATTATTTTATTTCAATTTTAATTATTTTATATTTTATATTGGGATAAAATTATATTCCATATGTATGTATCTGATAGGTTAGATATCATATCATTTAAAATATATTATCACATGTTTACTCTATATTATTATCATTAAATTTTAACGGTACGATTATCATGATAGTTAAAAAATAAGATATTTGTCAAAAAGACTTAGGTTAAGGCTAAATTTATCCCAAATAAAGAATAAAGGCCAAAATGATAAAAAAAAAAAAAACTATAAACATTAAGGGTTAAATTTATCTTTATACCTTATATTTTTAAGAATTATGTTTAATATAATTGAGACTCACCTAAAATAGTTTATGATTTAAAATTTAAGTTTAAGGTTTAGGGTTTAGATTTATGTTTACGGTTTAGGTTTGGGGTTTAATATTTTAGGTTTATGTTTATGGGTTTTAAGGTTTAGTGTTTAACATTCATGATTTATATTTAGGGTTTAATAGTTATGGGTTATGTGTATAGTTTGTAGTTTAAATTTTAATGTTTATAGTATAGGTTTAAAGTTTATGGAATAGGGAATATTATTTATGGTTTAAGATTTGAGTATATAATTAAAGAAACACAATTTTTTAAGAATTTTCAATAGCATAAAATATTTTTTTATTATAATTTTGTTGGTAATCATAGAATGTTAAATTCTTACTCTATTGATGATCGTTTTCTGATGTAAGCATTCTTAAGCATTCTTATAGTTTTTCACCCGTTACGCATCTCGATTGTAGAAAGTATGAGATTCAATAAAATTTAAAATTTTGATAATATATATTTTTTTGTGGCAAGAAATTTTAATAATTTAATATCATAATTCTCCTTAGATAAGTATATTGTAATCATGATATTTTTATAATAAAAAATCAGTGGTTATTATAAAAAAAAACATTATTTTCACACCTATTCAAAAATATCAGTGTTAATATTTTCTTACACATAACCAACTATTAAAACTTTTTTCTAGTTTTAGAAAATCTTTTTTACAAAAATGATTGTGTTGATCTCATCAGAGCAATGACTCCATTTTTTTCATCAAAATTCAGGGTTTCAATAAAACCCAAGAACAAATACTTTCACAATTTTGATAAGACTTTCAACCCCGCTCCAACATCAACTCAATTTTTTTAACTCGATTCGACTAATCTCGATTGAATGACTACTCACCCATATTTAGATGATTTGATAGAACACAAACCCTTTCATCCAAAAGGTCAAAACCCGTTAAACCTGAATGCCAACAGAGGTTCTGGACTTCTTAGTCCCATCTCACACAAAGCTTTATTCAGTTTGGCATATTCCATCTAGTTCTACTTGGGTTATGATCTAAAACTTGTCCACCAAGTAAAATATGTAGAATCATCCTTCTGTAATTTAATACCATGAAAACCATGTACATAGACAGGATAAGAAATTTTTAAATTCTAAACAAAAAATCATATGTTAGCCATAACAGAAAAAGCTTAATCAAAATGCACCACTAAAGGAAATAAAGTTGTACAAAATTTGATACCTCTCATCAATCTTCCACCGGTGTATGACGCTCTCTTGGAGATGACCACACTTTAGACCATTTCGCGGTATATCTTCCTTTCTCCCTGAGAAGACAAAATACAGGCTCTATATTTCTCATGGACATAAAAACTGGCAAACCATCCTCTATTATCAGCAAACTCTTAGGTTCTTTGTATGCGTAAATCATGAGAAATAGCGTTGGAGACTCTCGTTTAAGGGCTTCTCAAATTGCACGATGACAGTTTCTTCTATGACAAACCAAGCACCATCAGTGGATTTCTCTTTATCGAATGACTTAGAACAGCTCTGCAAAGAAATATATAACAAGGGTGAATGGAAAGATTTTGCCACTCAAAAATAACAAGGAAAACAAAAAGTAATCTGCCAGACAAGTAGAACGCTAGAACTCACAAGTGATGAAAGCTTAGGACCCTAAGAAACAAATATAAGTTTAGAAAGCATAGCAGCAATTGTACAGAAGTTAAGAAACCCAGCAGCACTTTTTGAAATTCAGCTTCAAATGATCATAGTAAACACAGAGAACAAGAAGAAAAAAATCCTCATTTTGAAGGGCCCCTGAGATTAAAAGTTCTAAATTGAGGATAATCTACTTTTTTTTCCGTAAAAATCTTCTCATTTCCTACTGATAATCTCAACCATCCATTTTCACTCATATGTTTGTCTGTATATATTTGTTGGGGGATGATTTAGAGTAATCAAATAGTCAATAACTGACCTTCGAACATGTATAGACAACCAGTGTCAGCCAGTTCCAGTTCTCCAGAGAACTTTTGTGACGAGCATCAGCTTCTTCTTGAAGAAAATATATTAATGGGGGCATAAGCTGCAGTTCAAAGTGCCTTGAAGAACCACAATGCCCACAATTCCCGGCATTTCCCACCTCTTCTGTAGCCAGAAGAGGTTTCCCACCAAATGCATATCTGAGACCATAAAGATCAGTGAGAAAAATACTCTTATCAGAGATATGGAGATGTTAATATTTTTTTTTTCTCGATTCTTTTTCCCTTCTACATGCAGTGAGAAAATGATATGTAATGTAACAGTTCCCATCTCAAATTACTAATAGAATCAATGTTATCTCTGCACTAACAAGATCAAAGCTGATCATTTTGACCAGGATCTAGTAAGAAAAAGATGCTAACAATGTTGCAAGAAATCATGTCTACATTCATTATTCCATCAGTTTATGAACAAGAGTCATAACAAAGGCCTAACAATTAAGAAATCATGTATAAATTTTAAGGAACAATAAGCCAATTTATGCAAGGGTTTCCAGCATATTCAAAAACATTAAATTACCTGAAACATTGCTCTGGAGATGCATCAAATTGTTTCTTGAACTTGAGATAAGTCCTGTCAGCATTCAGAGCTTTATCATATTCATAATTTTCGGCTTCCCATGTTTCTTCTTCTCCATGATCATCAGCATCACCTTCTTTCTCTTTGACAGAAAGTGAAAAGTGATTTGAACACAGAGAACCAAAATCCTTTGATGATGACTCCACCTGACTATAAATGTAGAAGCATGGCATAACTGCATTAAGGGAACAAAAATGAATCGAGCAAAAGAAGTTTAGCACAACAAAACTGGTATGTATACAAACAATATGAAGAAAAAATTTAGATGGCAATTTGAAGCAACTTTAAAATCATAATGCAACTCTCCAACACCCAAAAATACAAGAAAACCGAGTTAAAGCTTGGCATATGAAACGAAAGGATGAGAATGCAATGTTTGCAGACTATGTGCGATTATTAACACCAATGACAACAGTAGAACAGACTGTAGAGTCTAAGCTATCACATACTGCTATAAAGGAATTGAGATGCAAAACATCATAATATCGGCAACCTCACCCGGTGTATCAGTATCTACCCCTCTTGTTCGTGCAGTTAAAGTTGAATGCTTCACAGCACCCTCCGTATTCCGGTTGGTATTTGTCTTCTTGGGCTCGGAACTCAAACTTGCTGCTTCAGAAAATGCTTTACTCAAGTCCTCTAAATCAACATCTTCATCATCCTCATCGCTCAAATTCTCCCACCAGTTAGTTTTTGAAACAGAAACAAGAGATGAAGCTGCAAGAGGTTTCTCCAGAGTAGCAGATGAAGATGGTTCCTTTGATTCCT
This sequence comes from Abelmoschus esculentus, assembly GCA_035048815.1. Lineage (NCBI taxonomy): Eukaryota > Viridiplantae > Streptophyta > Magnoliopsida > Malvales > Malvaceae > Abelmoschus > Abelmoschus esculentus. The sequence goes on along the minus strand of JAUCBN010000026.1, from coordinate 373,836 downwards.
TTTCCACTTTCTGGATTCTAAGGGCTCGCCAACTATATGGTTATATTTCATTAAACAAAGCATCCATCCAAGCAATCATCATTCTGGTACTAAATGAAAACATAACAGATACAAATAAAAGTTTATATTTGAATGATAGAAAAGAACCTGAGACGAGTGCTACCACAATTTGGTGTCACACAACCAAAAACAAGAAGAAGACGGTCTTCAATGTTCAAAGTTCCACTTAAAACTGGAGCATAAACCTTAACAGGAATTTAGCAAAGTAAAATAAATAATTGGATTCTCGTGTTAAAATGCTTTGGCAATAACATGAAAGGAAAAAACATTTGGAGTTAGAAAAGAAAAACCTGAGCAACAAGACAGAGTTTACTCCCACATTGAGTGCAGTGAATGAGAGTCGGGTTTAAGTTCAAAGCTTCTATAGGAAGAGGCCAATCCTGTTAAAAGAACAAAGTGAAAAAAAAATATAGAAACGATACTGATAACGTCCTCTGCTAAGTTGAGCTGAGTATATATCAAAGGCAAAAATTTTACAACCCCTTTCATTCTTTTCTTGAAAAATGTCAAAGATTTACTCAGTTGAAGACATTGTCCTACCAGAGACATCAACGCACATGAAAATGAAAAGAGAGAGAAAGGGAAGTACAGGGAGTCCACCAATTTTTGTCGTATAATGATCGGAGGGCTCACGACTATCCTCAGCCCATGGCCCTGGCAAGCCTAGCAAAACTCCACTCATCAAGCTTTCGAATGGCGATGTTGCGGCACTGCTAAAGACTTCAGTAGTGGCGTGAACAAATTGAGTGATGGCAATTTACTCCACCTTGACTAGAAGATTACCTCGAATTTCAAAAGCTTCAATCTTGAATGCAGTAGAAGATTTCAAAGTATCTGAAAATTTAGGTTTAAACTTTTAGAGAATTTTGGATTTAGGTCAAGGGAATTGGGGATTTATCAGTTAGGTTTACGTGAAATATAAATAGCTGAAGTCTGAGGAAGGAAAAGGTTTTAGGGCGGTTGAATTACTAAAATATTGTTTTTAGTTTTTTATTTATAAAAATATAGTTTTTTCAAATTATTTTTAATAATAGGTATTTTATTATACCAAATCAAAAATTGAGTAGATTATAATTCGAGTTTAAACAATATTCACCATTGCAAATCGCAGTACGCAAGCCCTTTAACCTTTCTTCTTTCCCTACCTTCCCTTCTGCATTATTCAATGGAAGAAGACAATACAACAATGAACTATCTTTATTCATTTCTTGACTGGACAGATAACAGTTATATTTATCTTTTAACGGAATAAAACATTCCAGTGGCAAATGGAGATTGAATCTATGATTTATAACAATCAGAAGCATATATAAAATGAAAAAAAAAAAAGATAGATAGAGAGAAGGGGATTGCATTAAAAGGCAAATAATATTCATTTGCAGTCATTATAAAGTTCCAGTATGTCTAGCAACAATACATTCAAGTTAGCATCAGTTAACGAAAACTTTAGCCAAGTTCCATTTTCATCATATAATATGTGAACATACGAGGTAAAATCACATACAGAAAATCGGCAAAGCTGCTACTATCAGTTAATAGAATCTACCAATGTTATCAAGACTCAGGTGAGTGTTGAAAACTGGCATTGTCCCCTACAAATATGCTCAAGCTTTTTCATATGTTTGGAGGATCATATCCATATATCTGTCTAAAATATGTTTCTAACACAAATATTGGACATGAAAATTTTAGGAAAAATGAATAGACCATGTACATAAGAACCTATGCATTTCACCTCCCAATAACAAGCATTTTCCACTTGGTTTCCCAACCAACATAATCAATCAAGCTACCCATCTTCTATATGAAAGATTTTAAACCAATATAAACAGAAAATTCAAAACAAGGCACATTAATTCCCTTATTATGGTTAATTTCGGTCTCAGCATACTGCAAAACACATCCATATATATATATACACACATACACATGGGTAAAATTTTGATACAACAAATTTTGATGCATCAGGCCAAATTTTACAAGTATGCATATTTACGCTATATAATCCAAATCCTAAATTCATAACCCTATTCCTAAAAAAACCTTATACCCTAAATTCTAAACCCTGGATTCTAAACCCCTAAACTAAACCCTAATTCTTAAAACTAAAAAGCCTTGTGTAAACTGAAATTTACACAGCCTGTCTATCAAAGTTTTTTCAGATATATGTTTCGTATTGTACAAAACTAATAACAATAATTCATAAAGCTTAAAGCTTTAGCAACCAAACTATTTTTATCAACAATTGAGCCAATACCCATTTCATACCAGGAAGGAAGAAATGCATCTCATCACGCAGCAACATAAACCCATTCTTGGAAGGATAATTATGCATAAAACAGTTAAAATAAATTGAAATCAAGAGCCCGAAAGTAATCTGAATATCATAAATATGGATAAAAGGGCAAAAAGAAAAGAAAAATACAGATGCCAAGTTAAAAATTAAATTACAAATAAGATATAACGCACTACTCGTTAATGTTTTGCATTTAGAAACTAAAGAAAGAAGAGTCTGACCTTTTGAGCAGAGATTTAGGGAAGAACAGCAAAGCCGCTAATACGTTCGCTTTCGATTGTGGAAAAATGCTCGTCCTCAAGGGTTTTAGAACTTCCCCAACAACAAAATCCAGTAAATCTGGCAGTTTCATTGTGTTCGTTAAAACCAAGATAAATGTAGGGTAATTGTTTTAGGGTAAATCACCTAGTTAGTACCCATTTTATTTATTTCATTATTTTGGTCGCTTATTTTTTTCATTATTGCTAATCACATAAAAGGACGAGAATTTAACCCGAATTTAATATCTAATAAATACAAAATAATATCTAATAAATACAAAATCTTGATATTGTAACAAAACATATCCGTAAAATTGGATGAATAATACATCCCTTTTTTAATTAAGAAAATAAAGATCCTTAATTGATATTTGACGATCTAAGTCAAAATAAACAGTATAAATAGGAGAACGCCATGCGCAGGTGACGTTCTCCCTTCAAAATTAATAAAAAATATTTTAAAAAAAGGACGCTAGTGTGACCGGTTAATAGGTATTCCCGATTAGTTTAGTGATCACTAATATAATTTATCTATTTTTAATAGGGTGACCAATTAATCTATTTTTAATAACTTTTTTTATTTTATTCTATCGGTCATGAGTGATATGTCCAACGACCATCATTAATTGAGTTTTTTATGCATTTTTCAAGGAGGCTTTTTTAGCCAAACCCAGTATAAATATCTTATCATCCGTGTGGCTAAACTTCTACTAACAGTTACCTAACTAAATTAAAGAATCTATGGCCACGGAGAAATTGTTTCATGGATTATTCTTGTTTATTTAGTTAAATATATTTATTTTTATCTATTTTTTATTAAGTGAAATTTTAATAATATTTATTATAAATTAAATTTAAAATAAATTTTTATTAAATATAGATTCATTTAACTAAAAGATAAAATAAAAAATTAATTAAATAAATATATTTAATTAATTAATCGTATAAACAACGTAATACGAATGAGATACGGCATAGTTTCTCCATGTTGATTGAGTTGTTAGGTTGCCAGTTGCCACTGCCCACTCTCCCAAGTTGACTTCATGCCAACAATAAAATCTTAGGTAAATTTAATAAATCATCATTATATTATATTTTAAAATCTAATTTAATTATTAAAATTTTAAAACGTTTAATTTATTTATTAAAATTAAATTTTTAATTATTATTTCGTTACTTTTTGATAACATTCATTTATCGATAAATAAAAGAATTTTTAAACTTGGAATGATAGAAAATTTTATTAACACAAGAAAAATAATATATTAAAAACGAACTTTATTTAACGGTGAAAGAGATAAAAAAATTATTCGATTGTGAACTTTGAGATTTTTCAATAAAATGAATGTAAAATTCAGACACAAAAAGGCTAAAATATAACGAATAATAAAATTTAAAATTAAACGACTATTATCTACGTTTATCGACGATGACATTCAATAAATAAATATGTGAATAATGTTCGCGTTATGTCTAAATTTTAGTTAATAAATTAAACATTCTAAAATTTTAATAATTAAAGTAGGTTTAAGACTAAAATTAATTAAAATAGATTTAAGACTAAAATTTAATGTTAATTACGCAAGTTGCCCTAAAATCTTTATATTTTATTTAGGCTTAACTCAAAAATAAGTGCCTAAACTATACATTTTTTTTGAAAATAAGTGCCTAATATTTTTTTCGGCTAAAATAAGTGTTTGAACTATATATTTTTTCTGAAATAGGTGCCTATTGTTTGTTTGGGCCGAAATATGTGACTAAAGTTTTATTTTGTTAGTATTTTGAGGTAACACCATTAAAAAGTTTTTTTGCCTTATTAAAATTATCACACATTAATATTTTTTAAATTTTTTAATTTTAATATCTTATTATTTTTTAATTTTTTAAATAGATTTTAAATATAAAATTTATAAATTTTTATTTATTAAATTATTTAAAAATTACAGTTAAAGTTAAAAAAATTATTTCATTTTAATTCCAGTTAAAGTTAAAAAAAATAATTCTAGTTTGAGTTTTTTAAATTATATATTAAAATATTCTTTAATACTAATATTTTAATATTAATTAGTTTTACTGTACTTGATTTTTCTGATTGAAGTCGTGTAAATCATGTTTTGCTTATCAGTATTTTTTTTAAAAAAAAATATTCATTGTAAATACCAAATACAACAAACAATATTTTCATATAAAAAATATTAATATTAGTTTTATATATTATAATAATTTAGTTAATATCATTTATGTCAAGATTAATATTAAAATAATATTTTTATAATTTAATAAAAATTTTAAATATAAATAATTTAGTTAATATCTTTTCAATAGAATTTAAAAAATAATTTTACGGTGCTACCTTAAAACACAGACGAAATAAAATTTTTAGGCAATTATTTTAATCCAAAAAAACATTAGGCATCTATTTTAAAAATATATAGTTCAAATATTTATTTTAATCAAAAAAATATTAAATACCTATTTTAAAAAATATATATATAATTTAGTCACTTATTTATGAGTTAATCTTTTTATTTATTTATTGAAAAAAGCTAGTCAATAACGTTAACATCTACCCACCGGATAAGCATATGAAAGAAAGAAACCCCTCATCTTTCTTCTGCCTCCGCCGTTGCCACCAACCATCGTTGCCGGAGAATGGTTGTTGAGAATGCGCCACTTCCGCGTCATCTCTGACTCACCATTTTCTTCTGAAAAATATTATATAAAATAAAAGAGAGAGCAACGCCCTTCCCACTTTCATTATTTTATTCCAAGTGAAAACTGATCTCTGCATTCAAAGAAAAAACTGAGAATGGAGGCCGGAGTTACATGCAAGTTGAAGTGCCCGACATGGATTGGGTCGGAAACGTTTGGGAGGAAATCGACCCATTCTTTGCGGTTTGGGAGGAAATCGACCGATTCTTTGCGGTTCGGTCGGATACCAAAGCAAGGCCACAAGGTCCGGGTGGCTGTTCCAGCCCATTTCCCGCTTCAGACTTGTTCTGATCGGAAGAGATCGGTCTCTTTTGAGGTTTCTTGCTCTTCTTATAACGACTTTCCAGGTACTTGAATGCAAAATAAATAAAATTGATATACTAGTTTTATAGTTCCATTCATCAAATCTTGTAAAGTTGATTCAATCATTAAACTATCCCTTTTTATTTTATGTTAGATTTATTAAAATGGGTTCAATTTTAAGGTATCAAATTGACCTTTACAAATGGCTCTTTAAATTTAGTATTAAGCTCATAGTAAAGTCCATTTCTTTGATGTTGAGATCTTGCTTCAAGGTTTTGTTAATTTTGGGAACATAACTATTAGTAATACTTGGTTGGACTTCATGTTGTAGCTTGTATTGTAATTCATTTTGTTTGCTTCAAATGTTCTTTTTCATGTTCTGACTTTTCTGCTAAGTAGTACTATGTAATCTTGGTTGGACTTCATGTTGTAACATTCAATGGATGAAACTAGTAATTTACATTGACTTTAAGATTATACAAAGTGAGAGCTATGATGTTATTTTTATTATACATATGATTGATCCTTTATGATTATATCTTTTAAATTGTCATTTCGCAGCTTCAACTGTGGAAACCGGAAGTATTCATGCGCCTTACGATGAATCTTTAATGTTAAAGGTATGATACACCCCCCTGTAATTATTTTAATCTTTTGGGGTATAAGGTATGATATGGTGATTAAATACCCTTTTTGTTTTTATCTTTTATCTCTTCCATTTAGTGTTTTGGCATCTATTTCTGGTAATATATATAATTTTTAGATAAAGCCTCAAACAGAATCTAACTTAGGCTGCATCTGAGATTTGTTCTTCCACTGTATCTTACATGATGTGAATAAAATTTGCAGAATAAGTCACTAGAGGTTGAGCCGTATTTAAATGGACACAGTATATATCTTGTTGGTCAGTTTCTTTTGTCCAAGTCTTTCAAGTTTATGTTGTCAATATTTATTTTCTCTAGTATCTAAACTTTACGAACATGAATGTGCAGGTTTAATGGGGTCTGGAAAAACTACAGTGGGAAAAATTTTGTCTCGTGTACTCAGTTATTCATTTTACGACAGGTTTGTTCTGTGAATTGTTAGTTGTGAGACCTATAGTTGCAATCTTCATTCTACAACATGATAACGGGAACAAGAAAAATAACATTTAGAAGCTACAGAAACATTCCTCTTGAGCTTCCTAGTTCCTCTGTGTGGCAAATAAACCTCTATAGAGCAGTAGTTGGTTTATCTAGGTTGAATATTAGAAGTGGTTCTCCTTCCTGGATGTCTACCAATTGCTAATGCAAATTGACTGCTAAATGAGCTTTTTATTGCGTTTCACGAAAATCTTCATTCTACAATTTTCAGCGACACATTAATAGAGCAGGAGGTGGATGGAATGTCTGTAGCTGAAATATTTAAGCGTCACGGGGAGAGTTTCTTCAGACAAAAGGAGGTAAGTGAAAGAACTATCATTCTGTATGCACATATGCTTTCATTTCTTTAATGCATGTTATTTGAATCATTACTTGTGTTGACAGTCGTGTAGAAAAGTAAGCAATCATTTTCCTAAAATTTGAGAAGGGTTGATTGTGCAATTTTTCGTGGCAATATTTCTTGATTGATTGTTTGAGTCTCCTTTTAGTTTAAATTTATTTTTTAATGAGTTTATTTGAGTTTTTTTAGCTAAAACCAAGTGGTGATACAAGGTTCAGTCTCTGCCTTTATGTCCTATGGCTCAAGATTGTAAACTACTATTAATCTCACTTAAGGGGGATGTCTGCTGCTAGTCACATGTAGTATTAGATAATATGAGTTTCCATTGTAATGAAGACCTGATTTTTAAAACTTTATTAACATTTTGAAAGTATGAAGGTGGGCAAAACTTGACTCGATGTGAAAAAATCCGACTCGTTTTGACTCAACTCGTAATTTCATAAACTCGACTCGAAAAAATTCATAAAGTTTCCATTATAAAATGGAAATTCGAATAACTTGAATTTTTTAGTAATTAATTGATTAGTTTTCAAGTTTGAATTGAATCTCTCAATTATGCCCGAGCACGATATATTATATATATCATGTATGAAATGTAAATAAGTATATATGTATATTGTATATGGATATAGAAAGTCGTTTAAATTGGAATCAATATGCATTATAGCATTATAAATAATTAAAATTAAATGTGCACATAAACTTAAAAACTCAACTCGATTCAAAAAAAAAAAATCAAATAATGTTTGAATCATAAAATAGGTCCCATGAACTTGACTAACTCAAAATATTTTAACTCGACTTGATCGAACGCTCTGCCCTATCTATGCCAATAGAAACCTTTTTCACTAATCCATTTCTATAGAAGATTCTTGCATTCATGCAAATTTGACCAACATTTAGAAGTTGGTTTTATGAATGTAAGATCATTGTTTATGATTGTTTGGAGAACCAATTTGGTCGCCAACCTGTTTGTTCTCAGATAGTAGATATCTTTATCAGATAATATGTTTGGTGATATATTGTGCATTTTTCCAATTGAATTGAATCTTTTATGTTCTTCCTGTGTACAAGACTGAGATATTGCAGAGTCTCTCTTCCAAAAAACAGCTTGTTGTTTCTACTGGTGGAGGAGCAGTTGTACGGGATGAGAACTGGTAAACAGGAATTCAATTGATACAGATTCTTCTCCCCATTTCGATTTTCTGTTGCATCAACAAATAGAAGTCTGAACTCGTTTATTTTGTTTATCAGGGATTATATGCAGCAGAAGGGGATTATTGTCTGGTTAGACGTACCTTTGGAAGCCTTGGCACGGAGGATTGCTGCAGTAGGTACCCATTCTCGTCCCCTTTTGCATTATGACCATGGTGATCCGTATACAAAGGTAGTCCGCCACTGATTTTATTTGCTTTCCTCGTGTGGACTTCTTAGTTTTTGACATTCTGACCCCCTCACAGGCTTTAAAACGTCTGTCTTACCTTTTGGAGCAGAGGGGTAAAAATTATGCTAAAGCAAAGGCCCGGGTTTCATTGGAAGGTATGCTTAGTTAAACCTGTCTCATACTTAGTGGTCTATGTTCTGTGGGTAGGTCTTGCGATACAACAGCCTAATTCAAGGCTAAAAAATGGTAAGTTTCGAAACTTGTCCAAGCAACCTAAAAATTGTACTTTTTATAACATTTTAGGTTGTTTTTTCGTGGATTTTTTGACAAGTCTCAAAATTTGTCGAAATAAACTAAATTTCTTTTACAAGTCTTGAAAGTTATCGGAAAAAAAAAAGACCTAAGATGTGATAAAAAACTATTAACATTTTAGGATGCTTGGACAGGTTTCAAAAGTTGCTTGTTTTAGCCTTACATTGGGTTGTACTGTAGACTCGCCCATGTTATGCTTGGATGAGATCATGTGAAGCATCTATTCGTCGTTTTCTTGAAGTGCGTTAATGCTCATTAGTTCCAACTTGCTTATCTTCTTCGAAGATATGTGATATAGTGTGATGGCTTTATCTTTCCTTTTTTTATTTCTCTGCCGCATTTCCCTCCTATCTTCATTCCCTTGTTGATGCTTTCTTGTTTAAACTAGTGTTCCAAAATTTCAGAAATTGCAGGCAAACTAGGTTATGGAGATGTATCAGATCTTACCCCAACCGAGATTGCAATCGAGGTCTGTTCTTTCCCTCTGTCCTCTATTTTCTTGTATTATCGGATTATGATGTTGGCTGACTGGTCTTATTCCTGTCAGGCCTTGGAACAAATCGAAGTATATCTAAAGGAAGAAGGTGGCATGGCCATTGCAGGATTATAACTCTGGTGATTGAATTTCGTTTTCTTTGTAGCCTAGCACGTCATTTTTCCTTGTTTTGTTTTGTCCTGTGTGCCGACACTGCACCATATGGTTTGTTTGTTTGTTAGACAACTAAGTTGTAAAACTCTCCATTTATTGTGCATAAATAGTATGAATGTGATGCACTGGTGTTGGGGTGCATAATTAACCATACATTTAAAGGTTAATTAACTGACCGCTAAGGTTATAAAATGATTGCAACATGTATAAAATATTGATAATTTAAGGATTATTTTATAACAATTTAATAAGTTTAATAATCATTTTATAATAGTTTGATAAAGTTTAATGATCATTTAGTGATAATTGCAGTTCGTGAGTTGTTCGAATTTAAATCGGTTAAAACTCAATAAAAGTGTGTTTTAGGTTGATTCGACTTGAGGTTGAACACGACTCGAGAACTAAATGAGTTGAATCAAACAAAGTCTAACTCAACTCGAAAAGTTCGCGAGTAGTTAAGCAGCTCGTTAATTTTTTAAAAATATTTTTTTAATAATTATTTTTAAATTATTTTATTCAAAAAATAAATGTAAATAATAATTATTAATTTGTAGTTTGTTGCCTTAGTTTTTATATGTTAATTTGATGCATTTGTGAATTGTTAGTTTGGAATTAAATCTTTGAAAGTGTTTTATATTTTTTTTTACTCTTTTGATATTTTGTAGTTAATTTTTTTTTTATGATAGGGGTGCTTATGAATTGTTGCTTTAGTTTGGAATTGCTTTAGTAATTACTCTTTTTTCATATTTTTGGTTAATTTTATTAATTTATATTAATATTAAATCTAATATAATATTTAAAATTTATTTTTAGTTAAAAATAAGATAATTTTTAGTGAGCTTAACAAGTAATGGTTTAAGTTTAACGAGCAATGAGTCAACCAACAAATTTTTTTAACAAGCACGAGTCAAACATTGCGCAACTCGCAATCGACTCGCTCGAGAAGCACCCCTACGACTAACCTTACAAAAGTTTTCAATATCGAATATAAGGGGTAAACCTTAATTTTCAGTATTCAATTAACATAGCACAAATTGTTTATTATTATTATTATTATTATTATTATTATCCAACGATATATAATTTAGTTTATTTTGATTTGAAAAAAGATAAAAAAATAGTAATATTTTTGAATAGTTCGATTCAGCTCGTTAAGAATTCAAATTGAATTTGAACTTAAATCTAAAATTAAATTGAATTTTGATCGAACTTTAATCAAATCAAACTTGAATAACTTACGATGTATTTCATCTCATTTATGCAGGTATGTGATATTATAGTTGAAGCATAAATACGCGTTTGGTCCATCTACTTTTTGCGAGAAAGCAAATTTATCCTATGAAGTATAGAAGACATTGAATTCCAAAATATATATATATTGAACTACAAGTGTCCCTCACCTATAAGTTTAACAGTAAAATTAAAGATTTCAATTCGGCTAAAACGACAACAACAAAGCTCTCTCATCAAACAAATAGGGTTAAATTTATTAAATTGTTTCAGATTAAGACCAAGTTTATAAATCTAGAAGTTTTAGTATTAATTTAGGAGAAAATGCCCATTTCAAGTACCAGTTTGGGAGTAAAAGAATTTTAAGTACTAATTGGAGAGGTGTCTAGTTCAAGTACCAATTTGAGGCAAAACACACACAAATACTTGAATGTATCAAATAGTTGAATAACTTGCTAAAATAAGAGCTTCGTAGAAGTCAAAACAGGAGGTAATGAACCATCTAAGGTTAACATCAAAACATTGAAACAACAGATTATGCACACAAAATGGGAAACTACAAGGCATGAAAATGTCCTAAGTATCTAATAATGGTTCATTCAAGCAGAGGGTTTCTCGGCTTCTTCGGCTGCCTCTTGCTCTCTCAACTTGATCAAAGATGGGGGTGGTTTCACAACAATGCTTTTCTTCCATTGCCTGTCCAGCTTTCTCGACCATCGCTTGTTGATGCCCTCCTCCAGCTCTCTTTCACGCTTAACAGTAAGCATGCGAGCAATCTATAAAAAACAACACCGTCTTCGATTCAAATAAATCGTAAAACTACCATTGTAAAACCAGCCTCAATCTTCACAAAAGAGATCACATAATACATGCATTGTAAAACTAGACAGCCTTAATCTTCACAAAACAGATAAACAAGCATGCACAAAATAAGTAGTCTAAAATCCAGCAAAATAAGCTGCTTTTTTCTGGATCCTTCTCAGATCATAAACTTCGTAGCAGAAACTTTTCTACTTTCTTTGGGTTGGAGAAACAAAACTACAATCATCTAAAGAAAATCAAGCAATGCCAATAACATGTTAAAGAAATCAAGACACTAACCATACTTTGATTTCCGAAGGCTCATAAATATTAGAAATTGGACAGAACAAGTATAGGGTCAAAAAGTTAACCAGGAGATTGGGAGACCAAAAGGAGTAGCAAGTATAAGAAGGCTTTCAGGTGTGGCTTTACAATGCCTGCAGACAAGCATCATTGTTTACATGCCGTTTGTCTCTTTTCTTTCGCAGTGTAACCATAGAACTGGGATCACAGTAGGTAAAACTCATATATTGTTCTCAATCCAACTCAGCACATATTATTGGTTCCACGAATAATTATTCTGAATGGTCAAATGATATTTACATAAAACTATAGAAATTAACAACCTTTAAATACCTCAAAATTGACATGCTACAAGAACCTTTAACAGTAGAGTAAATCCTAGCAACCTCGGTATCTCACAACCAAAAATAATGATAATAGTAACATGCAAATGAAAGAAGCATGCTCAACTGCAGTCACAGAAGCTTATCTTGACAAATATCGGGATTATAGGTTGCCTTTATATGCTTTTGTTTTACCACCCTATTTGTTCCTCAAACAATGGTAAGGATAATACCATCATTGTTAAATACATTAAACATACCAATAAAAGACAATGGCAAAGGGGCTCTGCCATTCAGTCCATATAGTGTTCCATATTTTCCAAACAATGATCTTGATATTTGATCAGTGAACTGCTATACCATTAGCTAATCTCTACTTCTACTCAATATTTAGACATTGTGTTTGACCTTGAAAAGTCTGAGCTCTAGCCCAGGAATAGAAAGAAATTTGCATGATCAAAATATCTGGCAAAGATAAGGGCTGGATTAACCATAATCCCAATAAAACCACAAAAACTTGATCCGCCATTGACAAGAACAACAACCAGATTTTCCCATAGTCCTTGGAATACGGATAATATTTCCAACACTTTCTGGCATCAAGGCCATAAAACACCTCTGTCCTATATGGTTCCATCTCTGTCCTCATTTACCATACTCTCTTGACATGAATGATTCCGACTTGACAAAAAACAGTAATTACAGAGCATGTAACCAACTAAAGGCAACAAATACATGAAGAATAGCCAATCAAAGACGACTGGCCCCCACCCCACCCCACACACACACCAACTTTCAAACGAGGCATGGTTTGACATGAATAATTGAACATTTCTTCCATTTACATAAAAAGGTCTTAACACCCTTTCTCCTCATACAAAATTGCTTCTTATTGAGGGGGGAAAACACATAAGCAGTTGACTTCTCAACCTACTTAATAAAACTTGAAAACCTTTATAACCAACCAAATGTAATAGCAAAAAAGTTGATGAAAGAATACACATACACTTACATGCATGCATAAAAAAGATATCTTGACCGTGTTTATGCTATTCATAACATATAAACTTCAACATATCCATCTTTCTGTTAAAACTAAACAATATATATATAGTTCAATCAAAGTTTAGATTTTCGGCAACTGAAATAACAATTTACAACGACATTTTTGTGAGGTTTATAAACAATGGCATTTCTGTTGTCAGCAAAAATCTCCAGCCCCTATCTATATTAAAAATTGTGAAATTTGTGAATTGAAATACTCCTTTATGGTCATTTGATTCTCCATATCTTAAAATAAAACCAAAGTAATACCCAGATTCTGAAATCCCATTTGAACTTGAATAAACTGTTAAGATCAAAAAAAAAAAAAATACCCTTTTGCGCATACGCCGAAATTCGCTGGACTTGAACTCATTACGAACCGATTTCTGAAGACGAAGCATCAAAAGCTCTCCTTTCAACTCAACCACTTCCTCGTTGATTTCCTCCGTCGTTTTGGCTCTTATTTCCTTCATTTCTTCTTCTCGCTTCGCCATCATTACCACAGAAGACTCCGCCGATTGCTTTCGAAACGAGGTCATCTGAGAGGGCAACCGTTGGGGACATAAGTGTTGGATCCTGACGCCGGCGAAGGAGGTTTTCGGGATTGAAGATTTGGGTTTTGGAGGGAACGTTAGGGTCGCTGGAGAAGCAATGGCGACGCTCAACATTGTTGCTTCTTTGAATTCAGCTCTATCTTCCCTGCGATTTGTGATAAAGTTGGATTCTTTCTGTAGTTTTAGCCCTCGGAATGTAGATTGTAGATAAGGCTCTTCTTTATCCTCTTCCATTTCCCATTTTTATGTTTCGTTTTTTCGATCAACGGCACAAAAGCCCAAGCCCAAATCCAACGATCATTTAAACATGGGGAAACTCTCTTAACGGTAACAAAACTTTTGATACTATTATGGTTTTATTTAGGTTATATTTTAATACTAAAAATTTTAAAATATTTTAATATATAGATTTTTGTGAAATATATATATTTTTAATTTTAGGTTTAAAGATTTAGATTGGTGTTTAAGGATTTAGATTTAGGGCATAGAATTTAAGGTTTATAGTTAAAATTTAGAGTTTAAGATTTAGGATTTTAAGGGTTAAAACTAGAAATTTATGTTTTATACTTTATATCTTAAATATGAAGGGTTATATAATATTTTTATACAACTTGTATATCAAAATATAACTCAAAAAGAATTTATACAATCCTTTCTATTTAAGCTATAAAATATAAAACATAAATCCTTAGTCCTAACCACTAAACTCTAAATCTATAAACCTTAAGTTTTGCACCATACGACTTAAACTCCTAAATCACGACCTAAATTTTTAAACCCTAAAATAAAAAAATTAAAAAATTATATATCAGAGTATTTATTTATTTATTTAATTTGCAGTAAACTTATTATAAAGTATATTTTAATAACCAACAATCAGTAATATTTATTAACTGTAATAACCCATTTCCTACCTACCCAAACCCATTACAACCCAATAACCCCAAATACAACCCAGATTCAATAACCCAAATTAAACCTTAACCCTAAAATAATAAAAAACCTAATTTGTTCAAACCCAGGGTGCTAATCTTCAGCGCGCGTGGCTGTCACGTGTGGTCCTTGGAGTTCCAGAGATAAAAGAGCTTCTCTAAAAGCTCTATTTTGTATATTGAGAAAAATGAAGACGAAGGAGAAAATGGCTTCAAAAGAGGCTTATATATTGAAACCAAAACGACGTCGTTTTGGTTCCTGGTTACAGGGCCCAAAACGACGTCGTTTTGGCTATTGGATACTCATAACAGATCCGGTTACCCGACCCGAACCCGTGCCTAACCCGGATTAGAGGGCAAATTACACGTGTGGTCCTTGGAGTTCCAGTATCTTTCATTTAGGCTCTCCAACTCCCTTTTCTTTCGAATTTAGTCACTGTTTATGTTATTTTAGCCCTATATTTCTATATTTTGTTTAATTTGGTCCCTGATTTCATTGTTTTATTTATTTTTAATCCCTGACTTTTGTTTTCTTACGGATTTAACCTTTAATATTATTATAATTATATTTTATTTTTATAATATAGATATTATGTTATAGATATGTTATTAATCTTATTATAAAATTATGTTAATATAATATTAATATTATTTTTATTATTTTTATGCTTATTTTATTTTATTTTTATTATATTTACTTATTTATTTTTATTACTTTATTGTTATATTATGTTTATATATGTTATTTATATTATTATACTTATGTTAACATTAATATTATTATTTTTTTATTATTAGTTTTTATTATATTATTAATTTTATTATTTTTTATTTAGTTTTTTTATTATTATTAAATGTGTTTTTTTTGTGTTTTATTATATTTCTGTTTCGTATTTTATTAGCAAATATTATCCCGATGTATTCTATTAGGAGTAGCATCCTGTTCTTCGGGTGTTATCTCCTTTGAATCGTCGTGGATATTAGGACACGTATTTTAAATTAAAAATTAATTTAATCTGAATATTATATTTTTTTAAAAATTACGATGCGAACCTTTAGGTACCAATTTTGGGCGTTATGAGGGTGTTAATCTTTCCCCAAACGTAACCAACTCCCGAACCCAATTATCTCTGGTTTTGTTTTTTCGGTGTTCGATCCACCTTCTTGAACGATCGATGGCGACTCCAACCGATTAATCGATTTTTACATTAAAACGGTATTCCAATAGGAGTGACATCCTGTTCTTCAGGTGTCATCTCCCAGAATACCGAATTTTCAAATATTATCGCAAATTTTTAAATTTAAATAATATTTCAATGGGAGTGGCATCCTGTTCTTCGTGTGTCATCTCTTGGGATACCGAATTTTCAAATCTCACCTAACTTTTTGAACCTTTGAACCTTTTAAACCATTTTTTTAAATATTTTTTCGAAAAAAGGGTCGCTACATTAACGAAAATAATATTTATTATATTCTTATATATCATTTTGTCTAGAAATAAATTTATCTAATTTAATAATAACACATATTATTATAATATTGATAACGAAATAAAATACGAGACCTTAAAAAACACTTTTTATATAGAACACCACACTTTTCAAACACGTATAAATAAAGGAAATTGAATAAAGAAAAATAGCTGGTAAAATAAAATAGTAAAGCTGACGAAATCAAAAAAAAAAATACAATGGATAAATGAATACATAGAGATAAATTGATTTATCTCAGATAAAAGAGAATTAATTATCTCCCTTCAATATTATGGATATGAACAATAATATATTACCTAGGACTAAATACTAATGTTCAATTATCTATGTTTATAACACTTTAAGAGTCCAATAGATAAAAAATATAATTGTAGACGAATAAAAATATTATTTTATTTAAAAAATTTAATTAAAAGTTTGAATCCGGACAATATAAATAGAGCAAATTAAAGTTAGAAAGGTTTTCAACTTTGCAATATCTGATCCAGATAAGTTAGGCCAATAAACTAGATATCGGTGTTATATGTAAATTTTAAAAGTAAAATTTAAATCATATTCTGAGCAGCAAATGAACAACTTATTTAGAACAATGTTTTCATTCTCAGTATCATTTTACATAAAATATAATCTGTAGAAAAGTTATTATAATTTTTTTAAGAACATTAAAGAACCCAATCCCAATGAATGACTATCCTAGAAGGTATTTTCCGAGACAGAATAAAATAGTTAGAACTCTATTTAGTACAAAGAACAAAATGAATGACAAACCTTTACCTTGTGGGATATGTTTACTTGTGTATTTTGACGGTTGAATATACTGCTTGAATGCTTCCTTTTGTGGTTTAACATGCACAACCTCCTCCTTGTTGCTCTGTGTTCTGCGATGAATTGGCGTTTGACTTCAAGTTCACATCAACCATATCCTCCTGTTTTGTTGAAGAGAGCGTTTCCATCCCCGGTAAAGCTGCAGCAATCTTGCGGAACAGAGGCTGCCAGTTCACACATTCATGATGAAAATGGGAAGTCAACAAATATACATGTATATGTTTACATGTAATTGTACATGTATATGTATACGTTTACGTCTCATTGTACGTGTATATGCATGTACAACTATTAAATAGTGTTGTTTTGTTTTTTACCTTGATGTTGAATCCAGCTTTTGCACTGGTTTCAATGAACATGATTCCGAATTCGCGAGCCTTGTTATCTCCTTCCTCTATAGAAACCTGCCTGTTTGATTGCCAAACGGTAAATGGAAACAGCATTAAGAATTAACCAAAGCTGGAGTGCTAAATCCTCTCAAACTACCAAAGAAAGCAACTTCCAGTGATATGGAAAACAGATCTAAAAACTTCAGCTTCCCAACACTGACCTTTTATCAACAAGATCAGTTTTGTTCCCAACAAGGACAATAATGACATCGCTTCCCCGTTCAGTGCGTACCTCCTCAACCCACTTCGAAGTGTTCAAAAACGATTGCCTATCTGCAAGGACATATCCGAGTGATTTAATGTTAGTGGTCATCATGGAAAGTTGTTTACCAGTGGTATCATACCTGACATTATAAAATCTTTCCATCATAGTCTAGATAGAAAAGGGTACTTGGGTTAAGCTTATACTCACTAGCTACATCATAGGCAATTACAGCCACAGAAGAATCTCTAATATAACTTGGAATAAGACTCCTGAATCTCTCCTGGCCAGCAGTATCCCTGTGAAATTATAAGATAAAACTCAATTGAAGATGAGACGCTCGAAAATCTGAAGGGCATATGAACTTTATAAACCGATAAATTAGATTAATTGGCATGTTGTAATATACTCTAGCCAAACATACAGCTGCCTGCAAACTGGTCATAAGAAACTGAACATGGCAGGCTAGATTGTTATAACAAATTTCAACCAAGCATAAAGTTGCCACGTTTCCTAATTGCATACAAATAAGAGGAAATGCTGGGAGATCCAACAAGAAATGTTGTTCTTTACCAGATGAAAACAAATTATAGCTGCCTTACAACAAAAGCAAGAGCTTTCCGAAACTAATTTGTAGTCTAAAATCCATATAAGCAATCAAAACAACGTCCTTCAGTTCACAAGAATCATTCTTATGTTCATTCAAAATTTATGGAAACCGTTGGTGAGTTGTATAAGGCGTTAAACCGAGTTATCCAAAATTTCATTGTTAGATATATAGAGAGAGAAATAATAGTACCAAAGCTGCAATCGAACCGTTCTATCTTCAAGATACATTGTTTTTGACAAAAAGTCAATTCCAATAGTAGCCTGCAATTGATTTGTATCAATAAAATCATGACCAAATTCTTCTTAAAAAGGCATAAGAATAATAATCAAGGAAAATAAACATATAAATACAGCAAATCACATATTCTACGATCTAGAGTAACGAAAAATCAAAATTCAATGAAAGAAAGGAGAGATTTGTTTCAAGTTATTAAGCCAAATTGATAATAATTCCGTAGCATTTCTAAACTAAAACAATTTCGTTAGAGATCAGCAACACAATCAAATGACGATATTAACTCCGTGATTAATACAACGGATCAATATCTAATTCGAATATGTCAACTAAATCTAAATCACATTTAAACAATGTACGAAACAGAGGTACTTAAGAAACGATCAAATCTGGTTTTCATCCATAAGAATCAATGAATTGTTAAAAGATTAACAATGTATACATTTACCTGGTACGTGGTGTCGAATTTGTCGTACATGAACCGAGTGATGATGCTTGTTTTTCCGACGGATTGATCGCCTAAGAACACCAGCTTGTATTTGGCTAGAGGGGAGACTTTGGCCATTTTTTCAATTCTTTCTCTCGATTTTTTCTTGTAAACGCTAGAGATCCAGATCTGGATATGGAAGAAATATTGTGTTGTAACTATGATTGATGGAAATGGAGAAGACAACGAAGGAAAGCTCTGAGAAATGCGTTTAATCCCCTTTGTATATATACTAAATAAAAAGCAGGAGAAACCGCCAACCGTGACGACCAGGACGAAGTCAAGATCTTTGAATACATTATCTTTCCAATTTTACCCCTAACAACGTAATGTTTCCCCCCCAAATGTTTTGTAATTGCGATTATAATTATACTTGAATGTCTTTTTGAAAAAAATAAATTTCTATTTGCTAAATTATGAAATCGAATGTGAAACTTTATGGAAAACAAATACCGACCCATTAATTATCAAACGGTTTAATTGTATTATAAAATTATTTATAATATAAAAGGTAATTTATGATTAATAATATATATTGTATTTGTGGTTGAATTTCATCATTAAAACAGACGTTTATTTTAATGTTTTGTCAATTATGTCTCTAATATGTTTATCAATTGTTTTAATTTATGATTAATAATATATATTTTAATTTTTGACGGTAGACATTCATCTTCGACAGTCAAAACCGAAGCTATGCTCTAAATAAATTTGTATTAATTGCAATTGTTTCTAAAAAATAATTATACTAGACTTTTTATATTATTAAATATATTCAGGATAAAATTCAACTTAATTTATAAAAATTCAATCTAACTTTATATTCACGTTCACTCGTGATTTCATAAATTCATCTTGAATAAAAAATATTAAATAAAGTCCATGTTATAATATAAAAATCCGAATAACTTAAAAATTTTAGTAATTTGTTAATTAATTTTTAAGTTTAAGCTGATTCTCTCGATTCTTCATGATACATATGTTATAAAAAATATTTCAATTAGAACTTAGTACCATAATATTATGAATATTTATAATTAAATTTTAAAAAAATGAATAACTTAGAAAAAAAATGAAATGAGGTTTGAGTTTAAAAAAATAGTACGCTTCAGCTTAACTAACTTGAATTTTTTTATTTGACTCGATCGAATACCTACTCTACGTATAAGTACCAAAACCACAAGACCACGCCTAAGACTGGTGTTAGAGATGCAGCAGAAAATCAAGCACGGAACACAAGGACAGAGCCAAGATACCAGGTTGAGGGGAGCAAAGTATAATTAGCAATAAAAAAGTAGGGGGCAAAATCAAAATAAGTTAAAATTTGGAGGCCTAAATAAGTAAACATCCATAAATAACTTTTACCAATAAAAAAAAGGGAAGGGGCAGTAGCTCCCCGGACAAATAGGGATGACAACAGGTTAGGTTTTTGACCACCCGCCCAGCCCCGATACTCGAAATTCCCACCAAAATATCTAGCAAAGAATATATTTGCCATCCAGATGAGAGAATATATACATATACACACACATGCACAACCGAGTGTTATTCACCGGGGTCAAGAGAGCAGGCCTCTATAACATGATAGTAAAATAAAATGCCAAAAGAATGAACAGAAAGCATATCCATCGTCTGAGTGTTAACTAGTTTATAGTCCGTCAACTCAATGCACGCAGGTTGTAGTTTTGGATAACAAAAACGAGGATGTCAATGAAAAGGTTCAGAAGAAAAGAAACATCAACGATACACGTAAAAAACTCGAATAAGATCTTGAGAATGTGAAGGCAAAGATGGATGTTAGAATCACAAAATGACTATCATGATCTGCAAGAAGAGTATGACAAGATATGCAACAAGCACCGGAACACATCAGGTTGATGTTTGAATAGGAGGAAGAATAAGAACTCTTTCAACATGATGGAAGAAAAAGAAAACACAGGAGATGGTCAGCATACATTAAATCCAGCAGACTTCAAACACAGGCAACCGGTATCATAAAATTTATTTGCAGTAAAATAGCCACAACAGTACATTTGTTTTAACAAGTTTAAAACATCCCTGCATCTCTTTCTTAATGAAATGAAACAAACATGTTCAGAATCGAAAGGAAGCATGTTCTCAGTAACATAAGTCGCAACGGTTCTGATGTTATCAGACCACATAGCACATTTCCTAAAGAAAGGAACTCTGACCTTAATCATGCAAGCATCAAGTCTCAAAGGTTATGCTGTTATTAGAGCATCGCAAAATGTCGAAATGGAGAACTGTGATTTCATACCTGTAAATCTCAGTGTTAAAATGCAATCTTTCTTACTACAAGAGGTAGAAAACAACTTAGGATTATAAAGAAGCGGCCACAAACGTGACTCAAATGGAACAGAGCAAGGCAATGTAGGATTCATAGAAATTGCTAGACCAACAATTAAGCTAATTCCATTTTGGATAGGCAAGTTAAACCACACAACCAGGGATGGACAGAGCACCTGGACCGAGGGATACTGAAGGGGCAGTCACCCTAAAAATTTTAAATTCTCTTAGAATACTCTAATTTCCTTTGTATTTTCTATTAGTAATCTAATTCCGCACTTCCTAAAATTTTATAATTTCACACCACAATATTTCTAATATAGTATACTAATAGTTCACACCCGTCGTCCTGGAAAATTCTGCATCCATCCATGATCACAACTAATTATGCTCAATCAAACAAACAAAAACTAGATTGAAAAACATTTCAAAATAAACAAATAAAACCCCATTTCAAATCAACACTTCACTATCGTTAATAGCTTATCATCAATGGTGTGAACATCGTGTATAGTGTAACTTTTCCATTCAAACATTCACTAGAAAAAGACTGGAAAAAAGCTCAGAAACCCACAAATCCTACCTGCTTAACTAGCCTTCCTCATGCTGCTCCAAGGAAACTTCACCTCTCCACCACCGCGGTCGGCGGCGTAAGAGCCCTTCCCTTTCCATCTTCCCTTCCCCTTCTCCGCCCCATCATCCTTCACCTTCCCGTCGAGCCAATGCTTCTTCTTTTCCCCTTCTTCCACAACTCCCTTACTCTTACTAGTCTTATTAATGCTATCTTTTTCCTCCTTAATCACCTGGATAGGGAAGAGGTTCTGGGATATGGAGAGAGGGGTTCTTAAAGTGACGTAAGCTTTCTTGTAATCTGGCCGGGCGATTAAGAACCCTCCGCGCTTCTTCTTCTTTCCTTCCATGTTGAGGGTGCGTACCTGGTCGACGTCGAAACCGTATAGAGATTCGAGGACGCGTTTGATCTCGATCTTTGAGGCGGAGGGTATGGTCTTGAGAGCTATTTCTCTGATGTTTGTGAGTGTGGTTGGCATCAGTAGCTTGATGGGGAGATTTGCAAAGTGCACAACTCGTCTTCCTAATCTTCCCGCCATGTCCACTCTGGTTCTCTTGCGGCGTTGCTGAAAAATAAAAGAGGGTTTTGTTGCAGAGAGCTTGCCGTCCTTTCTGGTTGCTCTGCTCTTACTCTAATGCTGGTTAGAGACAACGGGCCAAGAATTAAGAATCTTCCATTATACACCCAGACTAGCCCAAGTCATTTTGGTTTCAAAACTTAATTACATGAATAATGTCAAATAAATGTTTTTAATATTTTATTTTACATCAAAATATTTTTTAATAAAAATTTTAATTAATAATAAATAATTTAAAATATTTAATTGATGTAAGATTTTATATTTTATGTAATTTTATAAAGGTTCAAGTGGTAAATAAATACTTAAATTATAATTTTTAGATAAATATTTAAGATATTTTTTGAGTCAAATATGCATCTAATATTTTTTAAAATTTTGTTTAGGTACCTATAATTATCTGTTATTGGAAAATTTCTTTAGCCAATAAAAATACGATATAATAATATTATTTTTTTGTGAAAATAAATTAATTTATATAAAATATTTTTAAATTTTTAAATAATTCTAGTATAGCCCTAACCTTCCAAATTCGGCCACTTTTACCGATATTGGTCGTACTTTGAACGATGAAATAAAACATTTTCTTCTGGCCAAATAAATTCTCTTAAAAATTAAACGAAATCAATTAAAATGATTAATAATATATTATAATATACATAACTAATAATAAATTATAATATATATTAATTTACTATAGAACTATTAAACTAAAATAAAATACTACAGATTCTTAAGAAACAAATCATTCCCCACATTTAAAATCAATGATAATTTTTTATATCATTGTTTACTGTTTTAGAGTATACTCTCAACTATTAGATGTGATTATTTAATCACTGTGTTGGTATTATAATTATTCGAACTCACGATCTCTAACAATAACAACTATTTCTTTAATTACCGAATCAAGATAGATTGTACTAAAATCAAAGATATGTATATTTTGAAAATTAAAAAAATAAATTATATAAATGAATGTCGGTTCAAATGATATTTTGATGTTATTTAAATAAATCACGGAAACTTTACCATAGACAAAGTTGACTTTAAAAAATAAAATTACATACAAAAATACACTTAACTATAAGATTAATGTCGAAATAAAGATTGGTACAAAAGAAAGCAACTTGGATCATTGCCTCCACCTCCTGGGTGGTGTAATTCCTATTACGATTAGGGTCGACAATAGCATCGAGCATTTTCTCCCTTTCCAGTTTCTTCACCTTCAAAAACGAACACCTATGCTATTCAGTGAAATGGTACTAAAGTAAATAGAATCATAAAATATTGAACAGAATGTATCTGCAAATAAAACTATGGTGATTTTACGTGGCTGGATTGGAAACATCTTACATGATCGAGCAGCAAAACATCATCTTCGTCTACCAAGCGTGAAAAGTCGATTGCACGTTAACAGAAATATTTTAAGTTTTATTTAATTCATGAGCTTGCATTTGCTTGTTCCGGTACAAGCTGCACGCTCATCGGCATCTCCAGCTACACGGCCCAAGCAGTGTTTGATCCTATCATTCATAACATCCTACAATATAGGAAAGCAAAAGAGAAGACATCCGACAGTCGAGTAAAGCTATCTTACACGAAAGAGAAATCATCTACAACGTTATTAAGAAAGTTCAATTCACTTAGTGAGGTTTGAGCAATAACGAAAGCAGGTTTCAGAACAATTACATACTTGATAACACTGACTGATTCTTCTGTTTCAAATTTCTATTATGTAAGCTAATTATAAACGACCAAACATGGAAAATCTAGCACAAGAAAAATACAAAAAATTCACACGTTTTTCGATGGTGACCAAAGAGGTAAACAAGATAATTCATACAATAAGCAACTTGAACAAGTCTTGGGGTGTTATTATATCTGATACATGTTTAAGCAATGACAAAGAAAGTTATATAGCAATCATGCATTTAACAATGACTCACCGGTTTCTTTGTTTTGAAACCATATTAGTCGAGCCCAGACCAATGGCGACCAAGAGGAAAACAAGAGAGATCAGACCACAAACAGTTTCGGCAGGCAATACGGCAGTTATTGTATACGATACATGTTTGTGCACATAACAAGGAAAGTTTTCACAACAATCATGTACTTGACAATGACTTACAGGCTGCTTAGTTTGTCAATCATATTGCTCAAGCTGCATATCAAATTAAGGACCATTTCAAAATGTAGCAGGAGAAAACTACACAACAACGAAAACAATAGAGCTCATACCACAAGAAACTCATGCAAACCAACTAATGTGGTTACAAAACAAGATACATGCTTGAGCAATAACAAAGAAAGCCTCACAACAATCGTGTACTTGACCATGACTTACAGGCTCCCTTGTTTAAAAATCATATTACTCGAGTTAACAATCAACTTGTGGACCATTTGGAAACTTAGCAGGAGAAAACCACACAATATGACATCGATGGTGAACAATGAGAGCAAGAGAGTTCATACCACAAGCAGCTCGTGCAGGCCGAGTGGTGCAGTTATCATATACGATACACCAGGGTAATCCTTTGCAGCATCGGCAGTTAATGATGGGATATCCTGAGAAGTGAGAAATAACATAGTGACATTCAGCAAAAACGGAATTATCCCAAATTTCAATAAACACATTCTTTCTTTGTCAAGTTATGAAATGCAAGTAAAATGAGCTACCTGGTACCAATGCCTTCCAGGGAAAAGAAAGAATGGGCTAATGATCACACGATCTGCCCCTTGTTCAACACACACACTGAATGCATCTCTTATCGATGGCTCAGCCAATTCCTAGTTAAATTAACTTAAAATGTAAGAATACAATTCCCCAAAACATGATCCTATGGCGTCTTAAAAACATGCGAAAATATTAACATTCACCTGAAAATCACAATACAGTGAACCAAATAAAACAGACCACTTCAAAGCTAAAACCGTTCTTTCTGAGAACACTAAAAATATTAGAAATTAATAAGGAAAAAGAATTACCATATGAGCTGGTTCAACAATTGGGTACCCGGTTTTTTCTCTAAACATGGCTACAAATTCATCTAAAAATCGTTAAAAATAAAGTACGATTAGCACAAAAAAGAAGTATATATTTTTAAACAATTCAACAATTTTAGCAAGAAAATCATTTTGTTTAAAACTTACTTAGCATGAGATTGGATTCTTTACGGCGTGAACCATGGTCCACGATGATAATTCCATCTTTTTCACCAACCCCATTCGAGAACTGTTTGAATCCACCATTTTCGAAGCTCAAACTTGAGTTTTCTGAAAATTTTCTGATTCTTGAAGTGCCCACTTGAAAATTTAGGGATTTGATGGATGCCCATGTAGAAGGATCCCTCTGAACTGAAGAGCTGCAATTTAAAGGAAAACAATTTAGTGTATACTGATTGAGGGAGAATGTTTCCATCGACATTGTAAGAGCACATATGAGGTTGAGAAGTCTATATTTATAATTATATCCGACGGTTCTTATGAATTCATATCGATAGTTAGATTAAATGTCTCCCTTTTTTCATATTTTTAATTTTTGTTTCTATGGTAAAAGATATATTTTAAGGTATATAATTTAAAATATAGATATAAAAAATAAAAATAAAAATTTATTTTTTTAAAAATTTTACATAAAGAATATGATAAAGAAACAAAAAGTTTTAATCCATTAAAGATTTACGATGTAAAAAATAAAAATTAAAAAGTTCAAAATTTTAAATTTTATTTTTTTTATAACAAAAACATAAAAAAAGTAAAGAGCAAATAACTTTTACCCGGTAACGTAAACGTTTGAATTGTGATGACTCACCGGTTCAAACACGCTTTGTAGTACAATAATATCTTGTCTCTTTGTAACGTACTAAGGGGGGTTGTTAAAGGGTAGGGATGGTGATTTGAATCGTTCTGTCGGATTTGAACCGTTCTATCGGTTTAGATGCGATATGATAGAGGTAGGTTTTTATTTAAAAAATTAAATTTGATTTTAGGTTGAATCGGTTATTATAAAAATAAGGTCAAGTTGAAACCGATTATAGGGTAAAAAATTTTGATCTGATATATTTATATATTTTTATTATATTTTTATATATAATATTTAATAATTTTTTTGATCAGATCAAATTGAATTCTTTTATTAATATATCAAAATCAAAATCATGTTATATGTTGTATTATTTTGAGTGGGGTTAGATCGAGAAAATGTATATTAAGGATGAATCATGTCGAAGCCGAGGTCAAGGCAAATGTTTTAATTTTTGGATAGGGGTCAAAATGACCCAAAACCCATCCTGATCCGTCCCGTCGTCATACCTATTAAAGTGCTAAAAAAA
This sequence comes from Abelmoschus esculentus, assembly GCA_035048815.1. Taxonomy (NCBI): domain Eukaryota; kingdom Viridiplantae; phylum Streptophyta; class Magnoliopsida; order Malvales; family Malvaceae; genus Abelmoschus; species Abelmoschus esculentus. The sequence goes on along the minus strand of JAUCBN010000026.1, from coordinate 347,162 downwards.
ACGCTTACACGCTAAAATTTTTAAATAAAATTAATATTTAATATATTAAAAAATTAATTTGGCCTCTATTAATTCTAGATTTTCTTACTATTCTTTTTAAATTAAATACTTTTAATTAAATCTTTTTCTATTTTTTTAAAACATCTTATTGTCTGGATACGGATGCAAAACTTGTATAGTATGGTGGAAATTACCATGTGAACACCATTTTATTACCATATAAAAATGAACTTTAATTACCTTCCCTAATCCCTGCACTATATAATAAAAGACAAGACTTCCTCATCACCATCCCTTTAACTTCTGTTTGCAGGTCTAAAAATACCCAAAGAGAGTGATCATGGCAACCCTTAAAGTTCCAGCTCATGTGCCTGATCCTTATGAGGATGCAGAGCAGCTTCGCCAAGCATTTGAAGGTTTGTCCGGTCACATGTTTTCGGTCACAGTATTTTATCGCAGTCGTAGATATAATTGTTTTCGCTATTTGAATCCTCGATTAGTTTCGATGAAATAAACAGACATTTAATTTTTTGGTATTTTCTCACCATCTATGCATATTGATGATGATCCTTGTGATTTTGGAGTTACATTTTGTGTAAGATTTATGCTTCATTTGATGCAAGACTTAAAGGGTCTTGATTTTCTTCCTAGTTGCATCAGATTTTGTCTTCACAGTTTGTACCAAACAAAACATTAGATTGTTTTGTAAAAAGATCTGTCATTTGTATGCCTATCTTGTCTCGACCGGCATCTGTTGGTATGAATTCTGTGCTTAATGTTTGATCATCTGTTGCAGGTTGGGGTACGAATGAGCAACTGATTATAGACATATTGGCTCACAGGAACGCCGAGCAACGCAATTCGATTCGAAAAACTTACCAAGAAGCATATGGGAAAGATCTCCTCAAGTCTCTGGACGAGGAACTGTCAAGTGACTTTGAGGTCAGATTCTAACATTCCCCGTCTCTTATCTTACATTCAAGAACATTATGTCGATTAACTCGTGTGTGTTTTTACTCGACAGCGCGCCGTGGTACTGTTTACACTAGACCCTGCAGACCGTGATGCATATCTGGCTAATGAATCCACCAAGAGATTCACATCAAGCAATTGGGTTATATCATGGAAATCGCCTGCACCAGGTCTTCGCAGGAGCTGTTCAATGTGAGGAAGGCGTACCATGCTCGATACAAGAAATCGCTCGAAGAAGATGTTGCACATCATACCAAGGGAGATTTCCGCAAGGTTCGGTCTTAAATGTCTTGGCCATGTCTGAAATTCTTTCACATGTTCACCTATTACTTGCTCTTTGCAGCTTTTGGTCCCGCTTGTTAGCTCATTCCGATACGAGGGAGATGAGGTGAACATGAAATTGGCAAGGTCGGAGGCGAAGATACTCCGCGATAAGATCTCGGACAAGGAATACAGTGATGATGAGGTCATTAGGATTGTAACAACAAGGAGTAAGACACAGCTAAATGCGACTCTGAACCACTACAATACTGCATTTGGCAACTTCTTCAACAAGGTACTTACCAGTTGCATAGTAACAACATATGCAATGCTGTAATTCGAACCGATAACGATGTACTGGTTTGTTGCAGGACTTGAAGGCCGATGCGGATGACAAATTCCTGAAATTATTGAGAGCTGCCATCAAGTGCTTGACTTCCCCTGAGAAATACTTCGAAAAGGTCATTCGACAAGCCATCAATAAGGTTGGAACCGATGAATGGACTCTTACTAGAGTCGTGACGACTAGGGCCGAGGTAGACATGGCACGTATTAAGGAGGAATATCAGCGGAGGAACAGCGTGGCTCTCGAAAGAGCGATTGCCGGAGACACTTCCGGAGACTATGAGAAAATGCTTCTTGCCTTGATTGGAGCTGGAGACGTCTGAGCTGAGCTCTGTTTTTCTATATTCAGTTGTTGGTATGGCTATATCTTTAGTCTTCATTTTCAGGCGTGAGACTTATGTTTGATGGTCTGAACATGGCTCGAGTTTGGTGTTTTTTATCAAGTGTTTCTGCGGTTACAACATGTGAGTTGTGAGTTGCACAATAAGTGTAACTCAAAAATAAATTGTCTTTAATAATATATAACTTTGAAGTACGGATACTCCTATTAATTAAGTATTATAATTTATATTTTATATGTTTTATACACGATTCTATGCTTTAACGAGCCGAGTCGAGTTCAGATTTTTGCGGTTACTCGTACTCGAGTAGTGTTGAACTCAACTCAACTCGTTAAGATTTCGACTCGAGTTTAAGCTTGAAATTTTTTAACAAGCTTGAGAAATCTGAGCTTGACTTGTCTCGTTAAGAACTCGAGTTCGAACTTGATTCGAGCTCAATTGAGTTGAGTGTTGATAGATCTTTGGTCTTGTCTAATTCGAGTAGCTCGTTATCTGTCATGTCTTATTTAAAATCTTGTCAGAAGAAAATATTAATACACAAATTGTGTAAACTCAAACTTGTTAGTTTTAAGGTATATGTTAGTTTAGGGTTTAGATGTTTAGGTTATTAGATTTAGAGTTTAAGATTTAGATTTTAGGGTTAAAATATATGGTTAGGGTTTATATTTTAGGGCTTTAAGTTTAGGAATTTAGATTTTAATTATAAAAATAAAAAAATTTTGAGTAGCGCTTTTCAAGTACCTCGGCTCGACTCATTAAGAACTCCAGTCGAGTTTTGATTGAATCGAACTCGAGTAACTCATGATCTGTCTCGTCTCACTTATGACCTTAATTTGGAGCATCTGATTCAAATTAGTCAATCAATAAATTAAATATTCGAGATTATACAAAAGATATATTTATACTTAAAAATAATTATATAAATTTAACTCTATACATTAAAAAATAATCATTTTAATCATTTTTTTAATATCATAAAATCAAGTGAATCTATTAGATGAAAATACCAGATGAATAACTATATTCTTCCACAAAGAAACAATGTTTTTATTTAACTTTTATTATATAAAAAATAATATAATATTTTTTTAGAGAATAACAAAATTTTTTTTAAACATATAGGTTGATTTTATTAAATTGTTCTGAATTAATACAATATTGATAAAATATATAAATTTTAATACAGTATTGATAAAATATATAAATTTTAAACATATAGGTTGATTTTATTAAATTGTTCTGAATTAATACAATATTGATAAAATATATAAATTTTAATATTAATTTGAGAAAAATTATAATTTAAATACTAATTTAAAAGAAAAAAAAATTTTAAGTACCAATTAAAAGAATGTGTCTATTTAAGGAAAATTCTACAACGGGCGTCGAACACCGCTGAACACCACTATCGCTGAACACCGATGAACATCATTAAATTAATTAATAAAAAATAAAAATTTAAAGGATTCAACATATAATTATTAATTATTTTTTAAAAAATCAATTAAATTAAATTTATTTTTATATATTAAAATTTAATTTTTTTTAAATAAGGGTAAACTATACATTTAGTATATCACCTATTTTTGTATTTCTATAGTGGTACTCAAATGAATTTTTTTAATAAAATGGTACCTAACATTACACATTATTTCTATTTTGGTACCTTAACTATTAAAAATAAACGAAAACAAAGAGGTTGCTAGAACAAATAACAATTTTAGTCCCTAAAATTTATACAACCTATCATTTTATTCGATTTAAATATCATTTTTAATTTTTGATTGAAGTAAGCCTTGATTTTCTGAGCCTTGACAAAGACCTACAATCATCAAAGTGCATCTTTTAGTTTTCGGCACATTATCGAAGAATTTGTAACTAAAACCTTTCGACTTTAGAACAAAATGAAATAATGTAAAACCAAAAAAGAAAAAAAACAGTTATTAAAAAATTCAAAAATATCGCAAACCAAAATAAGTTTAACCCATTAAAAAATAAAATTAAACAATAAATTTTGGTTGGTTAAAAAATTTCAGAGTAAAACAATGATCAAATATATAGAAATATCATCTGTTTAAAAAACTTAAAAAAAATATTTTCGTTTAAAACTTTTAACACAAAGAATATTTTTTAATTAAAAAACGAAGATTAATTTAATTTAATTTTAATTTCAAAAAATCCAATATCATTATGGAATCGCTATTATTTTTTTAATTTCATTTAGTTGAATTTTACTTTTTCATATTTTACTTTTTTTTATTGTTATTAAAGTCACTATCATTTTGGATAAATTAAAAAATAGATAAAATTTTACAAAAAATTATATTGACAACAAAGAAGTTGTTCGATATCTAATATTTTATACTTTGAATAGAAGAATAAGAATTTATATTTTTAATCTAAAAATTAAAAATAATATTTAAATTGATAGCATTATAGAATAAATTGATACATTGTATAAGTTTTAGGGTCTAAAATTATTATTTGACCAAACAATATTATGTTTCTTTTTAATTTTAATAATTAGGGTATCAAAATAAAAATAATATGTACCGTTAGGTATTATTCTATTAAAAAAACTAGTTTGAATACCAAAATAGAAATACAAAAATAACTGAGATACTAAGTATATAATTTATTCTTATTTAAAAAATTTTAAATTTTAACATATATAAAAATAAATTTAATTTAATTAATTTTTTAAAAATAGTTATTAATTGTATATTGAGTTCTTTAAATTTTTAATTTTTATTAACTAATTTAATAGTGTTCAACAATGTTCAGCAATAGTGGTGTTCAACAACGTTCGTCGCACGTGGTAGACTCCTCTCTAATTTAAATATTAATTTGAGAGCAATTTTCTTTAAATATCAACTTGAGAAAATGTATTTAATTTAAATATAAATATATATAAAAAAACAAGTAAATAAAAGAGAAAACTAAATAATTTCTTTTTTACATTTACTAATGAATTTAATTTGAAAATACTCATGAATTAATGAAAATTTGTTCAAATTAATTAATATTTTTAATATTAGTTTAACTAGTAATTAAAAATTATTTTTCTATTTATTTAATTTTAAACAATTTAATTCGGTTATTAACCGAATTAATTATTTAAATATCTAGACATCATGAAAGTGAACAACTATCGTTTTGTCAAACAAATGTTAAGTTTTCTGATATGACAACACTTATTACCAAAATAATATCATTTTTCTTTAAAAATTAAATAAAATTTTTAAAAATATAAAAAAATTAAAATATACATAATTCTAAAAAATATATAAAAAATTAATGTTATTTATTGAATTTCATAAAAATATCATAACATATGGAAATTGGTAATGGTGTTTCTTGTATGGAAGTGAATACTTTTAAAAATATAATCTTGTAATATATATAAATATAATATCAAATATTTTTTTATTCGTATTAATGACATAAATACATATAATCACTTTAGGAAAAATATTATTTTACTTATATTTTCATATATTTTTTTTCTGTTCTTTTATAATATACTATTTCATGGAATAATTTATTGTTCTACTTTATTTCTATATACATGTTTGTATTGAGTATTTTAAAAAATCTTTAATACTAATTGGATAATTATTTTGCATATAAGTAATTTAATTTTATGGTTTTGAGATTTTATTTAGATTTTAGTATTTAAAAATTTTAGTGTATGAATTATAAATTTAGAAAATACGACTAGAATTTATGATTTAGGCTTAAAATTTAGGGTTTATAGGTTAAAACCTAAATCTCTAACTATATTATCTTAAAAATTAACCTTAACTTATAAACCCTAAATTCTAACTCTAAATCCTACATTCAAATTCGAACCTTTTAACCTTAAATTAAATCTCTAAACCCTAAAACTAAAACACGTATATAAACTTTTTATTTTTAGAATTTTCAAATAAGTTCATAGAATTTTTATTATATTCTAAAAATATTCTTAAAACCTCCCAAAGTATCACATGAGCGAGTTTATGATAAATTATTGGCATTTTGTTGATTCATTTATAGGGTAAATATAAGTTATCAGTAACGAAATTATATATTTTTGGATGAGTTTATATTAAGTGCGTTCAAAATCGGTTTAATGGGTATCAACAGTTTAATAAATTCATAATGTAAGTTAAAAATATAAAAAAAATGTTAAAATATAGTAATAATATAATATTAATATTAGATTTATTTGGCCATTGGATACCCATTGGGCCGATTTTGAATACCCTTAGTTTGTACTCACTTAAATTTTTAAAGTTAATATATTTAATTTTATTTTTATGAATTAATTCTTAAATTTTATAACTTATGTCCATCTTAATTAATTATTAGTTTTTAAATAATGATTCAATTGATTTAAACTATTCTGTTTAACCATAGGTATCTATGGGTGAGCAAAACTCGACTCGATTCGAAAAAACTGAATAACTCGACTCGTTTTGACTCGATTAGAAATTTCATAGACTCGAATCGACTCAAAAAAATTTCAAATAAAGTTTGAGTTGTAAAATGAAAATTCGAATAACTCTAATAACTCAAAATTTTTAGTAATTAAAGGATTAATTTTTAAGTTAGAGACGGGTCTATTATTTTTTTATGATATATACATTGATATATAAAAATATAAAGAAATATTGATACATATGAATATATATATATATATATACATATCTTATATGATTAGAGAAAGTCGCTTAAATTGAAATCATGTCATACTATAACATGATAAATAATTACAATTAAATATTTATAGTAACTCGAAAACTCGACTCGAACCAAAAAAAATTCAAATAAAGTTTGAGTCGTAAAGTATGACTCGTCAACTCGAATAACTCAAAATTTTTTACTTGACTCGACTTGACCGAATACTCACCCTATAGGTATCTAACCTATTGGTTGATTTTTTTCGTCAAGTATTGTAAAGATTTATTACGAGACTTTTAACTCTTAAAAAACATTAGATACCGATAGTTAAACAACTAAAGGGTTGCCCCATAAACCCTTACAACCCAATTTACTTCATTCACAACATTAGAGTTCGATTTTCTAATTCTATTTAAGAGATTTAATATCTCATCTTATTAGATCAATTGATTGTCGATGAATTATCTTCCTTCTCAAGCAAGAACTCAATTAATTTCCCTAAATAATTTTTTTAATGTACTATTTCCCCCTTTTCTATTAAAGAAAAGTGTCATTTTACCTCATTTAACCTTAACTTCCTCCTCCTTCCCAATTGACTTCTTTTCTTAATTCCATGCACGCAAAAGATCTAGTAATAAGAAATGGACTTTCCATTCTTAGTAGATGTACAAAAGAAAACCAACTTCACCCTTCAGTTGCAATACCATTCTAAAGATGTTCATGTGTTGTGGACCACAAAACATCAAAATCTAAGTTGGTTAATGCTTTACAAACGCCATAATTTGGTTATGTGTCATTCTCAATCATGCTTAAAAACTAAGAAGAATTTTAAAATATTTTAAAAACTATAAAAGTATCATTTTAAAGTTATTATAATTTAAAATGAGTGCAATAAAAAATTGATAACGTTTAATGTAAAGTTGTCTAATTATTAATAAAAGTTTTATTTTAATGATTGGCAGGTGATTATAAGGTAGTATCAATTCATATATTATTAATTCTTTAATAATGTATACATACTTTGTAGATACAATAATTAATTTTTGACCTTTTAGGATCGATATTATTATTTATTTTTATTAGACTATTTGTTACGTTCATTGATAGAAGCTTTTTGAAATCAATAATTGTAAAACTAAATTTGATTTTGATATAACAAATAAGTGTAAGGATTATTTTGGAATAAATTTTTAAGTCCCTAAGTCAAATTTTTGATTCTAAGTCAAACCAAGAACTTTGAAATATCCTTATAAGTATTTTTCATACGAGGCTATCGATACCCTAAGTACAGGTATCGATACACCTGGGATTTTTCAAGCCTTGTTCTTGAGATCAAGAACAAGTATCGAAATAAGGTTCGATACAAAATTTCACTATCAACACATGTTTCGAACCTGGTATCGAAACAACTTAGTATATTTTTAATTAATTTTAAAATTTTTAAAAATATGACTCTAGGTATCGATACTGGTATCGATACACCCCTTAATCCCCAACGGTTATTTTAATATTAAATGAGTCGACCGTTGGAGGCAGTTAAAATTTGATTGATGGTTAGCCCGTATCGAAACAAAGTTCGATACCCAGCTTCACAGTTACTTTTGGTATCGAAGCAGGTATCGATATCCTCTTTATTAAATGCACAACGGCTCTTTTTATTCTTGGTATGTTTCGAAATAGGTAGCCCGTGTTTCGATACCACCTGCTGCAGAGTGCATTTATGATGGAAAGATGAAGCTCCAACGTCCTTATTTACATTCTCAACAACTAAAACGGTTAGAAATCAATGAGAATGTATAAAAACAAGCATTTTCAACAACATTAAAAACTATTGAGCCTCAAGCATCATCCAAGCACACAAATCCAACTCAAAGCACTTTATTGCATACTTTTGCTCCCAACTCTTGTAATTTCACCTTGATCTCTTGTAATCTGAGTTTGGGGAGAGTTTGTTTGTATTTGGGGCAATATATTTCTTGTGAGAGAATCTTTATTTGTCTACTTTCTTTTGTATCATCTTGTGAGGATTGAATTAATTCTTGGGTAGAAGAATTGATTCGAATTATAATGGTTATCCCTTGAACCAAGAAAAAGGTTGAATTCATTAGTGAATTGGTTTCAAAATCCTTAGTGGGAGCTAAGGTGGTGGATGTAGAGCTTGTTTGAAGCTTGAACCACTATAAATTTTTTGTCCTTTAAATTTTAGTATCTTTACCAAAAACTTCCAAATCAAAATTTTAATTGCCAGTTCACCCCCCTCTTGGCCATACTTCAAGATTGATCACCTCAACAATTGGTATCAGAGCCTAATCTTTGAAGAGATTCACATCTACCAAAGAAGATCTAAAGCGTATTGTTCACATCTATAAGTCAAGTTCAATGGCCTCCACCTCCGGTTCATGGAATGAATCACACTCCATCACCAAGCCACCCTTCTTCAATGGGGATAACTACCCCTATTGGAAGAATAGGATGAGGCTATTTTTCAACTCAAATGATTATGTCCTTTGGGATATAATCGAAGATGGACCCTCAATCCCAATGAAGCAAGAAGGAGACCGTCAAGTACCAAAGAAAAGGAACGAGATGACCGATGAAGAAAGAAGGAGGATGCCCATAAATGATAAAGCTCTCCACATTCTCTTTTGTGCGTTAGGGCCCGACATCTACTCCAAGATGTCTTTATGTACAAGTGCCAAAGAAGTTTGGGACTCTTTGGAGACTACCTATGAGGGCACCAATGACGTAAAGGAAACAAAGATTGGTCTACTCAATCTAAGTTATGAGAACTTCAAGATGGAGCCGAATGAAGACATCACCAAGATGTTCGATAGATTTTCGGTGATTGTCAATGGTCTCAAAGGTTTCGGTGAGATCATTCCGGAAGAGAAGCTCGTTCGAAAGCTCATCTATTCTCTTCCCGAGTCTTGGGATAACAAGAGAACGACTATCATTGAAGCCAAGGACCTCAAGACTCTTAAACTTGATGCTCTTGTGGGATCTCTTCTCACCCATGAGATCATGAAGAAAGGAAGAGGAGAGGAGAAAAACAAGGAAGAGGTAAAGATTGAAAAGAGGGAAGTTGAGAAAAAGAAGCAAGGGATTCCTCTTAAAGCTTCACTTTCACAAGAAGAAGTGGATATAAGTGAAGAAGAAGAGCTAAAGGAATTGGTCATGGTGGCCAAAAGATTCACTAGGCTCATGATGGCAAATAAGAATAGAAGATTCCAACGAAAGAGGGACTTCAAAGCAAAGAGCAAAGAAGAGGAAAAAGATCAAATCATTTTCTATGAATGCAAGAAGCCCGGTCAAATTAGGACCGATTGCCCTCTATACAAAAGGAAGAGTTTTGAGAAGAAGAAAAAACAAAAGGCTCACGTTGCAACTTGGAGTGATGAGGAGTCATCATCTGATGAGGAGTCATCATTTGATGAGGACAACGAGGTGACCAACTTATGTCTCATGGCTTTTGATGAGCCTAAGGTAACCATCCAACCATCTTGTAATAATTTATCTTATGATGAACTTTATGATGCTTATGATGAATTACAAGATGTGTATGATGAGTTGGTTTTAAAATTCAAAGAATCGATTTTGAAAAGCAAGAAAACCATTTCCAATTTAGAAATGAAAAATGATTCTTTGACAAAAATAATTTTGGATTTAGAAGAAAAGGTTGTTGATTTAAATGATGAGTTAAAATTTTTTCAAAAAAAAAATATTGATTTAAATAACCTTATCTCTAGCTTGAGTGAGAATCACCACAAGTTGGTGAATGAGCTTAAGGAACAAATCAAAGTGGTTGGGAGTTCAACTTTTGAAAAAGAAAGCTCTTCAAAACCCAACCATATAAAAAAGAATTTTTATAACCACAAACAAAGAAATTTTCAAAGGTATTTTAGACATAGAAAGATTAGGACTGTTTGGGTTCCCAAGGAACTCATTGTTTCTAATAATTTAAATGCCATTGCTTCTTGGATTCCCAAGGGAACCAAGATTTTAGGGACTAACTCTCATGGACCCAAAATGGTTTGGGTACCAAAAATCAAAAACTAAATCTTTGTTTGTAGGTTGAGCATTGCTTCAAGGCCAAAACTTTAAGTCAAAACATGTGGTACCTTGATAGTGGATGCTCAAGGCATATGACCGAAGACAAGGGACGATTTAAGGAGTTAGAGCTCAAAAGGGTGGCGTAGTGACTTTTGGTGACAACTCCAAAGGCCAAATTGAGGGTATTGGCTCTATTGGTAATCACTCATCTATTCTTATTGAAAATGTCTTGCTTGTTGATGGTCTTAAGCATAATTTGTTGAGCATTAGTCAATTGTGTGATAAGGGTTTCTATGTTTCTTTTGATAAAAGTGGTTGTAAAATAATTGACATAGAATCCAATAGAATAATGCTCATAGGTCATCGCATAGGAAATATTTACACGGTGTATCTAGATGACATTAATTTTTCTCATGCATGCTTAGTTGCTAGTGATGAAAATGATGCATGGTTATGGCATAGAAAATTAAGGCATGCTAGCATAAGTGTTCTAGAGAAACTAGCCTCCCAAAATCTAGTTAGAGGTTTACCTAAGCTCAAGTTTTCCTTAGATAAAATTTATGATGCATGTGCTAAGGGTAAAAAAGAGAGAGTTTCTTTTAAGTCCATTAATGATGTTTCAACTAGTAGAGTATTACAATTGATCCATATGGATCTCTTTGGACCTATTAGGACCTCTAGCTTGGGTGGAAAATCATATGCCTTTGTTATTGTTGATGATTACTCTAGATACACTTGGGTTCTATTTTTGAGTACTAAAGACGAAGCCTTAGAAAAATTCATCACATTTTCAAATATTTCTCAAAATGACCTTGATCAAAGAATTTCTCATATTAGAAGTGATCATGGAACAGAATTTCAAAATTTAGATTTTGAGAATTTTTGTAATGAAAATAGAATTAGCCATAATTTTTCGGCTCCTCGCACTCCTCAAAAAATAGGGTAGTTGAGAGGAAAAATAGAACTTTAGAAGAAATGACTAGGACCATGCTTTGTGAAAATAATTTACCTAAGTATTTTTGGGTGGAAGCCACAAACACTTCTTGTTATATTATAAATCGAGTAATGATTAAGCCTATTTTAAAGAAAACTTCTTATGAGATCTTAAAATCTGAAAAGCCTAACATTAGCTATTTTCACCCTTTTGGGTGCAAGTGTTTTTTTTAAATAATGGAAAAGACAATTTAGGTAAATTGATGCAAAAAGTGATGAAGCTATTTTTCTCGGATATTCTTCAAATTATAAGGCTTATAGAGTTTTCAAAAAAAGAACCTTAGTTGTAGAAGAGTCAATACATGTGGTTTTCGATGATAACCTCCTTCCTAGGAAGGATTCTTGTGATGATGATGATGTAGGAATCATTGAAACCATTGATGATGGACAAGCTCAAAGGTGGATGGGGTTCCAAGCAATGAGAAAGCACAAGATCCTCCAATAGAAGCTTTAGAAAATGTAAAGCTTGAAGAAAAGGAAGTGAGCTACTAAAGGGAGTTCAACTATGTCAAAAGTGGTAAAATCTTGGGTGATCCATCTAAGGGGGTAACTACTCGTTCTTCTCTTAGATTAATGAATCATATTGTATTTATCTCATGTATAGAACCTAAAAATATCAATGAAGCCTTAGATGATGATTATTGGATATTGGCTATGCAAGAAGAGTTAAATCAATTTGAGAGAAGTAATGTGTGGACATTAGTTGATAGGCCTAGAAATAAATCTACTATAGGAACTAAATGGGTCTTTAGAAACAAACTAGATGAGAGTGGTAACATAATGAGAAACAAAGCTAGATTAGTTGCTCAAGGTTACACTCAAGAGGAAGGAATAAATTTCGATGAAACTTATGCACCCGTAGCTAGGATGGAAGCCATTAGGATGCTACTTGCATTTGCATGTTATCATGATTTCAAGCTTTTTCAAATGGATATCAAAAGTGCTTTCTTAAATGGTTTTATAAATGAAGAAGTGTATATTGAAAAACTACCGGGTTTTGAAGATCCAAAATTTCCAAATCATGTTTTTAAATTAACAAAAGCTTTATATGGTTTGAAACAAGCTCCTAGAGCTTGGTATGAAAGGCTTTCAGACTTTTTGATAGAAAAGGGTTTTGAAAAAGGAAAGGTGGACACTACACTTTTTATAAAAAGATTTAACAATGACATCTTAGTAATTCAAATTTATGTTGATGATATAATTTTTGGATCTACTAATGAATGTTATTGTCAAGAATTTTCTAAACTTATGCAAGGTGAATTCGAGATGAGTATGATGGGAGAGCTCTCATTCTTTTTGGGACTCCAAATCAAGCAAAGGAAGGATGACACCTTCATTAATCAAGCAAAATACATCAAAGATATGCTCAAGAAGTTTGGCTTGGAGAATGTGAAACCTCAAGCCACTCCTATGAGCTCATCTACTAAGCTTGACAAGGATGAAGGAGGTAAGTGTGTTGATTCAAAATTATTCATGATAGGCTCTTTGCTTTACCTTACCGCAAGTAGACCGGATATCATGTTTAGTGTTTGCTTGTGTGCTAGGTTTCAAGCTAGTCCTAGAGAATCACACCTTGTAGCCATTAATAGAATTTTTAGGTACCTTAGAGATACACCTTGTTTAGGTCTTTGGTATCCTAAAGCTTCTTCCTTTGATCCTCATGCTTATTCGAATGTAGATTATGGAGGTTGTAAGATAGATAGAAAAAGTACTTCTGGAATATGTCAATTTCTAGGTAGTATGCTCATATCTTGGTTCTCTAAGAAACAAAATAGTGTAGCTCTATCTACCACCGAAGCGGAGTACATATCCTTAGGGAGTTGTTGTGCTCAAGTTTTATGGATGAAGCAACAACTCTTAGATTATGACATTAAGGTAGAAACCATACCCCTTAAGTGTGATAATACTAGTGCCATATGTTTTACCAAGAACCTCATTCAACACTCTAGAACCAAACACATAGAAATTAGACACCAATTTATTAGAGATCATGTTTCTAAAAACGATGTTGTTTTAGAGTTTGTTGACACCTTGAACCAATTAGCGGACATCTTTACGAAACCTTTGGATAAAGAGCGTTTTTTGACCCTTAGGAGAGAGTTAGGTCTAACTAGCCTACCTTGACTTCCTAAGTGTTATTTTTATGCACAAATTGTTTGAATCTTGAATGAATCATGCCTATGTTGTTTTGTATCTTGATGCTTCTATGCATATTGCTAGGGGGAGTATGAACTTGTTCATGCATAATAAACATGTCATAACATCATGTGCATGCTTCTAGGGGCTTTAGAGACTCATTTCTAGTACTTTTAGTAGCCTAAATGCAAAGTAAAGGTCGAGGGTATCGATACAGCTAACCCCTGTTTCGATACCTGTTCATCAGTCCATCTGGGAATTTTTTTTTGGGAAGAACAGGTATCGATCCCATTTTCGATACCTGTTGTTCGATACTAGCATCGAAACATGGTGTTTCGATACCGGTATCGATACTCGAGGACGCAGATTGCTTTAAAACTCATTAAACCTAATTTTAATCTCCTTAAATCACTTCCCAAATATTCTCTTAAACCCTAGTCGTCCACTTCCTTAAAATCCTCTCAAATTCACTATTTTTAACTCAAAATCTCAACGATTTTTTTGAGGGTTTCGTATCCAAACATCAAAAATTACACAATATCATCAATCGGTGCTTCACAATCAATCGATTCATCCTAATCTACACTCAAGGTATATTTTCGAAAAACCTTATTTTTGTTTGGATTTAGATTGTTAAAATTTAGATTTTGAACATATTTTAAATGTCTATTGTATGGGTTTTGATAATCCTACAAAATTGTTTCAAAATCCCAATTTTTTTTAATTGAATATAAATCTTTTTTCGTATAACTTTTTAATGTTTTTTCAAAGTTTTTTTTAAATTCTCAAATACCTTGAATTGTTAGATTACTACATAAGATTGAATTTGATTATATAAGCATACATGTTTTATTAAACTAATCCAAAACTTTTGTTTCTATCCTAGATCATGGCACCAAAAAAATGATCTCGTACCGAAGCTGGCTCTTCATCATCATCTCGTGTTTCACAAGTTGATTTTGAAAAAGTCTTCGCAAAAAGTTTGGACTCAAATCGTAGGATCGACAACTTCAATCTCTACTACAATCACCCTCTCAAAAAGGAACGGTGTGTGGATGTTCAATTCATAACCTCACACAAATTCTCTTTCAGATATTATGACAGAATCATCGAGTGGAAGTTCTTGCAGTTTCTCACCCATACCGGCAAGTTCTTTCCAACTCTTGTCCTTATTTTTTACGCCAATGCCAAATGTATTCTATCTTCGGTCAAGAGCAAAGTAGTGGCAATTGAGTCCTTCCTCATGGGTAAATCCTTTAATATTAATGCTTCTACCTTTGTTGATGTTTTTGGTCTTAAGGAAACAAGGATGAAGATTCTCTTGGTTCTTTCACCGGCTCGGTCATATCTCTTGACGTGCACGATCGCTTTCTCCATCTTATCATCTCTTGGTGGATTCGTCCATCAAATGGTAGGTATTCTCGGATCCGTCAAGTTGATAGTTTTTGGATCAAGTGCTTTCGTGAGGGTATTTAACCCAATCTTACCCAGATCGTCTTCTCGGACATCGTTTGACATGTCCAAAACCGTACTACCCCACTTGTCCAATCCTTTCCATATGCATGCATTCTCAGCACTATATTTTTGCATTTGGAAATAGATTGTTCTCTTGACAAGGTAGGATCCTTAAAAGAACTCATAGGTGAGACATCTCTTAATCGTGCCCATTTTGTATATGTCTTAAATGGTGAGTGGGTTCGAGGTGCTCTTCCTTCTCTTCCTCATGCTCCCATTGATCCGAAACCTCTTCACCAAGTTGATATGATGACTTTTCTAACTACGAGGTTCGACTCTTTGAATGTTTGTTTGGATTCCATGGATGGGAAACTTGACATTATATCCACTCAATTCCAATCGGGTTTCGATGCCATCAACACGAGATTGACGGGCCTAGAGACTCAAGGACACTCCTTGCGAGTATCTCTTGAAGCTCTTCGTCATAGCCAAAGACTCAACAATCCCGGTGGTGATAATAATCAAGAAGAAGATGAGGAAGAAGACGAGGATGATGATGATGGACTTGATAGTGATGACATGACCGATGATTGATCTTCGATCTCTTTTATGCTTTGCTATTGACTCTTAGGAATAGTTATGTTTTTTTTAAGCATTATGTTTGAATTCATATTAGAACTTATGCACTTGGTTATCTTTCTATGCTTTGGATTTATTTTGTTGGATTTGGTCTTAAATATTTTTATGCTATGGATTATGTTATAGACGTATTCTCTTTAATGTTATGATTGCTTTGATTATTACCTTAGCTTTCATTGATTTTGATCTAACAAAAAGGGGGAATGTTTTGTGTTTTTAAGTTTAGGAAACCATCACTTTTGTCAATTTTTAAAGTCATGCACATATTAAGGGGGAGTCTTCAAAAATTTCAAAGTTTTGAATCCAAAATCTTGATTTGAACTTAAAAATTTTTCAATGGTTTTGTTATATCAAAAAGGGGAAGATTGTAAAACTAAATTTGATTTTGATATAACAAATGAGTGTAAGGACTATTTTAAAATAAATTAAGTCTCTAAGTCAAATTTTTTATTCTAAGTCAAACCAAGAACTTTGAAATACCCTTATAAGTATTTTTCATACGAGGGTATCGATACCCTAAGTACAGGTATCGATACACCTGAGATTTTTCAAGCTTTGTTCTTGAGATCAAGAACAAGTACCGAAACAAGGTTCGATACAAAATTTCACTGCCAACACATGTTTCAAACCTGGTATCGAAACAACTTAGTATATTTTTAATTAATTTTAAAATTTTTTAAAATATGACTCTAGGTATCGATACTGGTATCGATACACCCCTTAATCCCCAATGGTTATTTTAATATTAAATGAGTCGACCGTTGGAGGCAGTTAAAATTTGATTGATGGTTAGCCTCTATCGAAACAAGGTTCGATATCCAGCTTCACAGTTACTTTTGGTATCGAAGCAGGTATCGATACCATCTTTATTAAATGCATAACGACTCTTTTTATTCTTGGCATGTTTTGAAACAGGTAGCCCGTGTTTCGATACCACCTACTGCAGAGTGCATTTATGATGGAAAGATGAAGCTCCAACGTCCTTATTTACATTCCCAGCAACTATAATGGTTAGAAATCAATTAGAAGGTATAAAAAAAGCATTTTCAACAGCATTAAAAACTATTGAACCTCAAGCAACATTCAAGCACACAAATCCAACTCAAAGCACTTTATTGCATACTTTTGCTCCCAACTCTTGTAATTTTACCTTGATCTCTTGTAATCTGAGTTTAGGGAGAGTTTGTTTGTATTTGGGGCAATATATTTCTTGTGAGAGAATCTTTATTTGCCTACTTTCTTTTGTATCATCTTGTGAGGATTGAATTAATTCTTGGGTAGAAGAATTGATTCGAATTATAACGGTTATCCCTTGAACCGAGAAAAAGATTGAATTCATTAGTGAATTGGTTTCAAAATCCTTAGTGGGAGCTAAGATAGTGGATGTAGAGCTTGTTCGAAGCTTGAACCACTATAAATTTCTTGTCCTTTAAATTTTAGTATCTTTACCAAAAACTTCCAAATTAAAATTTTAATTGCCAATTCACCCCCCTCTTGGCCATACTTCAAGATTGATCAACTCAACAATAATAAAAATAAAATTATCACTTAAATCCTAAACTTCTTCTTCTCTTTTAAAAAAAACAAACCTCTATTAATGTTAACTGTAGTTATCTGTAACCTCATTTGTATGAACAATAAAAAATCGTTAGAGAGTCGAAACCTTTATTGATATTTATGGTATCCATCAACAATGAGCTACCCATAGTAGAAAATACATACCTTTTATTTTCAAAAGTGAAGAAGATGAAGTTTAAGATTTAAAAATTAAAATGTTATAATATTTAAATATTGACGGTTAAAATTTTAAATTTATGATTAAATTAAAATAAAATTAAAGGTTAAGGATTAAATTTGTTATTATACATATTTTATTAACTGTCACGTCATTAACTATTTATTTTTTAACAAAATTAGATTAATTTCTTAATCGCGATTAGTTAAGAGATATATTTATAGTTTCTCATAGAAGATTCAACAAAAAATTAAATCATAATCTAAAAACCATTCATGTAATTTACCATTTTTTAAAGGTTCATGGCCCTTCTTCCTATAGTTAAAATACCACTTAACTTTTACTGCTTACAAAATGTCTTAAAAGTCTCTCATTTTCCTTGAAAGCTAAACTCTCTTAAGACCTTTGCTCTTATACCTACAATATGGTTTGGGTTTGAAGTTTCATTAGAACTCATTCCTGTCATTTACATTTACACAGTAGTATTAAGCTTAGTGCTTTAAATCTTAGATATTAAGCTTGGTGCTTCAATACAATCTTCTATTTATAGACGGTGAGAAGTCATATACTCGTTTTTGATAGTATGTGTTCATATTTTTTTATTTTTAATAAAATAAACATAAATGTTTGAATATGGATCTCTTAGGATTGATTGATACACATATTGATTCTAATTTTATTAGTTTTTTATATGCATATGTGATATACATATATATTTTTTATATATAATATATAATATTATATCATATAAAATTAACAAGTTCGACTCGAATATAAAAATTTTAATAATTTAATTTTTTTTAATCGGGTCAAGTTTTATCTACCTAACCCATCATCCCACGTGGCAATCTCAATCAAACGTGTCACAAACGAAACCTCTTCCTCACACGTGCCTCCTCGTACCTGTAATGGTCGGTTTACAGTTGCATGTCGTCGCTTCTCTCAAACCGAACACCAATAATAAAATTCATGTGCGGGAATCAACCATTCACGTAACTCCACGTGCTAACATCTCCTCTATAAATACACTTCCCACTCCACAGCAATGGAGCACCAAACCTTCAAAACAAACACACTTCTTTGTCTGTTTTCTGCTTTAAAGAGAGAAAAAACCCATCTGCAAACATGTTCATCGACGGCTTTAAGGTGGAGAGTCCGAATGTTGTGTACACAGACCATGAAATCCAGTCTGTGTACAACTACGAGACAACTGAGCTGGTTCATGAAAACAGGAATGGAACATATCAATGGGTTGTCTCGCCCAAGACTGTCAAATATGAATTCAAAACTCAGATCCATGTGCCTAAACTAGGGTTCGAATCTAAACTAAACTCATGCTTTTCTGGGTTTGTCTTAAAAGATTCATTAGTTGTGGGTTTGTGTTGTAGGGTAATGCTTGTGGGATGGGGTGGAAACAATGGCTCAACTCTGACCGGGGGTGTTATAGCTAACCGATGGTGAGTTTTAGTGGTTAAATTTCCTTTGCGATGGTCTATGAAACACGAGTACTTATGTGGTACTCTATAATTTTAAAAATTAATAGTAATTTTTATTTTTATATTCGAATTTGTATCAATGCAACCTAGTTTTTTTAGCTTTGAATCCCTTTGAGACATGTTTCATGGATGTCTTTCAGTGGAATCTCGTGGGCTACTAAGGACAACGTTCAACAAGCTAATTACTTTGGTTCCCTGACTCAAGCATCCACCATCCGAGTTGGGTCGTACAATGGGGAGGAGATTTATGCTCCATTCAAGAGCCTTCTTCCTATGGTACTAGTCTGTTGCCGATTATATAATAAATAATCATCTAAAGTATACTTTAAGATTACTATTTTAAAATATTTTTCTATCGTGGTTTTAAAAAATAATTCGAAAGTGGTCCTGTGTTAACTGACTCCAGGTGAACCCAGAGGATATTGTGTTTGGAGGATGGGACATAAGTGACATGAACCTAGCTGATGCAATGGCTAGAGCCAAGGTGTTTGACATGGATCTGCAGAAACAGCTGAGGCCATACATGGAATCTAT
Source organism: Abelmoschus esculentus (assembly GCA_035048815.1). Lineage (NCBI taxonomy): Eukaryota > Viridiplantae > Streptophyta > Magnoliopsida > Malvales > Malvaceae > Abelmoschus > Abelmoschus esculentus. The sequence goes on along the minus strand of JAUCBN010000026.1, from coordinate 327,540 downwards.
GGTCCCACTACCTGGAATCTACGACCCAGATTTCATTGCAGCAAATCAAGGTGAACGTGCCAACAACGTCATCAAAGGGACAAAGAAAGAACAAGTTCAGCAAATCATCAAAGATATGAGGTATAATCAAATCATAATTCTTAAGCGCTCCGCAATGATGGTAGTATCATCTGTTATGTTCACGACTGTAGCTGATCTTCTTGTTTGTTTTGATTAGGGAGTTCAAGGAGAAAAACAAGGTGGACAAGGTGGTTGTACTCTGGACTGCAAACACCGAGAGGTACAGCAATGTGGTCGTGGGACTAAACGATACCGTCGAGAACCTCATGGGATCTTTGGAGAGGAATGAATCTGAGATTTCTCCTTCCACTTTGTATGCCATAGCCTGTGTTCTTGAGAATGTTCCCTTCATCAATGGAAGCCCACAAAACACCTTTGTTCCAGGGCTAATTGATTTGGCTATTCAGAGGAACTGTCTGATTGGAGGAGATGACTTCAAAAGTGGACAGACCAAGATGAAGTCCGTCCTGGTGGATTTCCTAGTTGGTGCTGGTATCAAGGTGAAAATCTTTCAACTTCATGAAACGATCACTATAATCTATAGACTAGGCATTGATGGTTAGTTGTGTACAAATTAACAGCCAACTGCAATAGTGAGCTACAACCATCTAGGAAACAATGATGGTATGAACCTGTCAGCTCCCCAAACCTTCCGATCCAAGGAGATATCGAAGAGCAACGTTGTCGATGACATGGTGTCGAGCAACGGAATCCTGTATCAACCTGGTGAACATCCTGATCGTGTTGTGGTCATCAAGGTAAATACATAGATTCACCCATCTAAGCCTGTTTATGCAGTTGCAGCTCAGTTTTGTGTCTTCCCTTGTGTTGCAGTATGTGCCATATGTGGCGGATAGCAAGAGAGCCATGGACGAGTACACATCGGAGATATTCATGGGAGGTAAGAATACCATTGTGTTGCACAACACATGCGTGGACTCTCTGCTGGCTGCTCCCATCATCCTAGATTTGGTACTCCTGGCTGAACTTAGCACCAGGATCCAGCTCAAAGCTGAAGGAGAGGTATGAATATGACTCAAGCCCGTTCTCAAAAGCAATGCGGAACAATTAGCTTTTCGAAAATACTTTCCCATAATACTTTCATGCAAAAAATATTGACATGAAGTTTGATATCGCAGAGCAAGTTCCACTCTTTCCACCCTGTGGCGACTCTCCTCAGTTACCTCATCAAGGCCCCTCTTGTGAGTTTGATCCTATGACACGTATAACATAATTGGTCAATTAATTTGTTGATGTACTGATTGATTTTGTTTTTATTGACCCTAGGTTCCCTCCGGCACCCCAGTGGTGAATGCCCTGTCTAAGCAGCGTGCCATGCTTGAGAACATCCTGCGTGCCTGCATTGGTTTGTCCCCTGAGAACAATATGATACTGGAATACAAGTGAAGACGTTGGAACAAGCTTTGGTCCTTCCTCCTTGGTGTTTTCATAAAATATGCGGTTTATGTGACTGTCTGGTTGTTTATGTTTCATATAGTGTGTTATTTGTTTGTCTGGTTCGTGTCGAAGTATATGTCTGGTGAAGCGAGATATAAAAGTGTGAATTCATCTCTTAGTATTGGAATAAATGAATAATTCTTTGTTCGGTTAAAAATCAATGGATTGAATGGGATGAAATATTAAATTCTGATTAAAAATTTTAATTCGGGTATTATAAATAAAATAAATTAAAAGAATTAATGGTAACTTATATTGTTCAAACATCTTTAAATCATGAAATAAGTCTAAAATATTTTTCTTTTAGAAAATCATTTTTTTCCAATCAAAATAATCCCTTAACAAAGGCACAGATATTGCACCAAACTAAAAAAATACCAGATAATGGGGAATATGTAATTTTTTGAAGTTAAATTAACGTAAAATTAATTACATGAAAAAACAATAGTAATTATAATATAAATTAAAATATTATGAAATAATGAAAAAGTAGAAAAAATAATAGTAAACATATATAGATTATAATATAAGTAATAAAAATATAACTCCTTGTTCCTGAAATTAAGCAGCAACCAGAGACTCGGTTGTGGAAGAAGGATCGGGAACAGAGGTTGAAGATGAATGGAGTTCTTCTTTGTCTGCCTTGGCACCTACAACGTTCATTCTTCTTTTCCGTTCGTCTTGCTTCATCTGCACCGCCCGGCACCGTTCACTGCAAAACGCTGTATTCCCCCTGCATTTCTCATTATCATTATCATTTCAAAATTCCGAGTCCAGAATTCAAGATTCACATTACCTGTACATAAAAATGTCACGGGCGGGGGCTAGGCGGCGGTTGCAAAGGCAACATGAACGCAGAAAGGGAGACGTTTGTGAATCTGTGAATTCATGCGGAGGAGCGATTGGGGAGGGGGAATCATCGGCATGTGTTGGGGTTTGTGCAGGTCCCGCCGCGTCTTGAAGATCTGTGTGCAGCCCTCTCATGCTTGTGGTCCTCTTTATGGAACGTTTTCCTGGCAACATCCTTCGATTCTTAGATTTCTTCGTTGATGGTGTTTTTGTTGCCCCTCTTTCTCTCGTTCTCTTTTGATTGTTGAGACAAGAAAGAGAGAAACGGAAGGAAAGGCGAGGGGATGGGGAAGGAGGGAAACGGAAGGGAATAAGAATGGAAACAAAGGAGGAGAGAAAGGTAGGGCCGGGACTTGTGGGCACGTGTCTTAAGCAAATTTGGGCTTCGGTTAGAGAAAGTATACGATAATCACTTAATTATAAAGTTAAGTGGATTTAATTAGTATAGGCTTAATTTTAAAAAATCTATAGTATATAATTATTTATTAAAAAATAATTATATATTTAGAATTTTATTTTAATAAAATATAATAAAATTATTTAAGATTTAAATTTAACTCTAAAGATGCGTTTACCCACTTATTTACGAGTTTAAACGGATACTCCAAAACAATTAAATTTTCTGACTTTTGGTTACCCTCAAACTTGAGTTAGGGAACTTCAACATTAAAGAAAACATTAAATTTAAAGGATTTAAGTTATAAGCTTAAAATTTAAGTTTAAAGTTTCTTTAAATTTTAAAGAAAGGTCGTGAAAAAATATCAAAATATAACCCTTTTCATATTAAATTTGATGTTGAGATTTTGTATTTTATTTTTATGACTTTTAAATGCAATTTAAAAAATTAAAATATTTTTCGTAAAAATTTAAAAAATAAAATTTCAAGTAAATAATATTTTTCTTAAATATTTTACTGTTTTAAAGTATAAAATACATATATTACATTATAAAATATTAAAAACTAATTATGTACTAAATAAAAATTCAAATTCAATTTAATTAACTATAATTCAAAATTTTATGAACCATAAATCTTTCAAATATTTTGGTTCGGATTAGTTTCGATTAAACATGCTCAAATCTACTAATGTGTAATATAAAAAAAAAATTCTCAATTTTTGTCATTTTTAATTATGAGATATTTTTTCATCGACATTATATTAAATAATAACTCATGCTTATAAATATTGTTTTATCTTTAACTATATTTTAGCCTGCAAACTTCCCCGGCAAAGGATGTGTAGGAAACAGAAACCTTGGGACACAAGTCTCATGATTGAATAAAAATGGAAGGAAACACAATGCTAAAACATGTATCAATCACTGCCTGTAGCCAGCAGGAACTCAGCTTCACATACCAAGTCGCCTCCGACGTATGCTTTCCCTTCCATCTTCGCCATTCCGAACAGCTTCTGCAGCTTGACCAGTGTCACCCTCATCACCAAAGTATCTCCTGCAATCACTGGTTTCCTAAACCTTACTTTGTCAGCTCCGGCGAAGAAGAAATTTTCCCTCGAACCTCCCACTTCTGGTTGCAGTATTACGATGCCTCCGACTTGTCCTATTGCCTGAACCGAGCGGATAATTCTATTAGTACCAATTCATTTTAGCATTTTGCATTTTTGGTAGCTGTTGCAGCAAGAGATGACAAACCAACACAGGGATCGATAGCACTTTAAGATACAGACTATGTTACTCTCACTCAGGTGTGTTAGACGTGAGTATGCATCTGACTCTGACACAGGTATAGTTAGATTCTTTTAAGTTTTTACGTAATTTGAAGGATTCTTGGAGGTCAAATACATATATTCATATGTCGAACATAAATACTTTAAGAAAAAAATGAGCCTGAGCAACATGGTATACAAATGTTATTCGGAATAAAATCTGCTAAAACTATTCCCTAAGTACCTATAAAGAAGCCTTAGTATAAAACATCAGTCGAGTAGTTCTTGAAACAGAAACTACAGATGTGTAGCTAAAATATAACTTTAATGAAACTCCCACCAGGATAGTAGCACAGAAAAAATACAGCAATCTACGGTACCTCATGCAAAGACCGCAAAAAAAAAAAAGGCATATTCAGACACATCCATTACAGTGTGCTCGATGTCTGTAAATATATAGAAGCTGGAAGATCGAGAATGATGGTAAAAACTAAAAAGCATCTCAGACAGTTTGGCAGATGTGGAGGGAAAGAGCTTGAAGCAGAATGGTAAATGAATCTCAGCTAAACTAAACTAGTCGGCATTGTCTACATGAACTGCAAAACTAAAAGCAGAATATGCACATATCAAACATAATTTTGTATAACAACCAGATGATTCCTTATCGCCTTTTTCCCTGTGTTACTAGTCTGCGTCAACAGTAATACGTTGGATTGATAATGAAAAGCATCAGATAACACAACACAACTTCATACGTATTTATACTCGACATCTCAAAACACAAACTATACACAGCCAGTGAAACATTCATAAATCAAAATAAACAGAATTCAAATGATAAAAACATTTGACTAAAGATCCAATCACCAAAAAGAAAAAAGATGGGGAAAAGGGAAGGATTACCTCAACCACGAGAACACCAGGCATTATAGGCCTCTCAGGGAAGTGGCCAGGAAAAAAGTTATCATTAATAGTCACATTCTTTATGCCAACTGCTGATACCCCTGGATTGTATTCGATCACTCTATCCAGTAATAAAAAGGGAAACCTGCAACAAAAGAACACTAATAAACAAAGAATGCGTTTATTAAAGGTAAGGTAGATCAGAAAAAATATAATGCAACGGCAGTTTGGAATATGTTTCGACAGCAGCAGGAAAAGGTAAGGTAGCCATACTGCATGCCTAAACACTTCTTTGTGGCTTCGTTTGCGCTGTTAGAAAGATTGCCATAAGGAATAGGCTTCACTCTTGGGGTTATCAAACTTTGCTGGAATGTTCACTCGGTGGTAGGTTAGGGAGTAAATGAACAAAAGCATTTGATGAATTGTTCGTTCATTAAGATAAACAAGAACAAAATTTTTATGTTCATATAATAAAGGTATATTTGGTTCGTTTATGTCCACATACAAGCCGGTTTGTTGGCACATTTGACTCTTTCGTAAGCTCATTTATCCGGTTCCCCTATTCTTTTATTTTTTACATTAAATATTAGTGAAGTTAGGGACTAAATTGAACACGTGATGAATTTTAGAGTTTAAACCGTAAAGCTTAAGGAGCTTTAAGGACTACTATTGTAATTTTACTAATTTCTTCAACAAACATGCTCGTGAACATTAAAGGCTTAGTTTTAAAGAGTGTTAGGCGTTCCGAGACATAAAAGGTCCTTGAAATTGAAGCGCTAGACAAGACGTAAAGGGTCCTCGAAGCAAAAGCGCTAATCGAAGGTGTTCGCCTTTCATAGATAGGACGCTTTTATATTAAAATATTATAAATATTATTTATATTAAATTAAATATAAAATAATCAAAATAATATAAAAATAAAAATATTTTTTTATTATGTGTTGTAATTAGAGTTCATTTCTCACAAATAATAATAACAAAATCCTAATAATATAGTTTCTTAAAATATTGCTTTTCTTATTCTAATGAAGTACTAAAGAATATTATTATTATTTAAATAAATTATTAAAGAAAAAAAAAGACAAATTCAATCAAATGTCATTATCTAACTTATCAATAAAAGACATTCGGCCGCACAAAAATCATAAATAATAATTAAAGAAAGTGAAGTAAAAGGCAGCTTAACCTTCTAAAAAAATAATTATGCCAACTGTTTAATTAGAATGACCGAAAGAATAAAACAAATTAAAAGTATTATAAATGATACGACCAAAAATTAGGTGTAAATCGTCTACCCTTTTTCATGTTTTTATTTATATCTTCACTTCAAATTAGAGGGTTTAAGAAATTAGAAGATTTAGAGTTTTAATTTAGAGATTTTAATTAGAGTATAAGAAATTAGGGGTAGGATGTATTTTTTGGTATAGAATTTAGGGTTTAAATATAAAAAATAAGGGTTGAGTTTAAAATTTAATTTTTTAATAAATTTTTAAATGAATCATAAAAAGAGAAAAAAAAAAAAGATTTTTGCTCCGGAAAACTCTCTCCTTTCTCCTCATTCTTCCTCAACTCGAAGAAGGATAAATTATAAAAAAACTTGCACTGAAAAACTAAAAACAAAGAAAAAAGACTAAAAAATATGCTCTTTTCTTCTTTCGAAAAGCGTTCAAAGCGCTGCGTTTAGTGTCTTCTGAAAAGTAAACACCTCCCGACACCTCCTTGCGCCTTTGGTATCTCGCTTCGTCTTTAATGACGAAGGTGTTTTTCTTGACGCCCTAGGTACGCCTAGACGTGCTTTCTAAAACTAAAGTTGAAAAAACATGTTTGTAAATCTAAATAAACCAAACACCAACACCTTCATAGATAAATAAATGTACATGTCAAAACTAAACAAACGAACACAAATTCATTCGTTTAAGCTCGATACATTTACACCCATAACTAGTGACCAGGAAGTCGAAACCACAGATCACACAGTGGAATGTTTTCTAAGCTGTAATAGACTTCAGTCTTGGGATATCAAATCTGGGTTGGAAACTGGACCCTGGATGATGGAATGAAATGCTGAATTGGGTCATCACAAAGTTGACAAGAAGAACAATATGCCTTATTGTTCTCATACTAGCAAGTAGCAACAAAAGCACTGATAGAAAGAAATATGCAACAACATGGAATCTCATTCAGGCAACTTGATAAACTCCACATACAATACAAACAGTAGTTGTAGATTATGTATGAGGGTGGGAAAACAACAAATGCTTCACATATGGAAATTACGATTGTGACTGTGTTTTGTTCACCTGTGTGGTAATATCTCTCTTATCTGATTCATGTCCATCCCAGTAGGAAAAGCAGGGTACCCTGAAACAATCAAGGGGAAAAATAAACAAACCCAGATTTCATTACAACATAAAGAATTCTAAAAATTGGAGGGAAAGAAGTCTACTTTTTTCAATTTGGGTGTCCGTATCTGTGCTGCTTTGTACATTTAACGAGCAATGATGTGCCGAGTTGGATCGGTGGGTGAGCTTTAGAGAGAGTACAGGAGATCCGGGCAAAGAAAGAGATTGTGAAGGAAGAGGTTGGGAGAGTCTTCCGGGTTGTCTCAGAGGAATATGAGTGAAAGGAGTGAGTGAGTTGGAGGTAACCGCCATGGGTTGAGAGATGGAGAGCGCAGCAACAAAGGTGGAGAACTCGAGGTGTTAAAAGGAGTTGCGATGGGATTGGGCCGTACACTGTTGCTTTCATAGTACTAGTACGACTCACTTGCCTGTCCCGTAGACTAATTAAACCGTTTGATTATCCGCCCAATTGGATAGGGTAGATTTCAATAAGATCGGGGTAGACACCAAACAATACCAATAAAAAATATTATAAAATATAAATTTTTTAATATTATATAACAAATTTTAACTCAAAAATCTCGTATCGGTATACAAAACAATAGATTAATATCCCATCAATATCAATATACTTTTAAAAATACAGATAATTACGCTAATAAAATTTTAATAGAATCAAGGTACCAATCCCCTATGACACGGACAAAATTGTAGATATTGAAAGGGATATTGTGGGTTAATTATATTTTGAACGGACAAAATTAAATATTTGTATAAATATTTAAAAATAAATTATATATTAATTTTTTATTCTTTTTAATATTTATGTGTTTCTGTGTTCAGTGACGGAGTCATGTAAGGGTAGGATGGGGTGGGGTAACCGCCCCGTTACCCCAAAAAAATTTTCTGAATTTTTATCTCTTTATTTTAAAATTTTAATTTTTTATGAATTTTTATTTTTATTTTTAAATATTTATGTTTTACTCTTAATCCTAAATTTTGATTTCATCCGTGCCTGTGTTATAGCCTATAGGATCGGAAATAAATTGGATAGGTTGGCGAAGGTTAATCTTAGGAGGTTGGCAGTTGGAACGGTCTATGGAGTGTGTCACTAGACGTGACCCAAAGCCGTTTTTGCATTTTAGCTCCATAAGGTAATGGTGTTTTTTAGTGATAACAAGTCGAATTATAATATAAAAATAATATTAATATATTTGTTTTAAGTTTGAAACTTGTTGAACTTGAAATATTAGGATTAAGTTAAAATTTTACTTGTTTTTCTAAAATTATTTTTAAATATCTTTGTTGAAGTTTTGAAAAATAACATATAAAAAATTATTTAAAAATATTTATTTTTGAAGTTTACAAGTAATTATAATAATATATAAATTATATAAATCTAAAAGAAAATTAAAATATTTAATATAATAACAAATTAACGACGCTTAGATTATATTATTTAAAAATATTTAGCGTAAAGTGTACGCGGAGTATCCGAGTATATATATATTATATTATATTTTTGGCATAAAGATAATTTTAACCATTAACGTTTATAACTTTTGTCGTTTTGGCCCTTATTCTTTTTTTAGATAAATTTAGCTCTTAATCTATATCTTTTTGACAAATAGCATATTTTTTAACACCTTGGTAACTGGACCGTTAAAAATCTAACAATGATGACATGTTATATGCATATGATAATATATTTTAAATAACATGGCATCTAACCTATCAAATACATATATATAATATAATTTTATTCTAATACAAAATATAAAATAATTAAAATTCAAATAAAATATTAAAAAATCAATTAATTCTAAAATAAAATACTATTAAACATTTTTAACCCTAACTACGATAGAATTAAAATCCTACCTAAAAAATTAGTTAATTTCGAACTGTGTTCATATTTTTTTTAAGATAGGACTTTGATTCTATCATAGTTATGGTTGAGAATGTTTAATAGCCTTTTATTTTAGAATTAATTAATTTTTAAAATTTTATTTGAATTTTAATTATTTTATATTTTATATTAGAATAAAATTATATTTCATATATATATATTTGATAGGTTAGATGTCATTTCATTTAAAATATATTATCATATATGACATATCATCATTGTTAGATTTTTAACGGTCCAGTTATCATAATAGTTAAAAAATAAGCTATTTGTCAAAAAGATATAGGTTAAGGGTTAAATTTATCCCAAAAAAAGAATAAAGGCCAAAACGACAAAAATTATAAACATTAAGGGTTAAAATTATCTTTATACCTATATTTTTTCTCGTAATCTCCCATCAATGACTTGCATTATGTCTTAACCCAATTTGATGTTTTGGTTTAATTATGCTCTTAATCCCTATACTCTTTACACATTTAAGCTTTAATCACTTTAATTTTAATTTTCATAATTAGTCTTTCTACGCTTTTGACTTAATAATCCAATCCAATTAATAACACGATGAAATAAATTATGTTCAATATGCTCATGTGGCATTTCGAAAATAAAAAAAAAAGTTGTGAGATTAAATATTAAACACATAGAATGCCAAATAAACAAATAAAATTGATGAAGTTGGGGTTGTTTACATGGCTTCTATGTAGCTTTAAATTGACCAAGTGCAGGAACGGACTTAAGTTTTTTAATTTAAATATTAGTTAAATAAGTTTTTTTTTCTAATTTTTAATTTAAAAATATAATAAACCTAATGTTCTAAATACTTCATGTGTAGGTGCACGTGAGCCCCCTCCAGCATTTGAACTTCATGTGCTGAGCTACGTAAGCAAATTTAATGCAACCGTCGTATTTTAACGATTTTTAAAATTATCGTAACACCCCAATTATAATTTAATAATATAGTCACTTTTAAAAGAAAGGCATAATGTTCATAATTTAATTTGCGACAGTAATTTAATATTACACTCATTCAAATCCCAAATCCCAAATTGATATTACCCCTTCATCATCCTGCAAGAATGGAGACGTGTTCCCATCCATGTCTCGAAATTCTTCCGGCAATGGCAGAGCCAGATCTTCAACTGTACCACTCAAATACTCGATATAATCTTGCAAAGTAAAGCCAGATATGTCCTCCACTTGCTGACTGCCCTGCTGATCAGACACACAAACCAGACCATATGGAATGAGATGACTGTCGTGTAAATCAGATTCGGCACTTGTGTCTCCACTGCTGTAGGAGCAACTGGATTCATGGCCAGTCCTCGAGCTCTTGTTCAAGAAACACTCTCCTAATTCAACCTCGGAATTCTGAACACACTTTCTCTTACCATGACTGCGGTTATCAACTGGATCACTAGGTTCTGAATCGTCTTCTTCCTTATCTTCGGGTGGGGAGATTTTCAGACAGTTTTCAGTTAGTTTTGACAGGGCCTCTTCATGGTTAACCACTTTAGACCAAGTTGCTGTCTCTTTAGCCGTCATCTTATGTTGCAGACACTTTGATTGTCTTACCAACCGCCTCATCTTGTCCAAATTCGGAGACATGTGCTTGATCACCGCCGCCAGCACGCTGACTTTCCAAGCCTTTTTAAGGTCGTGGGGCTTTTTATAAGGAGGAGGGCCGTGTTGTTGCGCCGTCCCTTGTTCACCCCACCAAATCTCATTCCCCGTCGGCCACCACGGCGGTGCATGCCCCTTGTCCAGCGGAAACCTCCTTTGGGGTGGCATGCAGTGTTGCATGAGAGCAGACAAAAGTGAACCGAGGGTCGTGTCCTGTAACTCGTGAAGGAGATGCAGACAAGAAGCAGGGTCAAACTCTAATCCACCTTGTTCAATAATAGCCGGCATGAATTCCGCCACCGCAAGAGGTGCGTCTTTATCAAAACGAACCTTTTCTTTCCACCACTTTCGGAGACTGTCGGATGATCCGGTAATCGGCTTCCCCTTCTCGGGAACTATACCGTAAACAAACCCTTTTCCTTTACAAACCTCCATGATTTTCACCATGTATTTGAGTATAGCATCTTGTGCTCTTGACATCTTCTTGCGTCGAGACGCTTCTTGTCTTGCCTCCGACAACCGATCAGGCTCCTCGTTCATACGCTTCTCCTGCATCTTCTGCAGCCGTAACCGGTCCTTCCACATCCTTTTCTTCAACTCCTCGTAGCTAATCTCCTCCTCGAATTCTTCCTCATCCTCCTGCGCGTTCTCCATTTCGTTACCTGAGCTAGTAGGTTCGATATCATCAAAAAACTTAACCATATCTTACTTCTTCCTAGAAAATCAAATCACCTTTTTTCTTTCTTTGTTTTTGTTGTTGGCTTCAGACTGCAGAGTTGAAGACATATATATATTGTCTATGAATGGCGGTGTAAAGAATGACAAATCTGATGCTGATGTTACCAAGATAAGCCTTGATGCTTTTGCTCGTTTCATCTTTAGTCTGGATCTTTATGGAAAGTTTGATTGGTGAAGTAGGTGGTGTGAAGAGGAGACGAAATTCTGGAGAATGCAACAAGTATTACCAGCTTGATGAAACTTTGATGGTTGGAACTGGTAATAAAATTGAAATAGGATCTGATATAAATATAAAAAATTTCATACTTTATTATTTTTATTATTGAATATTATACATATGAAATAATTTACTATATTATTGTTTTAAAATTACAGATATTCCTGTCTGAGCCACTGTTATTATACTCCTCGTCTGTGTACAAAAGTGTATGCGACCTGTCCTGCATGTTTCTTTGATGAGATCAGGTTTTCCTTTGACTAAGGATTCCTGGTATTGAAGGACGAGGAATACTGATGACACAACGGGAAGGTAGAAAGAAATAGATAGGTATCAAGATAAGATTTTTTATGTATAATTATTAATTCTTATTTTATTAATAGATTAATTTAAATTATGTATCATAAAAGTTTATTATAACGATGATTCTTTTAATATAACTTATCTCCTAATCATATATTCTTTTATTCCATATTTTATAAAATATTACTTAAACATTAAATTCTAAATTTTAAAAATACAACATAACTTTAATGCTCTCAACTTTAATTATAATCTCTGATATTGAACTCTAAACTCTGAATTTATTGTTTTAGAGTTAAATGTAAAAAAATATAATAAAAACAAACGATTTTCGCCCGTTTTGATCTTATCCTAAAAATTATGGGAAGCAATGTTATTTTTAGTTTCCATTTTACTTTTATTACTATGTTTTTAGGTAAATATGTTTGATAAGTTGGTAATAAATACTAAAATGAGTATTACAATTGAACAAAAAAATTGTCTCTTTTGTGTGCCTCTTTTCATACTTTTTTTGATTTTTTTAAAAAAATAATTTTAAACCTAAACTCTTATTTTCTATATCCTAAATCATAAATTCTATACCCTAAAAAATACACTATATCTCTAATTCACTAAATGCTAATCAAAACCTCTAAGCTAAAATCTTAAACCCTAAACCTTATGATTTAAACTGAAGACATAAATGAAAGCATAAAAAAAAACATATCATTTTCACTCGTTACAATTTCAAAGAAAACGCATATACAAACTTATTCCCCTAAATCTATGCCTTGCTCTTTGCTTCCCACTCAAGGAAAATCTATACTTAATTGGTTTTGTTGGATGTAAATTCCAATAAAACCAGTAGCTCTTCGGTAACACTAAAGGGTATGTTTGGTACATTGACGATGAGAGATGATAATCTGTCGGCACGAAGGGTGTGTTTGATTAAAAAAAAAATATTATCTTTAAGAATAAGATTATTGAAATATATTATTACTTGATATATTATTGAGATTATTATATTACCTTGTCTGGTTTATTAGACAGAAATGTAAGATAACAATGTTTGATTTAAAGATTATAAGATTATTTAAATATATATTTTACCAAATTATCCTTCTAATATATATTAATAAAATAATATATTTATGTTGTTATAATTAAGTTTGAGAAATATAACTTATTTACAATGGTCTAAATATGTTAAAATTATTAAATCATGATTGAATTTTTATTTTTATTTTTTAAAGTTTAAAATATTAATAAAATAATTTATTTATGTTGTTATAAATAAATTGAGATTATTAAATTTTATTTTTTTAAGAATATAAAATTATATATTTTTTATTTTTTATTAATTTAATATTTTTTAAAATTAAAAATTTAATTTGTATGTTAATAAAAATAAATAATAATAATTTGTACGTTAATACAAATAAAAAAATTAATGAATATTTAAATTTAATAAAATTTAGAATTAGGAGAAAAACTAATTAAAATATATTATTAAATTTTTAATTGTGATACCCTCGCCCCGGGTTAGGAGACGGAGGTGTCGACTGGACATTTAAACTTGTAATTTAAACCAACTTGAGTTTAATTCTAAAATGCTTCGGTAATTTTGTAAGTTAATTCAAGACATTTAAATGTAATACTTACCAATTTTGGGGTCAATTTAAAATTTATTTATTTATTCAATTATTCGATTCGATTCTCAATTTCCACATGATTATCAATTATAAACTCCATTGAACTTGTACTAATCCTTTAACCATATTTTATTCATTAATCATCACCCATATAGTCTTCTTAATCAAGCTTATCTTTGATTTTACGTTGAACCAATTTAGTTAGGGAGGTATCGATACCCCTAATATTATCTTATCGATCAAGTCAATTTTCATTTTCAATTTAACTACATTAGCTATAGGTATCGATACTCCTATAGGAAGGTATCGGAACAAGTGTATCGAACCCCGGTTCGATACAGGTTGTCTACGTTGACTCGTTGACCAAGGTTAGGTAGCCTGGTTTGATAATGGTATCGATACCATTTGTTACTGGAAGCTCCAGTATCGAACCAGATATCGATACTGGCCTTCTTTATGATTTCAAGGCTTAAGGTTGGTAAGCATGAAGGCTTGGTATCGAACCAAGCATCGATACCAAATGTTACTGCCAAGGGTGGTATCGATACCCAAGTTAGTGATATCAATACCCCTGCTCGAAATGGACAAATTTCAAGCCCTTCAAACACTTAGACACATTTATAAAGGCTTACATTTAATCTCATTTCACCCCTAGACCTTAAGGGACATTTCTAACACACTAGACATCTATGGCAACTTACTTAGACCATTTATCAAACCTAGATTCTTTAGTTCTAGCCATTAATCAAGCCAACACTTATGTTATTTCATTTTTCTCCATGGCAATCAAACTAACACCTCTTAGCTTAAATGTATACACACTTACCATATACATATGTCAAGGACCACTCTAGATACAATCTTATGCCATCTCTAAGCTTTAAAGGACCATTTTAACATGTTTAGGCTTCGACTAACAACTTAAACATTGCATCTATTGTCCAATTCAATGCACATACCATTATCTAATTCAATTCTACTTTACCATGTCCATGGCCATTAGTCAATCATACCTTAGCCTTATGACCTACATATTAGACCATATGACCCATCATTTGTATATTAACACACAACACCTTAGCTAAGGTTCCATGAGCAATTCTCAACCATATCAAAAGCTAGCCAATGCATGATGTTGCCTTATGGCTTATAAACCAAGTCAATGAACAAGCCACATGCACATATATATACAAATCATGGGACATGCCCTCAATGCATAGTCTAAACAAAACATGCTCACTAATTCCACCATAACTAGGAGTTAATCAAAATACAAATACCATACTCTAGCTTGCTTGATGTCCTTGCTTGCAAACGAACTCAATCCCGATCTAGCTTCTCAATTCGAGGACCTGTTGTTTTGGGAAGAAAAAAACAAGAGAACGTAAGTACTAAGAAGTACTTAGTGAGGCAGTCCTAGTCTAACCATATTAGACATAAAACATATAGTAATTAATAACATGCTTAATTCAATCATCATATCAAGATCATGACATTAAAGATGGCATGCTTCAATTAAGCTAATGTATCAATTCATGGCATCAATTCTTACAATGTACAAGTTCAACAATAACCAATATTATGTTCAATATGCTCAAGCTAGCATAAAATCAATGTACCTATCTCATTACTCATTTTTATTTCTCAAGTTCAATAACCATTCACAACAAGGGCTATACTTAGCCATATATTCATTTTCCAATGTCAATAATCATTTCTCAATCAAGTGCTACTCATAGCAATAATCACATTCCAATGCTCAATATCTCATTTTAATTTAGTGTATTGCCTTGGTATAGTAGGACAAGGTAAGCGAGTCATCAAGAGTGTCACGAAGAAACTAAACAAGAGTACCACAAAGGCACTAACAAGAGTATCATAAAGATACTAACAAGAGATACCCAAGGTATCTAACAATTGATGACTAACCACCAAATCACGGTACCCATAGTACCAAACAAGAGTACCGAAGTACTAAACAAGAGTGCTAAGCATTAAACAATGAGCTCAAGACCCTAGGCATATCGTATTACCTATGACCACTATAGACCAAGGCTCAATATCATTTCAATATCCATTTGATTATTATTCAATTCACACAATCAAGTTCATATTACCAAGAGCAATTATTCAATACATGCTAATACAAAGACAATCATCATGCTTGTATCCTTTCATTTATAGCAAACCAATTAATATGATCAATGCCAAGTATTCATAACATGTTATCAATTCATGTATGCCATAATAACAATATCATGTATTTCATGTTATCAACCAATGTGTATATCATTACATTCATACTTTATGCATAGTTTGCGTAACTGACATTCGTAGTCGCGTGCCGTTACTTACCTCGGCATTTCCAAGCAATGCATATGTGCTAAGCTAGTTCTAATAATCTAGCAAGCATGTCATATAATCAATCAAGTCATTTAACATTAGTTCTCCTTCCCTTTTTACCGAATATAGGTTAGTCCTTTTATAGGACAATCAATTTAAATAAACAAATGATGGTTAGGACCTAGTCCTAACCCTAAGGTTTGCCACACTCACCAATTCTTCGAGCTATCAAGGGTTGTAGATCGCAACCCCTTTGCCTCGTTTCCTCGTTACATCGATCCTTTCTTGATCTTCGTTAGTTTCTTCTCTCGGGTTATCTAACAATTCATATTCAATAGCCATTCATCAAGACATATTCAAACATTTATTCCAAATGCTCTTAGGCTTAACAATTATAAACATGTGCATTACGGATAATTTTGCTACTCTTTAGCGAAACGATCGTATCTCCTAACTCCGATATCCGATTTTAGTCCATTTTACCTCGTTGGAAAGCTAGAAGAATCCTCTACAAGGATAAATTAAACTCACATTTTAATTTATATTCGATTAACTCCAGATTTCATTCAAAACAGATTTGACCGGATTCTTGGGACTGCTCGGGTAGCCCTACGGAACAACTTATATCTTTCTCTATCAGACTCGGATTAAGGTTTCGTAAATTTTCACTTAAACTAGGTATACATGAGTATCATGGTTTAAAATTTCAGCTCCTAATTCCTTAAATATTGACCTAGGAAATATTTCAAAGATAGCTACCCGAAATAGCATTTCTAATTATTTTCCGCAACTTTCATCCTATACATTTAACTCTCAATCCTCAACTCATTTTCATGAATTTCCAGCATTTCATATATGAAATTAACACCTTAAAAATCCATTTTACAGTAACACCTTGAATTAATAACACCTATATAACAATTACAAAAATCCTCAAATTCAAGTTTCTTAACCTATTCCTTCATGCTTCAATAACAAATGCCAAACCAATTCTAACTTTAGATTAGGCTTCTAACAATCTAATTCAACACAATAGCTTCATATAATCATACCAAAAATCCAATTGCTTAAAACCCCAAATTTTAGGTTTAGGGAAAAGAACTTACCAAGACCTTGAGACTTGACTTTCTAGACCAAATGCATCTCTATGCAAAGCTTGAAATCCCCTTCAATAGATTCTAACATCATAAACAAGCCATGAATAATTCAAATTCAATTTCTAAAAACTTAATTCAACACCAATTCCTAAGGAAAGGGCAAAACATCACCTTGCTTTCTCAAGTTTTCTCAATAGCATCAATGGTCACTTCTCTAAGCTTTTCTTGCTCTTTAACCTTCCATAACTACCAAAATCACTCATAAACCCTCTAATTTTGGTGGTTAAATGGTGAAATCTTGACAAAGATTGAGCTTTCTCTCTCCCTCTCTCATTTCTTTGTTTCTCGATGGTGTGGGAAAAGGAGGAAGAAGACATTTTATTCTGTAGAACTAATGTTTTGATATAATAATTGAAAAATAGTTTTGGACTAATTTGAAAAGATTTCAAAAATGGTTCTTATGTCCAAACTACTTGAAAATATATTTAAGATGTTTTTGAGTGATTTTAAATATGTTTTAAATGATTTAAAGAAACCAAATAAGTGTTTTTAACCCAGGTGTTTCGATACACCCTTAAGGTGTTTCGATACCTGTTCTTTAATACCATGGTTTCAAAGGCAAAACCACAGTGGTATCGATACTGGTATCGATACCATTTTGCCACTGTGATGGCCTGTTTCGATACCTGTTTCTGAACACCCCCAACGGTCAAAATGATTTTATAAAAAACCCCAACGGCTAGGAGCGGTATCGATACCTGTATCGATACCAGTTCTTAAATGCAGGTCAACGACTATTTCCCAAAGAGGGTGTTTCGATACCAGTTCAAGCGGTATCGATACCACCTGTACCAGAAACAGAAATATGCCTTGAAATCAGCTCCAAACGGCTCCAAAACATTCCCAACGGTCATAAACAGCTAGAAGCTCATTTGGGATGATAAAAGGAAGCCTCAAGCATCAAGAGAAGACTAATGCTTCATTGTAAACAACAATATGATCAAAGATTTGTCTTAGTGCTTAATTTCCTATTATTTGGGTAGACAAACACTTGTGAGCTCAATTGTCAATATATGCTCAAGTGTAATTAGGAATTGGGTGAGTGCTTAGTTGCAAACACTAGCCTTATTAGAAGGATTCAAGTTTGCTAAGTTTTCTTGTTTGAGTGAATTCCCAAAGTTCGGGTTGTGAACTTTGGATGCTAGATTCCGGTTTGAGTCTAGGATTGTAAGGTTATCCCTTTGGCCTCAAAAGGTTGAAATTCTTAGTGAATTTGGAAATCCTTAGTGGGAAGCTAAGGTAGTGGATGTAGGTGCTTGTTCAAAGGCCGAACCACTCTAAAATCCTTGTGTTCAACTCTTATCTTTTTGCTTCCACAACCAACCACCCAAAGTATTCTTTCTCCATCAAATTGGCAAGCTAATCGGTTGTGCATCGAGCCACTCCAAGCCTAACAATTGGTATCAGAGCGAGGCTCAATCGAGGAGGATTAACATCCTATTAAGAAGATCTGGAGAGCTCGACCAATTTACAATCAACCGATATTCCATGGCTCAATCCATTGACAAGCCACCTTTCTTTGACGGGTCCAACTACTCCCAATGGAAAATAAGGATGAAGTATTTCATCAACTCTAGAGACTACAAGCTATGGGATATAGTTGAAGATGGACCATTTGTGCCAAAAGGAATAAAGGCGGAATGAAGCGTGGAAGATCGCAAGAAGATGATGCTTAATCACAAAGCCTTGCATATTCTTGTTTGTGCATTTCATCCAAGCATCTATGAGAAGATATCTTCTTGTGAAAGTGCCAAGGAAGTTTGGGACAAGCTAGAAGTCACATACGAGAGTACAAACGAAGTAAAGGAGACCAAGATTGGACTCCTCAATCAAGAGTATGAGAACTTCAAGATGAATCCGGAAGAGAACATAGCAAAGATGTTTGATCGTTTCTCCACCATCACCAATGAACTTAGAGGATATGGAGAGATCATTCCGGAGGAGAAGCTTGTTCGTAAGCTCATCTATTCCCTTCTCGAGTCATGAGACTCAAAAAGGATCGCCATCATCGAAGCCAAAAATCTAAAGACACTCAAGCTTGATGAACTCATGGGGTCACTCCTCACACATTAAATTATGATGAAAGGAAGAAAAGAGGAGAAGAAGAAGGAAGAGATTAGAGCGATGGGGAAGAAGAAGGTTCAAGAGCTTGGTGTAAATGTCAACACCGTTGCTCTAAAATCCTCCAAGTGCATTTATTTTGAAGATTCAAGTGAGGAGGATAGTGAAGAAGATGAAGAGCTTGCCCAACTCTTCATTGATTTTGATCGATTCGTGAGAAACAAAAGTAGAAAATCCTCAAAGCACGAATCCAAGAAGAAGATGAAGGACTCCCACAAGTCAATCAAAAGGGGATCATCTTCCAAGAAGCAAGCATATGTGGCTACATGGAGTGATGATGACTCCACCGAAAATGAAGAAGCCAACCTATGCTTGATGGCCCTCAATGAGGGGGAGGTAACTTCTAACTCATCTTGTTTAAATTCATATTCATTTAATGAGTTACAAGAAGCCTATGATAAATTGGCTTTTGAGTTCAAGGCTTCATTTTCTAAAAACAAAAGGATGATTTCAAAGCTTAAATTAGAAAATGATTTGCTTTCAAAAACCAATTTCGAAATTGAAGCAAAATTAAAAGATTTTGAGCTTAAAGTTTTCGATTTACAAAATTTGCTTCAAAAGATGGAAAAAGATCATCAAATGGCTCTAGATGATCTTAAGAAGGAAAAAGATTTGATTTCCAAAGAACTCCAAAAGAAAAATGATGTGGGAAAATCAAATTTTTACTTGAAACAATCTAGTGCCCCTAGATTTGAAAATGGAAAATGTTTTAGATGTATTTGGGTCCCAAAAGGACTAATCACTTCAACAAATAAGGATGAAATTGAAAGATGGATTCCTAAGGGGACTAAAATTGGTGCTACTAACGTTAAAGGATCCAAAGCAATTTGGATACCAAAAATTACTTGATTATCTTGTTTAGGTGTGATGGAGATATGAGCAACAAAGTGCAAGATTAAGGGGGAGCTCTATACACACATGAAGGACACTTGAAGAAGGAAGGCTTGACATCCTACCTTTGGTTCAAGTGTGGTAAAATTTCTAGTTGAATTTGTGTTTACTTGCTTATTTTTGTTTTATTTCAACTAGTTTATCATATATGTTGGACTAACACTTAATGATGCCTTGAGTAAGGGGGAGTTTTTGTTTTCATAACCAACGCTTTGATATTTAATTTTTCCAACAATTGATATCTTTCAAATTCTCCTATGTTATGAGCTTTAAAGTTTTTCAAACTTGGTTTGAACCATTTTTGATATAACAAAAAGGGGGAGAATGTTATGAAAAATTGCTTTTCAAAGACTTTCAAATGGATAAGAGGAACCTTAAATGATTTGAGTCTTTAATTCTCTTATTCAAAGTTTATTTGACAAAGGGGGAGCAATCTCAAAAACAATTTTTCAAGTTAGTTTTATTATATCAAAAAGGGGGAGATTGTAGAACTAATGTTTTGATATAATAATTGAAAAATAGTTTTGGACTAATTTGAAAAGATTTCAAAAATGGTTCTTATGTCCAAACTACTTGAAAATATATTTAAGATTTTTTTGAGTGATTTTAAATATGTTTTAAATGATTTAAAGAAACCAAATAAGTGTTTTTAACCCAGGTGTTTCGATACACCCTTAAGGTGTTTCGATACCTGTTCTTCAATACCATGGTTTCAAAGGCAAAACCACAGTGGTATCGATACTGGTATCGATACCATTTTGCCACTGTGATAGCCTGTTTCGATACCTGTTTCTGAACACCCCCAACGGTCAAAATGATTTTATAAAAAACCCCAACGGCTAGGAGCGGTATCGATACCTGTATCAATACCAGTTCTTAAATGCAGGTCAACGACTATTTCCCAAAGAGGGTGTTTCGATACCAGTTCAAGCGGTATCGATACCACCTGTACCAGAAACAGAAATATGCCTTGAAATCAGCTCCAAACGGCTCCAAAACATTCCCAACGGTCATAAACAGCTAGAAGCTCATTTGGGATGATAAAAGGAAGCCTCAAGCATCAAGAGAAGACTAATGCTTCATTGTAAACAACAATATGATCAAAGATTTGTCTTAGTGCTTAATTTCCTATTATTTGGGTAGACAAACACTTGTGAGCTCAATTGTCAATATATCCTCAAGTGTAATTAGGAATTGGGTGAGTGCTTAGTTGCAAACACTAGCCTTATTAGAAGGATTCAAGTTTGCTAAGTTTTCTTGTTTGAGTGAATTCCCAAAGTTCGGGTTGTGAACTTTGGATGCTAGATTCCGGTTTGAGTCTAGGATTGTAAGGTTATCCCTTTGGCCTCAAAAGGTTGAAATTCTTAGTGAATTTGGAAATCCTTAGTGGGAAGCTAAGGTAGTGGACGTAGGTGCTTGTTCAAAGGCCGAACCACTCTAAAATCCTTGTGTTCAACTCTTATCTTTTTGCTTCCACAACCAACCACCCAAAGTGTTCTTTCTCCATCAAATTGGCAAGGTAATCGGTTGTGCATCGAGCCACTCCAAGCCTAACATATTCATTTTATTAAATAAAATTTTTTAATCAATTAAAATATTCATCTTTGGACATGTGTCTAAATTTTTAGTTTAATTGCCCAATTTTGCCCATTTATCTTTTCTTATTACTTGCAAACTCTCTTGCTTTGCTCTTGTTGCAATTACATCCTAAATTTTAGCTTAGTATTTCTCCTATGTTTCAATTAAATTTTGATTTAATTAATTGGCCTATCATATAACATTTACTCTTCAATTAACTAATTATTTCCCTTCCTTTCATGTTAACCTTAATTCTCAACTTATTTAAAATATTTAATCTCATAAAATTCAACTTAATTTTCATGATACAAGCCTTTAATCACTTCAATTGATTACTTTATTTATCATTTAGTCAATGGTTCTATAGTGTCATCCTTCTAGGCCCTATTGAGGGTGTTACATTAATTGTATAATTTAATTATTATTTGTCTTCGCTTTATACTTTAGAAAAAGGTTAAATTGTAAATTTTCAATTTTTATAAGGTTCATGTTGTCCTAAAGAGAGGGAATAACCAAATACCAAAGAATTTGATGGGATTGAGATTTCCACTTAAACACCAAAAACACGTATTACCTTGGAATGAACATCTTTTATATCCAAACAAAGGCTTAAGATGCTGGAAAAGTTTTTTCCCCTAGGAATTTTCTTTTCCTTAATTCAATAGCCCCGAAGTGTCATGACAACACCACATCAAAGGTAGAGGACTAGGGATGAGCATAAAACTTGAACTCGATGGGTTCCGGCTTAACTCAGTCCGATCGAATTAGATTTTTAATAAAAAATTTGAGTTGAATCGGGTCGGGTTGATCGAATTTTTTAAGGATGATCTCGGGTCGTTCAGGTTTAGGGTAAAAAAAATCTGATATGACCCGTCTCAGGACTAATAGTGTAATTTTTTATATATATTTTAAGAATATTTATAATAATAATCCCTCTTTATAGATTTTTTTTATACAATTAAGTCACTAAAATTATTTTTTATAATTAAATCACTAAAATTTTATTTTCTTTTATAATTAGGTCACTAAATTTAAATTTTTAGTGATTTGGGTCAGGCCGGATGGAAGGTATGATTCTTCGGGTCGGGTGCGAGTGGGTTGAAAATCCGATCCGACCCGTGCCCATCTCTAATCAAAGGACACTCATACGAGATTATATCAAGTAATTTATAATTTTTTTATTACGACAAAATTCAATATTATTTATTAAAAGAATTTAAAAAACAAATTTAAAAAAATTAAAATTATAAATTATTTTATTATTTTTATCGTAATTTTAAAAAATAAAAAAATATATAAAATCTACGTTACAAAATAATTAAAATAATAATTTTATTTTAAAAAAAATTAAATTTTATCTTTTAAAAATAAAAAAAATATGAGTTGATATTGATTTTGAGAGGCATCGAACAAAGAAGTATATAAAAATAGTGCTCGAAAAAAAGTTTGGGGGCAAGATTTAGTGGTCTATCCATTGTGGGGCAGGTGGATAACTACAATGATTTGGGCTTGAAGCCATCAGCAATGTAGAGAGAGGTTGGAGTTATGTGTTTATTTAATCAATTAAAAATAATCTTATAAAAATAATCAATTAAATATATTTATTTAATTAAATTTTTATTTTATCATTTTTATCAAGCAAATTTTCATTAATATTTATTAAAAAATAAAATTTAAAAATATTTTTTATTAAGTGAAGATTCACTTGACAAAAAAATGATGTAAAGATATTAACTAAATGAATACATTTAATTAGTTAATCTTATAAATAATATGACGAAAATAATTTATGATATAATTTTTTAATCAGTATTACCCTTTTCTTGATGAATATGTCAGGACAATCCATCTAGAATGCAACAATGTTTCCTATATGTCCTCATTTCTTTTTTATATAATTTTATTTTTCCATTAAATTGAAAATCCCTCTAATAGGTGTTTATTGCATACTTAAGCACTTACCCAAAACTTTAAGCGTTTGATAATACATATAAATAAAGCTAACAACTGTTTGTCAATACAAAAAATTTGACAAGATAAGCACTAAAACATTTCTTGATCATGTGATTGTTGATTTGTAGATCATTAGTCTTCTTTTGATGCTTAAACGCTTTATTGTCTTAATTGTTTTTCTAATCATTGATGACTATTACGATTAGATTGGAACCGTTAGAAACTGATTTCTAAGCATATTTTTCATTCTAGTGTCAAATGTATCGATACACGAGATACCTGTATTGATATGACATCTTTGAAAAGATCTGTTGAACTTAAGATCAAGAAGGACATATCGAAATAGTTTTACGTGTATCGAAACACCCCGTATCGATACGGTCAAACATGTATTTATATTGCTCCTAACCGTTGAAGGGTTTCAAATAACCATTAAAAGCGTATCGAAACACGAGTTTATTAAAATGATATGTATCGATCTGATCAAGTTTGTATCGATGCGAATTTTGATAGTGTTGAAATTGTAGCTTGGAACCATCAAGCATATCGAAATGAGGTTACCTTGTATCGATATGATCACACTGAAAACATAAGTTTAACTACTTTAAAACGTTTTGAATACTTTCAAAACCTCTCAAACACTTCTTAAACTTATTTTCAAGTTATTTGGATATAAGAATCATTTTTGTATTCTTTTCAAATTAGTCCAAACTATTTTTCAATTATTATATCTAAATCATTATCTCAACACAAAATTCGATTAACCTTCTACTTCTAAAATCATTATAGTTTCATGTTTATGCGTTGGTTAATCGTCTGATGTTCTAAGTATGTATTACATTGTAATCTACCTTGAATTATGCTTTAATTTTGTGAAACGTTTTCCGATAGACTTCATCCTCTATTTTCTTTTATAGTTTGTTAAGATAAAGAGATAAATTTTACCTACTTATTACAATAACACCAACTAATATTAACATATAAATAATTTATTGACCCAAATCGAATAAAATTTTTATCTATACATCAACTATTTATTAAAAGTTTTTTTTCATAAATAGTACAAACTTACTATTCATATATATTTAGAATTTTATTATTTTTAAATCAAACTCGTCATTCATCTATGGCGAGTTGCATATTTTGAAGTTACAATGTTATATTGAAACATCCTATGACAGTTAAACCACTTGGTATCAAAGCTAGATCTTTGAAGGGATTCACCTCCACCAAAGAAGATCCAAGGGTTGTTGATCATCTCTACAACAAAAATCTAATGGCCTCCACTTCCGGTTCGTGGAATGAGTCTCACTCCATCACCAAGCCACCCTTCTTCAATGGGGACAACTATCCTTATTGGAAGAATAGGATGAGGCTATTCATCAACTCCAATGATTATGTCCTTTGAGATATAATCGAAGATGCACCCTCTATCCCTATGAAGCAAGAAGGAGATCGACAAGTGCCTAAGAAGAGGAACGAGATGACCGATAAAGAAAGAAGGAGAATGTCCACAAATGATAAAGTTCTTCACATTCTCTTTTTTGCTTTAGGCCCCGACATCTACTCCAAGATGTCTTCATGTACAAATGCCAAAGAAGTTTGGGACTCCTTGGAGACAACTTATGAGGGCACCAACGATGTAAAGGAAACAAAGATTGGTCTTCTCAACTTAAACTATGAAAATTTCAAGATGGAGCCGGATGAAGACATTACCAAAATGTTCGATAGATTTTCCGTGATTGTCAACGATCTCAAAGGTTTGGTGAGATCATTCCGGTAGAGAAGCTCGTGAGGAAACTTATCTACTCTCTTCCCGAGTCTTGGGATAGCAAAAGGACGGCTATCATTGAAGCCAAGGACTTGAAGACTCTAAAGCTAGATGCTCTTGTGGGATCCCTTCTTACCCATGAGATCATGAAGAAAGGAAGAGAAGAAGAGAAAAAGAAAGAAGAGGTAAAGATAGAGAAGAGGGAAGTAGAGAAAAAGAAGCAAGAGATTGCTCTTAAAGCTTCGTTATCACAAGAAGAAGTGGACACTAGTGAAGAAGAAGAGCTAGAGGAATTGGCCATGGTGGCCAAAAGATTCACAAGACTTATGAGGGCAAATAGGAATCGAAGATTCCAACGAAAGAAGGACTTCAAAGCAAAGAGCAAAGAAGAGGAGAAAGATCAAATTATTTGCTATGAATGCAAGAAGCCCAGTCACATTAGGACCGATTGCCCTCTATACAAAAAGAAGGGTTTTGAGAAGAAGAAAAAATATAAAGCTCATGTTGCCACTTGGAGTGATGAGGAGTCATCATCCGATGAGGACAATGAGGTGGCCAACTTGTGTCTCATGGCTCTTGATGAGCCTAAGGTAACCCTTGAACCATCTTGTAATAATTTATCTTATGATGAACTTTATGATGCTTATGATGAACTACAAGATGTGTATGATGAGTTGGTTTTGAAGTTCAAAGAATCAATTTTGAAAAGCAAGAAAACTATTTCCGATTTAGAAATGAAAAATAATTCTTTGACAAAAACAATTTTAGATTTGGAAGAAAAGGTTATTGATTTAAATGATGATTTTGAATTTTTTTCAAAAAGAAAATGTTGATTTAAACAACCTTGTTTCAAGCTTGAGTGAAAATCACCACAAGGTGTTGAATGAGCTTAAAGAACAAATTAAGGTGGTTGGGAGTTCAACTTTTGAA
This sequence comes from Abelmoschus esculentus, assembly GCA_035048815.1. Taxonomy (NCBI): domain Eukaryota; kingdom Viridiplantae; phylum Streptophyta; class Magnoliopsida; order Malvales; family Malvaceae; genus Abelmoschus; species Abelmoschus esculentus. Next base: position 301,099 of record JAUCBN010000026.1, on the reverse strand, counting down.
AAGGGAAGCTCTTCAAAACCTAACCATGTCAAAAGAAATTTTCAAAACCACAAACAAAAAAGTTTTCAAAGGCATTTTAGACATAGAAAAATTAGGAGTGTTTGGGTTCCTAAGGAACTCATTGTTTCTAATAATGTAAATGCCATTGCCTCTTGGATTCCTAAGGAAACCAAGCTTTTAGGGACTAACTCTCATGGACCCAAAATGATTTGGGTACCCAAAGTGAAAAACTAATTTTTGTTTATAGGTTGAGCATTGCTTCAAGGCAAAAGCTTCAAGTCAAAATATATGGTACCTTGATAGTGGATGCTCAAGGCATATGACCGAAGATAAGGGACGATTTAAGGAGTTAGAGCTCAAAAAGGGTGGAGTAGTGACATTTGGTGATAACTCCAAAGGCCAAATTGAGGGTATAGGCTCTATTGGTAATCACTCCTCTATTCTTATTGAAAATGTCTTACTTGTTAATGGTCTTAAGCATAACTTATTGAGCATTAGTCAATTGTGTGATAAAGGTTTCAATGTTTCTTTTGATAAAAATGGTTGTAAAATTATTGACATAGAATCCAATAGAACAATGTTCATAGGTCATCGCATAGGAAATATTTACATGGTGCATCTAGATGACATAAACTTATCTCATGCATGCTTAGTTGCTAGTGATGAAAATGATGCATGGTTATGGCATAGGAAACTTGGTCATGCTAGCATAAGTGTTTTAGATAAACTTGCCTCCCAAAATCTAGTAAGAGGTTTACCTAAGCTCAAATTTTCTTTGGATAAAATTTGTGATGCATGTACTAAGGGTAAACAAAAGAGAGTTTCTTTTAAGTCCATTAATGATGTTTCAACTAGTAGAGTATTACAATTGATCCATATGGATCTTTTTGGACCTATTAGGACTACTAGCTTGGGTGGAAAATCATATGCCTTTGTTATTGTTGATGATTACTATCCAAATATCCAAATAATGGGCTTATTACTATTTTAAAATTAAATAAAAAATATTTCATTACTATTAACACCTATGGTTATATTACACATATTTCTTACGCAAAATAGATGTATTATTTTTCTTCTTTGTACATGATTAGTTTCGTTTTCTTTTATTATTACATATTTGTAATATTTTTATCTTCTCTTCCTTCTTTATATTATATTATTATTCTATTTCTTTCTTTTATTTCGCTATATATATATATTTTTTTTCTTTTTCTTCCTTTTACGCAAATATTTTATTAATTAATTATTATTAATATCATTTTTGGTTTCATCTTTTTATCATGAAAATTCAATTTTGTCATATTACCCTCTTTTACTATTATGTATATGCATTAAAACCCATAAACAATAATAAACAGAAGCCCAACTTTTATAAATAAAATACATAACCCACAAATAATTAAGCCCGAGTTTAATTCATCCCAAGCCCATCTGTTTCACCCCCAGGAGAAACCCTAACAGCTGCATCTCTATCTCCAGATGAAAGGATGAAAGCCTCCAGAACACTCCACGCGCGCACGCGCGACGAATGGTTACCATCCACGCGCGCGTGTACTGCACCCGTGAGACGTCTCAACTCCCTGGAGGCCGTTCGTTTTCCTCGCCGCCGATTGCCTCCGTGGATCATTCTCCGGCAATGATTCATACACAAACAAACAAAATCGTGTCAGAATCGTACGATTTGCAGAGCAAGAAACACAATAATTTTCAGAATTTCTGGGCAAAAAGGTGACATTTTTCTAGCCATACCAGTACACCACAGGGCCAAGCACAAACATATATTCAGAGGCACATTCAGACGCATAAGGAAAAAAACAAAAAAAAAGAAAAATCAGAGAAGGAAGGCAAAAATAGATTCTTTATGAAACTTGTAATCCGACTATAAAGTCAAGAAAAAATATTGTAACTGGGGGCTCCCCTTTTTTTAGGCGAATACAACAGAGAACCTTTCAAGGTAGAAACAAATCTCTTCATCTTTTTTTAAATAAAAAGGGAAAGAATGTTAGAATATTACCGGGTGAAAGGTGGCCGGTTGTTCCTTTGACGTTCCTCTTTCAATCGGCGATAAGCCTCGCGCCTTTGGGTGTCGTCGGTGAGCCAAAGAAAAGGGGAAGTCACTCCTCTTTTGAATCGAATGTTTTTTTCGTTTGAGAAGAAGCGTTTTCTCTTGGTCGTTTTCGGTGTTTAAAATCAAAGAAGAGGATTTGTTTTCTTTTGGCTTTGAAAATAGAGGAGGAAATGGGGTTTTCTTTTCCGTAACCACCGCCAGTGGTGGTCGGAATATGGTTTCATGGTGGCCGGAGTTGAGTTTTCTGGAAAACAGGAAGAACACTCATGTGTTCATGTGTATTTTTGGGTTTCTCGGTTGAGAGGAAGCAGAGAAATGTGGTTTTCTCTTTGGTTTTGGACGAAAATAATGAGGGAGAGTATTTTAAAGTTTTAGATTTATGTTTTATACTCTGGATTTAAAAGAGAAATGGGAAATTAATATTTTAAATCCTCCCGTGTCATTGAAATCATCTCCCAGGTCCCTAGTACTTTTCCATTTCTTTTGATTTAGTCACTCTTTAGTTATAATCAACGTTTTCTAAATCGGTTTAATTGATTTCTAGCCCCTCCTTGCTTTGATGTTTACTTCCAGGCCATTCCCTGTTTTGAAATAACGGTTTGAGGGTCTGGATAATTTTTGATCTTTTCAATTCAGTCCCTATTCGAGTTTATTTTATTTTATTTTATTTATTTTATTCAAATTTATTTTATTTCTGTATTATTGCTCATATGCATTCATACTTTGTTCTTTTAAATATGCTTCTGATTTATTATTTATTTCATGCATTGTGTATTTATTTTCGTTTTATTGTTAATGCATGTATTCTATTTATCTTATGTTTAGTGTAATGTATATATCTCATCTCTACATATGTTACTTTGTCATGCATGTTTCTTTAAGGCCTTATATATTTACCTTGTATTTCATGTTATGTTTATTTTATTTACATTGTTTATTTGTACTTCCCATCGGTATACATGTACTTGTTTTTATATTCGTGTATTTATTTATCATGTTCGTCTCTTTTTGCTAAGTTACATCTCACGCTTCCGTTAATTAATGAACCTAACCTCGAACGTCGATATTCGGTCGTAACGAGCCCGCATTCCAGTGTAATGGTCGCGGTGTATGCGTTGCCTTCGAATAAAGACACGGTAAAGATAAAATTAATACGAATACTTCAACAAACTGTAATTTAAATGTCACTTTAATCCGAAAAATCCAAAATTAATTAAGCGGTAATTTAATAAAGGTGCCAATTTTTGGGCGGTTTTTTTAACGCTAATGTCGTTTTAAAATCGTAACCGACTTTCGAACCCAAACCATTTCGAATCTCTGGTTTTCCGGTGTCCGGTCTACCAAAAGTGACCGGTGGCGACTCCAACCCATTTTAAAACCTTTTTCAAATATTTCCCACCAATTTTTAAATCCTTTTAGGTGTTTTTTAAACCCTAATTTTTAATCCCTAAATTTAACATTTTAAACCCACTAATTTTAGGTCTAAAATCCCCATTTCTAAATTTCAAGACCTAATTCCCCTAATTTTTAATTTTTCGCTAGTGACCCCTTTTTACTACACGCCTATTATTTTTAAGAAATCTAAGGGTCGCTACAGTTGGCGACTCCGCTGGGGACCAAATATTTTCAAACGAGTCAAGCCTTGTTTTTAAATACCGCTTAATTAATTTTGGGAATTTTGAATTAAGGTGGCAATTAAATTATCATTTGTTTATTATTTCGAAATTATATCATTTCAACCCGTCTCTTTAAGTGGGGGGAAAATACTAAGGCTTTCGTAAGGATATTGTTCCTTCGTATGGGCCTAGTAAAGTACCTTCGGGGCTCGACTACCCTATGTTTTCGTGGGAATATTGTTTGCCCGTATGGGCATAGCAAAAGGGTCCTCCCGGATTGAACTCAATTGAGATGAGCCTATAATGGGTGATGATCGGGGGCCTTGCTACTCTTAGAAGAGGACAGCAAGGACAATTCGGGTACCTCCTAGAACCAAAATTGCATTTAGAGAATTAGTAAACCCATCCCATTAGAGCCATGCGGATAACCTAGGTGAATTAGGTATGATATCTATATTTTGTTTATCTTTCTCTTCTTCCGTGTCATTTGTTTATGCATTTATTTATGCTTTTGTTATTTATGGTATCCTTACTAACACTTTTCCCTTTTCCTATTGTTTGTTTTGTTTCTTCTTTTTCTCGCATTCTTTTTGCATTCTTTTTTAAAGGTGTTGATTCGAGTGGTTTGCCCGCATTGAGAGCTTTCATTATGGATAAAAGTCTTCTAGGTTACCAAGATAAGAACTCAGCAATCCGACACTGGTCCGAAGTCAATCAAAAGGCCTTTGGGGATAGTCAACCAAGTGAGCGTATAGTGCCCGGTTACACGTATGTCAGTCTACAACAGAACGATCTGTATGAGCTGAAAGAAATATGGGAAAGTTGGGAAGCAAGAGTACAAAACTTGTTCCGTGAGAATTATGGGGATATGGCTCAGTTGATATATGTTAGAATTAAACAGCCTTTGCTTAGAGCCGCTTTTCAGTTCTGGAATCCCGCTTTTTGTTGTTTCACCTTCAATGGAAACGATTTGATACCATCAATAGAAGAATACACAGCTTTGATAAATAGAAGGAATGTCAACAAAGATTGGATATACTCGAAGCCTCCTAAGTCTCAGAACTATCATTCGAAGTTGAGTTCTCTAGCCGGAATGAGTGATGCGTGGGCTAAAGGAATAATTCAGGTTCGGGGAGAAAGTATTGCATTTTCATGGGAGAGCATTTGGGACATAATACCCGTGCATCCAGATGAGAAAATGAAGATAGATTTGTTTGCCATAGGCATATACGGATTGATTATTTTTCTCCGAGTGTTGGGTAACATAGATGTGGCCATTCTTGATTTGTTCGATCGTTTAAAGAAGAAGGCTAATCCGGTAATGGCCATATTGAAAGAAACCTTCATTTCTTTGAATGCTTGTCGGAAACATGAAGAAGGACGTTTTAGAGGGTGTGCACAACTTCTTCAGATATGGATACAGAGTCACTTTTGGAATGAGCCAACCCAGGTCTTGTCTGGTATATTTCAAGGAAGTTTCTCCCCGGTGCGAGAGTATTTAGCTAGAGAATGGCGAGAGGATCTCGATAAAAGAAAATGGTCAGAAATCTTCAGGAATCTGCGGGATGATGATATTGTGTGGAGAGTTCCGTGGATGGGTCATGAGTTTCATTTCCTTTACAGAATCGGTGACTACGATTGGGTCATGATGATCGGCTTACACGGAGGAATTGCCTGTGCACCCCTTCTAGTATCTAGACAGTTTGGATCTCGTCAATTTATTCCTTTTACGGCAGGTTTGAGTGAAGCCGAGTTCCCTTTTAAGAATGAGTATCGACCTAAGGTCCAGAAGATAACAAGGGCGTGGGGTTACTGTTACCGTATTCGAGTAGAAGGAAGTAATCAAGGAATGACCACACCGGACTATGACATTTGGAGACGTATCAGGGTTAATGACAAAATCACGATATCCGACCACGAGCCTACAATGACATTGGAAGAGCACATGCGCATTGTCCCTTCTGAAGCCGATATACTAAGAAGTGAGATGGATGAAGTCAGAAAACAGATGGAGGAAATGAAAGCCCAGTATGCGGAAGAACTATACAAAGTAAGTTTGGATCTCGATGTCAAGGATGGGACAATTAAACAGCTAAAGAAGGCTAATGAAGATTTGAGTGAGAAAAATGCCCTCTACCAGAAAGACACCATCAAGTTGTATACTCAGGTACAAACTGCTAACCGGAAGAAATTTCTCGCCGTGGAAAGGGAAAGGATGAACGGGATACGTATTCTAGAAGAAGAAAAGGAAAGGGGTAAGCAAGCCATGAATAAGGAAATAGAAATCCGAGAGGCTGAAATTGAGAAAGAAAAAAGGGATGCTAGGAGAGCAATCAGCCAAGAGAGGGAAAGGTACCGGGAAGAAAAAGAGAAAAGAAAACAAACTGTAGTGTGGGAAAGGGAAAATACTAATGCATGGAAGAGAAGGGCTCAGGAAAATAAGAATCGTTTTTGTGAGATGCAAGATCTGTATGTCTCTACTTCTGAAATTCTGAAACAGTGTCAAGCTCGGAATGCTCTGTTGGAACACAAGGTCGAGGATTTGGATCACTCTTTAGAGAAATATGTGGCCAGAAATGGGTTTTTGGAGTTACAGCTCAGTCAACAAGAGAACGCATCGCTTCAAGCACGGATAGGAGAGTTAGAAGCCAAGGTTCAAGACTATTTGGGACGACTAGTGGTCCTCGAGGGGGCTGCACAAGGAGGAGACAATTATTGGCTGCGTCGCCTTCGTGATGTCACCCGTATGATACAAGACCGAGATGATTATAACACCACTCTAATGGTGCAAGTACAAGAAGTGACCCAATATGTGAAAAACCTAGCCGCGGAGGCTGAAGCCTTAACACCCTTTGTAGCACAGGACATGAAAGAAGCAGCCCGATTCGTTCAACTACTCAAAGCAATTCAAGATTTAGGAACTAGGGCTAATGCTTATATGTAGTTTCTTTTTCCCTTTGTAACGAAGGCTTTTTAAAATTTAATGAAAGTTGGTTCAAGGACGATCACTAAATGAGTCAACACCTTTACTTGCATATCTTTTCTTTTAAAGCATCTCATCATTTGCATGCATCCATTCATGCATTTTATATGCATTAATCATGTATACAATTAAATTAACCTGAAAAATGTTGTAAAACAGTGAATTTGCAATCATTCTACACCCAATCTCAAGTGAGAAAAATGGAAGAACACTTCAGTAGGTTAGAAGCAGATCTGAGAAGCCAGATAGAAAGATCGCAGTTAGAATTGAAAGAATCCATGTTGAAAGCTCAGCAAGATATGTTGGAACAGCTCACCCAAATGTTAGGACTTAAGCCATCAGATGATACGAAAGGGAAAGGAAGGGTAGAGAATCCGCTTCAAACCGGGATAGAACCGGCATACTCCCCCATTGTAATCGGCTCAGCCCCTGCCCCACAAAAGGGAGCGACGTTTAGTTTCCGAGCCGGAACATCGATCTAGAATCCGTTATTTGGAACGGCTGAAAGTGATGAGAATGCCGGCGAAAATGTGCCTGATTTGGATGAACTCGAGAAATTCAATAAAGTAAAAGCAGAATTCTCTAAACAGCTCGAGGAGACTAGGAAAGACCTTGAAGAAAAGCTCCGGGTTAGAGAAGTAGAAGAGGATTCTCTTGGTTTGAACGCGGGCGACCTTAGCCTAGTCCCCGATGTAGAAATTCCCCCGAAATTCAGAACACCTGAGTTCGAAAAGTATAACGGCACAACATGCCCCACTGCACATGTGACCATGTTCTGTCGGAAGATGGCAGGATTTACCAGCAATGAAAAGCTTCTCATTCATTGCTTCTAGGACAGCTTGATAGGATCCGCGGAAAGGTGGTATAATCAGTTGACCCGTGCACAGATTAAGTCATGGAAGGACTTAGCAAAAGCTTTCATTGATCAGTACAAGCATGTTACTGATATGATTCCCAACAGACTTATGCTGTAAAATTTGGAACAGAAGAAAAGTGAAAGCCTTCGTGAATATGCTCAGCGATGGCGAGATCTCGCGGCACAAGTACAACCGCCACTTCGTGAAAACAAAATCGCTCCTATGTTTGTGGATACTTTGAGAGGAGTGTTGTATGATCGACTCATCAGTAATCCGATAAGTAACTTTGCCGAATTAGTCATGACCGGTGAGCGCATTGAGGCAGCCATCAAAAGTGGTAGGATTGAGGGAGGTGAGCCGCTCAAAAAGCAATTTAAGAGAAAGGAGCATGAAGTAAATGCCTTCGAAACATGTCAGAATTTAACAATATCACAACCACAACCGGCCAACAATACTCAGGGAGGCGGTAGAAGAGATGACAGAAAGCCGAAGAAAGAATTTGAGAAGACAACCTTCACCCCTATCCCGATCCCGTATAAGGAGTTGTACGCTCAGTTACACAAAGCTGATTTGGTGCGACCTTTCCATGTGACTCCTTTCAGTCCACCATATCCAGCATGGTATGATGCAAAAGCACATTGCGAATATCATGCCGGCGTCCTTGGTCATAACATTGAAAACTGTATAGCCTTCAAGAAGCTTGTTCAGAATTTGTTGAATACGGGAGTCTTACAATTGGGAGAACCGAGTACCACTAGTAACCTGCTTCCTAACCACGGGAGTCAGGGGATTAATAGTATCGAAAAAGAATCCCCTAAAAAGGCCATATCTATGGTGTCAGAGATACGATCCCCTTTAAGGTGGGTGTTCCGACATTTATGCATGGCCCGTCTAATTGACCGGGGGATGATAATTGTAAAGGAGGGATGCGGTCGATACTGTGAATACCATCAGTCTAGTGATCATGACATCCAAGTCTGCACGGAATTTCGGAGTAAGGTGCAAGCACTCATGGATACCAAAGAAATCGAGTTCTTTGCAAAATGCGAGGAGGAAAAGCCATAAATCTGTATGACGGATATTCCAAGCAATAAATACACAACTCAGAGACCCTTTATCATCAGTCGTAGGGTGGACGAAGAGGGGTCTTCTAGCCAAAATGCTCCGAGACTCATAATTTCTCCTCCCTCGACCTTTCCTTTTAAAAGCACACAGAGGGTGCCTTGGAATTACACCGCCAATATCTCTACACCTGGAAATCCAGGAACGCAAGAAGCCGTCACACCAGAAGAGGGGAGGCCGGTTCAGGAAGATGATGTATCGGGGCGGAACTCCGAAATAGTGAATGAAGTAGGGCACTTTACAAGGAGCGGGAGATATTATTCCCCTCAGGAGGAGAAAAGACTCGACGAACAAAAGGGTAAGGGAAAACTCGTTGAGCCAGAAAAAGTATTCAGAGATGGTCCTCCCTCAAAGATCCTCGAGCCCGTGACTGAGGCTCAGGCCCAAGAGTTTTTAAGGTTCCTGAAGCACAGTGAGTACAATGTGGTTGATCAACTTCGAAAGCAACCGGCCAGAATCACGGTGCTCGATCTGTTACTAAATTCAGAAAAGCATCGAGAAGCGTTGCTCAAAGTGCTGAATCAAACTTTTGTAGAACAAGATATCACTGTCAAGAAGCTTGATCAGATTGTGAACCACATAGCTGCCGATAATTATATCACTTTCAGTGATGATGAAATCCCAAAGGAAGGAAGAGGTTCAACTAAAGCTCTCAATATCACAACTCACTGCAAGGGGCATGTTTTGCTAGGAGTGCTTATCGATAACGGGTCTGCCCTTAATGTTATGCCCATGGCTACTTTACAACGACTGCCTATTGATAACTCCCATTTGAAGTTTTGTCAGAACACTGTCCGGGCATTTGACGGCACTCAGAGGGAAGTGGCCGAAAAGATTGAGATACCTCTGCTTATAGGCCCAGTCGAATATGTCATAGAGTTCGTGGTTATGGATATCCGACCATCGTACAAATGCTTATTAGGAAGGCCATGGATTCATGCAGCCGGGGCTGTCCCTTCTTCTCTTCATCAGAAGCTGAAATATGTGATGGAAGGAAAACTTGTGACAGTCAACGCAGAAGAAGACGTTATTGCTGTTGTAACTTCGGATGTTCCTTATGTTCCCCCTGCTGAAGATGCTCTAGAATGCTCCTTTCGAGCCTTGGAATTCATCAACGCCACTTTTGTGGCGGAGGGGAGTCAGATTCCGACCCCAAGATATTCGAATTGCACTAAGATGGTAGTGATTGAGATTGTTGGAAAAGGGGCTAGGAAAGGGAAAGGACTCGGAAAGAACTTGCAAGGATGTCTGAAAGTTGGAAGTGTTATTGACAAGAGGGACAGGTTTGGGTTAGGCTTTCACCCTACCTATCTGCAAAGGAAACAAGAAAGAAAGAGGAGGGAAGAGCAAAGAAGAGCCCGACTCAGGGGAGAAGACATCCCATGGAAACCAATAGTCAAAACTGATCTCAAGAATAGTTTCACCTTCGGAGGGATTGAGAATTCTGGGGAGAAAGTGAACCAAGCCAATTTAGAAGGACAGAAGTTTTATGAGGCTGAGCTTATGAGTGAAATTTTCGAAATGATGGATGTAAATATGATCTCCCAGAATGCCAAGGGAAAGTCTGCTCTATTTTCCATTCGTCCATGTCTCCCGAATGAAAAGCTCAACAATTGGACAAGCATCGATCTACCTGTAGTTGCTAAGAATGAATCAAAGTAATGTCTAAAAAACACCTCCCATTCGCTTTCGCCCCAAAGCAATGGGATTTCTTTGTAAAGGGCATCTATGTTAATCTGCATTTCAAAGAAAACAAAGGGCTTCATGCTCTTTTTCTCAAATGGCAAACAATCTTCTTTTCATACATTCTGTTCCTTGCATTCTTTATCCCTTTATTTTTTATTTGTAAAATATGTATACTATTTCCCAACATAGGAAATTTAAATTCTTGCAGGTTCGATAATATCGATTGTATGAATGATACTGAACTTAATCCTGTACCGAATTTCGAACAACCCGTACTTGTCGCAGAAGCCGAAGAAGAGGAAGAGGAGTTAGAGATCCTCGATGAGTTAATAAGGTTGATGGCCAGTGAAGAAAAGCAGATACTGCCCCATCAGGAGGATCTGGAGATAATAAATTTGGGATCCGAAGAAGAAAGAAGAGAAGTAAAAATAGGCACCACTTTAGCATCAGACTCAAGGGAAAAATTAATTGGGTTGCTTTCAGAGTTTAAAGATGTTTTTGCTTGGACGTATAAAGATATTCCAGGTCTAAATACAGATATTGTTGTACATAAGCTACCGACACGATCGGAGAATAAGCCCGTCCAACAAAAGCAACGTAGGTTGAGAACGGATATGTTGTTGAAAATTAGAGAAGAAGTGAGAAAGCAGTTCGAAGCCGGGTTCTTGAAAGTAGCGAAGTACCCAGAGTGGGTTGAGAATATCGTGCCAGTACCTAAAAAGGATGGGAAAGTGCGCATGTGCGTAGATTATCGTGATCTCAATAAGGCCAGTCCCAAAGACAATTTTCCTCTCCCGCATATTGACACGCTTGTTGATAATACTGCGGGGCATTCATGGTTTTCTTTTATGGACGGTTTCTCAGGCTATAATCAGATCAAGATGTGCCCTGATGACATGGAAAAAACCACCTTCGTGACACTGTGGGGCACGTTCTGCTATAAAGTAATGCCTTTTGGGTTGAAGAATGTCGGGGCCACATATCAAAGAGCAATGGTGACTTTTTTTCACGACATGATGCACAAAGAGATTAAAGTGTATGTGGATGACATGATCGCCAAATCCAAGACGGAGAATGAACATATTCAGAATCTGCAAAAGTTGTTCCTGAGGTTAAGAAAATATCAGTTGAAGCTCAATCCCGCCAAATGTACCTTCGCAGTAACGTCCGGAAAGCTCCTCGGGTTCGTAGTCAGCCGAAGAGGGATAAAAATTGATCCAGATAAAGTCAAAGCCATAAGGGACCTCCCGCCACCGCAAACCCAAAAAGAAGTTCGAGGTTTCTTAGGGAGGCTGAATTACATTTCCCGTTTCATATCTCAGTTAACGGATAAGTGTGACCCCATTTTCAGACTTCTCCGTAAAAATGACCCGGGAACATGGGATGAAGATTGTCAGGTGACGTTTGAGAAAGTTAAGGATTATTTAACTAAAGCCCCAGTTTTAGTGGCTCACGTGCCCGACTGACCATTGATTTTATATTTAACAGTTTTCGAGAACTCAATGGGCTGTGTGTTAGGCCAACAAGACGAGTCAGGTAGGAAAGAAAGAGCAATCTACTATTTAAGTAAGAAGTTCACAGAAGGCGAATCTCGATATCCACAGACTCAAAAGTTATGTTGTGCCCTGGTTTGGGCAACTAAAAAGTTGAGACAGTATATGTTGTATCACACCACCTATCTGATATCACGGTCTGATCCTTTAAAAGCCCTAATGGAAGCACCGGCGTTGACAGGAAAAATGGCTCGATGGCTGATGCTTTTGTCAGAATTTGATATTGTGAATGTGAATCAAAAATCCGTAAAGGGCAGTGCAGTGGCCGATTTCTTGGCAAGTCGGGTTGCGAAGAATTATGAACCCCTGAACTTTGATTTCCCGGATGAAGATTTAATATCCGCCACAACCGAGGGAGGAATAACCGAGACTGCATTGCCATGGAAACTATATTTTGATGGGGCTTCTAATGCCCTCGGGCACGGCATAGGGGCAATGCTGGTCTCCCCGGAGGAAGTTCATTATCCGCTCACGAGCAGATTAAATTTCTTTTGCACTAATAATATGGCAGAATATGAAGCCTGTATAATGGGTCTGTACACAGCTATCGAACGGAAGGTTCCTGTCCTTCAGGTGTTCGGAGACTCTTCGCTAGTCATTTATCAGTTACGACAAGAGTGGGAAACCAAGGACCCCAAGTTGATCAAGTATTATAATCTGATTCAGGATTTGATTCAAAATTTTGAAAGAATCAGTTTTGAATATTTGCCGAGGGAGGATAACCAAATGGCTGATGCTTTGGCCACTCTGGCCGCGACTTTCAAGACAAATACAAAGGCTCAAATGAGGTCACTAGAGATGCAAAGCATCGAATTGCCCGCCCATTGTTATGGAGTGGAAGAGGAGAAAGGGAATCCTTGGATCACGATATTCTGCGGTACATCAAATCTCAAGTTTATCCTGAAGGAGCCACAGATATTGATAAAAGGACTATTAGGAGAATGACGTCAGGGTACGTCCTCGATGGGGATATCTTGTACAAAAGAGGGAGCGATCAGGTATTAATGAGATGTGTTGGCGCCCAAGAAGCTAAAACCATAGTGACAGAAATACACGAAGGCATATGCGGGACTCATGCTAATGGTTTTGCAATGGCTAGAAAAATCATGAGATGTGGCTATTATTGGTCAACGATGGAAGGAGACTGTATTAATCATACCAAAAGATGTCACAAATGTCAGATCTATGCAGATAAAATTCATTCCCCGCCATTACCATTACATACTTTGAACGCACCTTGGCCTTTCGCCGTTTGGGGGATAGATGTCATCGGATAGATTCATCCTAAGGCATCTAATGGACACCGTTTCATTTTAGTAGCAATTGATTATTTCACTAAGTGGGTAGAGGCTGCTTCCTACGCCAATATCACGCGAGCCACGGTCTGTAGGTTTTTGAAAAAAGAGATCATCTGTCGTTATGGTTTGCCAGAAAGAATCATTACCGATAACGCTACAAATCTGAACAACAAGATAATTTCTGAAGTGTGTGAACAGTTTAAGATTATGCATCACAACTCTACCACATACCGACCCAAGATGAACGGAGCAGTTGAGGCTGCTAATAAGAACATTAAGAGGATCATAGCGAAAACTACAGATACTTTCAAGGATTGGCATGAGAAGTTGCCTTTTGCGTTGTTTGCTTATCGAACCTCAATAAGAACCTCGACCGGGGCAACCCCATACTCACTGGTTTACGGTATGGAAGCAGTCCTACCACTCGAAGTTGAAATACCTTCTCTCCGAATTCTGAGTGAATCTAAATTGGAAGATGCTGAATGGACACAAGTCAGGATAGACAATTTGAATCTGATAGAGGAAAAGAGACTGAACGCCATTTGTCATGGCCAGATGTATCAGAAAAGAATGATGCAAGCCTATAACAAGAAGGTTAGGCCTCGTGAATTTCAGGAAGGGGATATGGTGCTAAAAAGGGTTCTACCTATTCAAAAGGATTTTCGAGGAAAATGGATGCCTAACTGGGAAGGGTCATACATTGTGAAGAAGATCTTTTCAGGGGAACTGTCATTCTGACAGAGATGGACGGGAATGAGTTGGGTAATCCTGTGAATTCCGATTGGATCAAGAGGTATTATGCTTGAGTTAGAGAAAGAGAAAAAAAAAAGAAAAAAGGAAAAAAAAAGAAAAAAAGAAAAAAAAAAGAAGAAAAAGAAAAAAAGAAAAAAAAGAAAAAAAAGAAAAAACGGAGGGTCCAGGGTGAAAACCCGAAAAGGGCACCTTAGGACCATAGGAGGGTTTAAGGTGAAAATTCGAAAAGGACACCTTAGAACCGAAGGAGATTTTGAGTTGAAAACCCGAAAGGGCGGCTCAAATATTTGCAAGGTCCAACACTTCGTCAACCCTCTCGGAGGCTGGTGTGATCAAGTCGAGAAGCAAGATCTTCAATGCGGTTGATGAGTTCTCGTATCATTCATACCTTCAATATTGTGAAGTCTGTTTTGAGTTTAATTTTCCTCCTTCTCTTGCATATTTCGTGTTTGCCATGACTTTTGAAATATAATAGCTATATTAAATATTTCTTGTTGCATCATATTCATTCCTTTTTGGTATATTCATAGATAAATCAACCCGGAACATCAATGAATAAAGTTTGTCGAAATTGCTATGATTTATCCCATCAGCTACAGGTCGGAGAGAAGCGAAGTCCAAGTCGACCCGCAGTAACCAACAGAGATCATCAAAGATTCAATTCTACAAGGTGAAAACCCGAAAGGGCGCCTAAAAGAAAAAAGAGAAGGAAAAAAAGAAGAAAAAGAAAAAGAAAAGAAAAGAAAAGAAAAAAGGATGAAAAGAAAAAAAAAGAAAAAAGAAAAGAAAAAAGAAAAGAAAAAAAAGAAAGAAGAAAGGGGGAAGAAAAAAGTCGTCAAAGTGAAAATCTGCAAACAGGTGCCCCGAAAGAAGTAAATTTAGGAATCCCGTTGTTGGAGGCGGAAAACAATGTCAGAAGATGGCTTGGGTCCTAACATAGGGAGCGATTGCAGAGAAGACATGAAATCAAAGAGACTAGATCCGAACAACTTTTGGCTGTGACCCGAACATGCATCATATAGAATAGGAACATGCTAACCCATACCATGTCATATCATATGCATTTACAGGAAAGAAGAACACTAGCACTTCAATGCTCGCCTTCCACGGTATACACTCGAAGAGAGGGACCGTCAGATGCTGCGATGATCAGAAATCAGAGCATCTCGAAGATTTGGATCCTACGGAGAAGGGATCAACATTGTTTTTGCGACATACGCTCGAAGAGAGGGGTCGCCCACCACGGTATACGCTCGAAGAGAGGGACCGTCAGATGCTGCGATGATCAGAAATCAGAGCATCTTGAAGATGTGGATTCTACGGAGAAGGGATCAACATTGTTAGAATTCTAGATTTAGGGTTTCATATAGGAGAGACTCAGATCAAAGACTTTTGCGAAGAGTTTTATATAGGAAAGACTCGAAGCTTTTTCAGAAGTTGGTTCTATATAGGAAGGAGCAACTTCTTCAACAGTTCAGAGCTAAAGTCCCAGAGAGGATGGACCCGCAGCTCAGAATCTTTTAATTTGTTTAAAATATCTAAATAAGGAAATCAAAATCCGCCTTTAAAAATTTTCTTTTAATGTATGCAGATGATACCGGTCGTGGCCAGCTAATCATAGGACCAAGGAACGGAAGGGATATCAAAATCGCGAAAAGGGTTTTCAGATCAGACTCTCCAAACAGGGAAATTGGATAAAATTAATGCTTATTGTCTTTGCTTTATCATTGTTTTACAACGATAAGCAAAGAGGGGTAACTGTAATCATTAATTTTATCCGGGTCTAAACCCAATTTTAATTTTTTGTAATTATCCAAATAATGGGCTTATTACTATTTTAAAATTAAATAAAAAATATTTCATTACTATTAACACCTATGGTTATATTACACATATTTCTTACGCAAAATAGATGTATTATTTTTCTTCTTTGTACATGATTAGTTTTGTTTTCTTTTATTATTACATATTTGTAATATTTTTATCTTCTCTTCCTTCTTTATATTATATTATTATTCTATTTCTTTCTTTTATTTCGCTATATATATATATATATATTTTCTTTTTCTTCCTTTTACGCAAATATTTTATTAATTAATTATTATTAATATCATTTTTGGTTTCATCTTTTTATCATGAAAATTCAATTTTGTCATATTACCCTCTTTTACTATTATGTATATACATTAAAACCCATAAACAATAATAAACAGAAGCCCAACTTTTATAAATAAAATACATAACCCACAAATAATTAAGCCCGAGTTTAATTCATCCCAAGCCCATCTGTTTCACCCCCAGGAGAAACCCTAACAGCTGCATCTCTATCTCCAGGCGCAGCCCGATCTCGTCCGTCGGATCAAAAGTTGATCCAACGGTTCCAGATGAAAGGATGAAAGCCTCCAGAACACTCCACGCGCGCACGCGCGACGAATGGTTACCATCCACGCGCGCGTGTACTGCACCCGCGAGACGTCTCAACTCCCTGGAGGCCGTTCGTTTTCCTCGCCGCCGATTGCCTCCGTGGATCATTCTCCGGCAATGATTCATACACAAACAAACAAAATCGTGTCAGAATCGTACGATTTGTAGAGCAAGAAACACAATAATTTTCAGAATTTTCGGGCAAAAAGGTGACATTTTTCTAGCCATACCAGTACACCACAGGGCCAAGCATAGACATATATTCAGAGGCACATTCAGACGCATAAGGAAAAAAACAAAAAAAAAAAAAAGAAAAATCAGAGAAGGAAGGCAAAAATAGGTTTTTTATGAAACTTGTAATCCGACTATAAAGTCAAGAAAAAATATTGTAACTGGGGGCTCCCCTTTTTTTAGGCGAATACAACAGAGAACCTTTCAAGGTAGAAACAAATCTCTTCATCTTTTTTTAAATAAAAAGGGAAAGAATGTTAGAATATTACCGGGTGAAAGGTAGCCGGTTGTTCCTTTGACGTTCCTCTTTCAATCGGCGATAAGCCTCGCGCCTTTGGGTGTCGTCGGTGAGCCAAAGAAAAGGGGAAGTCACTCCTCTTTTGAATCGAATGTTTTTTTCGTTTGAGAAGAAGCGTTTTCTCTTGGTCGTTTTCGGTGTTTAAAATCAAAGAAGAGGATTTGTTTTCTTTTGGCTTTGAAAATAGAGGAGGAAATGGGGTTTTCTTTTCCGTAACCACCGCCAGTGGTGGTCGGAATATGGTTTCATGGTGGCCGGAGTTGAGTTTTCTGGAAAACAGGAAGAACACTCATGTGTTCATGTGTATTTTTGGGTTTCTGGGTTGAGAGGAAGCAGAGAAATGTGGTTTTCTCTTTGTTTTGGACGAAAATAATGAGGGAGAGTATTTTAAAGTTTTAGATTTATGTTTTATACTCTGGATTTAAAAGAGAAATGGGAAATTAATATTTTAAATCCTCTCGTGTCATTGAAATCATCTCCCAGGTCCCTAGTACTTTTCCATTTCTTTTGATTTAGTCACTCTTTAGTTATAATCAACGTTTTCTAAATCGGTTTAATTGATTTCTAGCCCCTCCTTGCTTTGATGTTTACTTCCAGGCCATTCCCTGTTTTGAAATAACGATTTGAGGGTCTGGATAATTTTTGATCTTTTCAATTCAGTCCCTATTCGAGTTTATTTTATTTTATTTTATTTATTTTATTTATTTTATTCAAATTTATTTTATTTCTGTATTATTGCTCATATGCATTCATACTTTGTTCTTTTAAATATGCTTCTGATTTATAATTTATTTCATGCATTGTGTATTTATTTTCGTTTTATTGTTAATGCATGTATTCTATTTATCTTATGTTTAGTGTAATGTATATATCTCATCTCTACATATGTTACTTTGTCATGCATGTTTCTTTAAGGCCTTATATATTTACCTTGTATTTCATGTTATGTTTATTTTATTTACATTGTTTATTTGTACTTCCCATCGGTATACATGTACTTGTTTTTATATTCGTCTATTTATTTATCATGTTCGTCTCTTTTTGCTAAGTTACATCTCACGCTTCCGTTAATTAATGAACCTAACCTCGAACGTCGATATTCGGTCGTAACGAGCCCGCATTCTAGTGTAATGGTCGCGGTGTATGCGTTGCCTTCGAATAAAGACACGGTAAAGATAAAATTAATACGAATACTTCAACAAACTGTAATTTAAATGTCACTTTAATCCGAAAAATCCAAAATTAATTAAGCGGTAATTTAATAAAGGTGCCAATTTTTGGGCGGTTTTTTTAACGCTAATGTCGTTTTAAAATCGTAACCGACTTTCGAACCCAAACCATTTCGAATCTCTGGTTTTCCGGTGTCCGGTCTACCAAAAGTGACCGGTGGCGACTCCAACCCATTTTAAAACCTTTTTCAAATATTTCCCACCAATTTTTAAATCCTTTTAGGTGTTTTTTAAACCCTAATTTTTAATCCCTAAATTTAACATTTTAAACCCACTAATTTTAGGTCTAAAATCCCCATTTCTAAATTTTAAGACCTAATTCCCCTAATTTTTAATTTTTCGCTAGTGACCCCTTTTTACTACACGCCTATTATTTTTAAGAAATCTGAGGGTCGCTACAGTGATGATACTAGTGCCACGTGTCTTACCAAAAACCTCATTCAACACTCTAGAACCAAACACATAGAAATTAGACACCATTTCATTAGAGATAATGTGTCTAAAAATGATGTTGCTTTAGAGTTTGTTGACACCTTAAATCAATTAGCGGACATCTTTACTAAACCTTTGGATAAGGAGCGTTTTTGGACCCTTAGGAGAGAGTTAGGTCTAACTAGCCTATCTTGACTTGCTAAGTGTCATCTTTTTGCTTATCTTGCTTGAATCTTGAATTAAATCATGCTTATGTTGCTCTTGTATCTTGATGACTCCATGCATGTTGCTAGGGGGAGTATGAACTTATTCATGCATAATAAACATGTCATTACATCATATGCATGCTTCTATAGGCTTTAGAGACTCATTTCTAGTACTTTTAGTAGCCAAAATTTAAAGCAAAGGTCGAAGGTATCGATACAGCTAATCCCTATTTCGATACTTGTTCATCAGCCCATCTGGGTTTTTGTCAAGAAGAACAGGCATCGATGCTTGCATCGATACCTCTGTTTCGATACTAGCATCGAAACAGGGTGTTTCGATATCAGTATCGATACTCGAGGACGGAAGTTGTTTAAAACACTTTAAACCTAATTATAATCTCATTAAAACACTTCCAAACTTAAATCCTAAAACCCTAGCCGGCCCTCTCTTTAAAATCCCATCAAATCCGCCTCTCTTAACACAATTTCTTCACGTTTTCTTTGAGGGATTTTGATCTACGCATCAAAGACTTCATCATATCAATAAACGGTACTGCATAATCACGAAATTCATCCTAATCTACAATCAAGGTATACTTTCGAAAAATCTTAGTTTCGTTTGTTTTTAGTTTGTTAAAAATCAGTTTTTGAGTATGTTTTAAATGTCTATCTTATGGGTTTCAATAAACCTATGATTTTGTCTTAAAATTCCAACTTGTTTTAATCGAATATAAATTTTTGTTCGAATAAGTTTTTCGATGATTTTTCAAAATTTTTAAAATTCTTAAATACCTTGAATTGTTAGATTATCTCATAGGATTGAATTGGATTATATATACAAGCATACATATTGTTCTTAACTAATCCAAAAAAATTTTATCCAATCCTAGATCATGGCACCAAAGAAGCGATCTCATACCGAAGCCGAATCCTCTTCATCATCTCGTGTTGCACGAGTTGATTTTGAGAAGGTCTATGCTAAGAGTCTAGACAATGATCGTAGATTGGACAACTACAACCTTTTCCGGAGTTATCCTCTCAAAAAGGAAAGATGTGTGGACATTCAATTCATCACGTCGCACAGATTCCCTTTTCGTTACTATGACCAACTTGTTGAGTGGAAGTCCTTGAGTTTTCTCACTCATACCGGCAAATTCTTTCCAACTCTCGTCCTTATCTTTTACACCAATGCCAAATGTATCTTATCTCCGGACAAGAGTAAAGTAGTAGCCATTGAATCGTATCTTATGGGAAAATCTTTCAAGATTAATGTCTCTACCTTCCTTGATGTTTTTGGTCTTGAGGATAAAGGTGTAGATGATGAAGACTCTCTTGCTCCTTTCACCGGATCGGTTACATCTCTTGACGCACACGACCGTTTTCTCCATCTTATCATCTCTTGGTGGATTCGTCCTTCAAATGGGAGATACTCTAGGATCCATCAAGTTGATAGTTTTTGGATCACATGTTTCCGTGATAACATTCAACCAAACCTTGCTCGGATTGTCTTCTCGTATATTGTGTGGCACATCCAAAACCGTGCTACCCCCCTTGTTCAATCTTTTCCTTATGCGTGCATTCTAAGCACCATCTTCTTGCATTTGGACATCGATTGCTCTTATGACAAGGTGGGATCTTTGAAAGAGCTTATTGGAGAAACTTCACTCAACCGTGCTCACTTTGTCTATGCCTCTAATGGTGAGTGGACTCGAGGTGCTCCTCCTTCTCCTCCTCATGCTCCTGTTGATCCGGAACCTATTCATCAGTTTGATATATTGACCTTCCTCACGACTAAGTTTGATTCTCTCAACACCCGTTTGGATTCCATGGATGGAAAGCTTGACACTCTTTCCACTCAATTCACTTCGGGTTTTGATGCTATCAGCACTAGGATGACAAGCCTAGAGACTCAAGGACACTCCTTGAGAGTATCTCTTGAAGCTCTCCGTCAAAGCCAAAGACTTAATGATGAGGGTAATCAAGATCAAGAGGAAGATGAAGATGATGAGGAGGAGGAGGATGACGGTGATGACATGGCCGATGATTGATCGTTTCGATCTCTCTTATGCTTTGCTTTTTAGTTATTAAGACTAGTTATGATGCATTCATATTAGAACTTATGCACCTATTTTTATTTCCCTATGTTTTTGTCTTTATTATTGTTGGATTATATTTTGGATACTTTGCTTGCTATGGTTTATGCTTCATATGAACTTTTTATTTAAGTGCTATAATTGCTTTATTCTATTACCTTGATTATCATTGTTTTTTGCTTATCATTGATTTTGATCTAACAAAAAGGGGGAGAAAGTTCTAAGTTTTTAAGTTTTCGAAAACCATCAACATTTTAAATTTTTTTTGGCACATATTAAGGGGGAGTCTTTCAACCAAATCATTTCAAAACTTAAAATTCCTTTTGGTTTTGTTATATCAAAAATGGGAGATTGTAAAACTAAAATTGATTTTGATATAACAAATAAATGTAAGGACTAATTTTGAAATAACTTTTTGGTCCTTAAGTCAAAGCTTTATCTCTAAGTCAAAACCAAGAACTTTGAAATACTCTTACAAGCCATTTTTACACGAGGGTATCGATACCATGAGGACAGGTATCGATACACCTGGGATTTTTTAAGGCTTGTTCTTGAGATCAAGAACAGGTATCGAAACAAGGTTCGATACCAAAACTTTCTGTCAACCCATGTTTCAATACTGGTATCGAAACATCTTGGTTAATTTTCAAATTATTTTTAATTTTAAAAATATGACTCCTGGTATCGATACATGTATCGATACGCCCTTAATCTCCAACGGCTATTTTCAAGCATTAAATGAGTCGACCATTGGTGTTAGTTAATTTTTAAATGATGGTTAGCCTGTATCGAAACAGGGTTCGATACCAAGCATCTCAGAAACTTTTGGTATCGAAACAGGTATCGATACACCCCTTATTAAATACACAACGACTCTTTCTTTTCTTGGCATGTTTCGAAACAGGTACTCCGTGTTTCGATACCACCTGCTGTAGAGTGCATTTATGATGAAAAGATGAAGCTCCAACGTCCATATTTACTTTCCCAACAACTTCAACGGTTAGAAATCAATGAGAAGGTATAAAAAGAAGCATTTTCAAAAGCATACAAAAGAATTGAACCTCAAGCAACATTCAAGCACACAAATCCAACTCAAAGCACTTCATTGCATACTTTATCCTCCCAACTTGTGTATTTCACTTTGATCAGTTGTAAATTAAGTTTGGGGAGAGTTTGTTTGTATTAGGGGCTATTATTTCTTGTGAGAGAATCCTTCTTAGCCAAATCAAGCTTCTTGTAACACCTTGTGAGGTCTAAATCAATTTTGGGTAGAAAATTGATTTGTTTGTAAAGGTTATCCCTTGAACCTAGAAAAAGGTTGAATTCAATAGTTAATTGGTTTAAAATCCTTAGTGGGAGCTAAGGTAGTGGATGTAGAGCTTGTTTGAAGC
The DNA here is from genome assembly GCA_035048815.1 of Abelmoschus esculentus. Taxonomy (NCBI): domain Eukaryota; kingdom Viridiplantae; phylum Streptophyta; class Magnoliopsida; order Malvales; family Malvaceae; genus Abelmoschus; species Abelmoschus esculentus. The sequence goes on along the minus strand of JAUCBN010000026.1, from coordinate 278,856 downwards.
TTGAACCACTATAAATCATTGTGTTCTTTATTTCTCGATTTTTACCGAAATTCTCCTACCAAATTTTTAATATCCAATTCACCCCCTCTTGGCCATTATTCAACACCAATCAACTCAACACCACTTAAAACTAACTGTAAGGATATAACAACTTCGAATTAAAATTAACTTAATCATCTTAATTAAGATTTAAATGAAACTTGAGAGAGGATTTTCAAAAGTCATTGTGCTCCTACGACGAGTTTAGATAAAATAATAATATTACTTTAAAACTCAACATACTTGCACGGCATGTTCACTAAAATAACGTTAAATAAAAAACATTAAATTTTATGTCCTAATTTGGTAATAATAAGACATAAAAATCTTATTTTTGTCTTTAACCCCACAATTTTGGTACAAATGCTTATGAACTAGCGAAATATTGTACCTATAAGGTATATTTTTATTTAACTATTAATATCAAATTTATTAATTTATATTAAATTTTATAAAATTATAATATAAGTATAATATTTTTAATTTAATTTAATTTTTATATAATATTAAAATTCGAATCTTTAATATTATTCAAAGCAGTTAAGTCTCGTCCTATCAGACCAAGGGATAGTGGGCGGATATAAATATTATTGAATGCATGTTTATCCAAACTTGTCATCTCATATCAACACAGCACGGAAACTAATCCATTCAAAGGAGGAGGCGAACCAACACAGCGACAAAATCATCGGCCCATAGGAACACACGTCACCAACTTATCTAATACACACATGGAAAAGCGCGAAAATGAACTACCTTACTACAAGCCAATCACACATCACCACGTGACATCTTCTAGAATGACACGTCATCAACACCTTCGCTTTTAAGTTACTCAATCTCCCCCCCTTGCAGTCGCATTCAAAAATCACCCATACCTTTCACACACCAATTTGTTTTTTCGGTAAAGAAAATCATGGAACCGACGCATCGGAGCATTGAGGAGGAATCGCAACCGTCCGTCGATGACGTGAAACGCCGTATCCAACGGTTGTCCCTTCACCTGACTCCACTCCCGCCCCTCCAACGTTATTCTCAGATCGGAATGCTGACATGCGCCAAGGCCATTAAGCCGGAGATCGACGTGGCCTCTCTTTCAAGCTACATGAGAGGGGAGCACAGGGAGATTCAAGAGAAAATCTTTGATTTCTTTAACTCGAGGCCGGATTTGCAAACACCGATCGAGATCTCTATGAAGGAACACAGGGAGCTTTGTTTGAGACAACTTTTGGGGCTGGTTAGGGAAGCCAACATCAAGCCTTTTAGATTTGTTGTTGAAGATCCTGCAAAGTATTTTTCTATTTCTGAGGCCATTGGGAGCGTTGATATATCACTTGGTATCAAATTTGGTGTCCAATATAGGTAAATTTGTTGTTCTTTTTCTATCTCTTTCCGTATTGAACTTCTAATCTGTGACTTTTGTTTTATTTCTATATTTGAATTTTAGGTATTTAAGTTTTGGTATGGTTTGTTGTAAGCATTAGATTGAGTTGAGTAAAAACAATTCTAGTCGAGCTTAGGGGTATACGATATTATGAAATTATCTATTCTAGTTGATATGGAAGCATGATGCTAACCGACATGATATCTAAATAATTTCTTTAACCTGCATAATTATGATTTTAATCGGAAATTGATGCTGAATGCTTTATTATGCAGTCTTTGGGGAGGTTCTGTGCTGAACTTAGGAACCAAAAAGCACCGTGATAAGTATTTTGATGGTATTGACAATTTGGATTATCTTGGTTGCTTCGCTATGACAGAACTACATCATGGTGAGCCAAGCCACCTGTTCGTTATATATCTGTTTTCCTTTTAGTTCTGAGATTATATATTGTTGTGCTTCCTCTGACATTATCTTTCTTGCTGTTCTGCATTAGAATTCATCATGCATGCAACAGCGTGTGAATCAAGTCTGCAAATATATTATTGAGAAATTCGTGTTATAGTAAAAAAGGACGAAAACGTTTTTCTTGTCTGTGTGTGGTTACTGTGCTTTTTCATGTTTGTGCTTTCATTCTAATGTTGAAAAATGGAACTATTTCTCTGCCTTAAGTGGTTTATTTTTTGTTGATGGTCCGCTAAGCTTTCATACAATACTGAATGGTTGATTGTGTGCTTAAAAGGCTCAAATGTTCAGGGTCTTCAGACCATTGCAACATTTGATCCAATTACAGATGAATTCGTAATTGACACTCCAAATGACGGGGCCATTAAATGGTGGATCGGCAATGCTGCTGTTCATGGCAAGTTTGCAACTGTTTTTGCTAGGCTGATTTTACCAACACATGACTCTAAAGGAGTTTCTGATATGGGAGTCCATGCTTTCATTGTGCCAATAAGGGATCTCAAAACTAACCAGACACTTCCAGGAATTGAAATAAATGATTGTGGCCACAAAATTGGCCTGAATGGGGTGGATAATGGTGCACTGAGATTCCATTCAGTCAGAATTCCCCGAGATAATCTTCTTAATCGATTTGGGGATGTCACACGAGATGGAAAATACACAAGTAGTCTCCCTACAATAAACAAACGTTTCGCTGCTACTCTTGGTGAACTTGTAGGTGGCAGGGTTGGACTTGCACATTCTTCTGTTGGTATCCTCAAGATTTCTGTCACTATTGCAGTACGGTACTCCTTATTACGTCAGCAGTTTGGTCCTCCTAGTCAGCCTGAAGTGAGCATTCTTGATTATCAATCTCAACAGCACAAGCTCATGCCGATGTTGGCTTCAACTTATGCATTTCATTTCGCCAGTAAGTATTTGGTGGATAAATATTCGGAGATGAAGAAGACGCACGATGAACAACTAGTTGGAGATGTACATGCTCTTTCTGCGGGCCTGAAGTCCTATGTGACATCATATACAGCTAAGTCATTGAGTACCTGCAGGGAAGCCTGTGGAGGCCATGGATATGCTGCAGTCAACCGGTTTGGTACCTTGAGGAATGATCATGACATTTTCCAGACATTTGAAGGAGACAATACAGTACTTCTGCAACAGGTACAAGACAAACCCCTTTATGTTACAACCTTGCTTGAGAATTTTCGATGTTTGTCTTGTATAAAGAATTAACTATCTTGAAATATTTTAGCTGTACTCTAGATAAAAGGAGCAGGAGTGATTCCTTTTTACTGTGACGTAGGTAGCTGCAGATTTATTGAAGCAATACAAGGACAAATTCCAAGGTGGTGCTCTTTCTGTCACATGGAACTACTTGAGAGAATCTATGAACACATACTTGTCTCAGCCAAATCCTGTAACTGCTCGTTGGGAAAGTGCAGATCACTTGCGAGACCCTAAATTCCAGTTGGATGCCTTCCGGGTGAGTGTTTTCTTTGGTATTTTACTTTGTTGTTTGTTGGTTTAAGCTGCAAGTAGCTCAACTTCTTTATAATTTTGGTATTCAGTACCGAACCTCAAGACTGCTTCAAAGTGTTGCGGCACGACTTCAAAAGCACACTAAAACTCTTGGAAGCTTTGGTGCTTGGAATAGGTGTCTGAATCACCTTCTCACACTTGCCGAATCTCATATTGAATCTGTCATACTTGCAAAGTTTATTGAAGCTGTGCAGAAGTACTTCCTGAACTTAGCTACCAAGTTCATTCGTTTTTCTTTTCTACCTGCCACATGTATAATTACTTGAGTTTCTTATTGTTATGAATATAATTTTCAGCTGTCCCGATGCAAGTAGTCAAGCTGCTCTAAAACTCTTATGCGATCTGTATGCCCTGGATCGGATCTGGAAAGACATAGGAACGTACCGTAATGTTGATTATGTTGCACCAAACAAAGCTAAGGTATAGTTTTCATCAGAACGGTTAGGAAGATATAGAAGGGGCTCTTTTTGTGAATCATATGTCCTAGTATTTGTGTATCTTCGAGTTCTTAAGTTTTGCCAGTGACAATTTTTTAGGTTTAATTGATGCAATGATTTTGTCCCTGCAGGCAATCAACAAGCTCACACAGTACCTGAGTTTCCAGGTTCGAAATATTGCTGGTGAACTTACCGATGCTTTTGATCTCCCTCCTTATATTCTAAGGGCCCCGATTGCAATGCAGTCAGAAGCATATTCTCAGTACACACAGCTTGTGGGGTTCTAATGAGTCTACAATAGGCAAGGTTATCTTGGAACAAACAAGGATATATTCTTTTAATCTATCTATGTATCTATATCTATATTTATTTTACCAGATTCAACCAAGTATTGAGCAGTTGTTGAAACTCTAGGTTTGGAAAGAACACTGTGCTGAAGCTTGAAAACAGATTTCTTTGCAACTGTATTATGAAGTTGATACTATGTATTTTTTGTTTTTGAATAAAAGAATATGCCAGATGTAGTTGCAGCATGTTGTTTTTCAGTGATGCTAACAAACAAGGGTAGGAAACTAAGGTTGCCTGCAATTCGAGATGCTTGAAAAACTTTGATACATGATGTTTGTCAAATTTGGAAGTTGTAGGCTTAATTTATAAGGACAGGATTGTATTGGTCACAGGTGGGGTTGCGTCCATAGAAGCACGAAGGCTATGGATTGAAAATTTCTTACTGTGGCACATTACCAGTTATACTAGAAGCCCAAGAAAACACGAGCTGATCACAAATATTTGTCTTCAAACAAAAGCAGCAACATTTATTTTCATGCTCCTACATGGGAGCTCTAAAGTCCAAACTCATGACACTGAAGGAAAATTCAAATACCAAATCAAGTACAATCAACAGTTACACGTTACATAGTGGTAATTCATGTGTTAAACAGGGACAGCAGGACTGAGGGAGACGAGGGCTTTCTTAATTCTCTCAAAAGCAGCTTGTAAGGTGGTGAGGGATGCGGCATAGGATATACGAACGCAGCTATCGTCACCAAATGCATCTCCGGGGACGAGTGCAACCTGTCGATCATTACAAACAATCTTTAATGTTTGATCTTCAATATTCAACATAGGAATCCATAAACATCGACATAACGCAGCCTATCCCTTCCTAATCTCTTTAAAAACAAGAGCTTCGAAACATCATTCATTGACACATACCTGAGCATTGTCCAGGAAGTATCGACAAAGTGATTCTGAATTTTCAATTTTACCAAAACCTTCAGCTTCTACTCCGTAGTAAGAACTGAAATCAATGAAGAGATAGAAAGCTCCCTGCAACCAAAAGTAGTGCAAGCATGGGGTATGTTAAATGAAGAAAAATATTTAAACATTGAACAAAATTGAGTGTGCATGCATGAGCCGTGTAAATAAATAGGGTTTGCCCAATAAGAAATTTTGGGTCAATATGGGGTACCTGAGGTTCTGATATCTTAACACCTTCCAGTTCCCCAAAGCTTTTAACCAAGAAATCTCGACGTTCCCTGAATGCTTTCACCATAGTGGAAATTGCTTCCCCACCAGCATAGCCCAAGCCTAATGCAGCAACTGCTGCTTTTTGTGCTATACTGCTGGCTCCTGAAGTGGACTGAAATATAAGCCAAATTTAGGTTTACATTTCTGCATAATGCTTAAACTACCAAAACTACACATTTAATAACTAATACATTAATGTCTTGATATGCATAACATACGCAAGTACCCTAATAGATATATCAACCTATTGCCACTTACTGACATATCGATATTCCATTGCCTTATTCTCTCTGAGATCAGCAATAAGAGTCCTTAATGTACCAATTATCTAATTCTCATTAAACCCCAGGACATTTCTAACCCCACCTCCCACCCTGGTTTGGCTCAAATATTCTCTTCATTCATTGCTTCATGGCTCAAAATTATATATTTCAAAACGTGAAAAATGCTTTGCTAACATTTGGTCAATAGATGGTTCAGTATTTTATTGAACCCTACAATCAATTACATGCAAGTTCATCCAATTGCAGCATCAACACTCAAGCAAAATATGGTGCATCGAACTGCTCAAATATGAATAAACGTACACAATGTTCTAACTGTTATAATGAGTCTCACAAGAAAATCCACAACACCCTATAATGTTCATTTTAGAGAACCATATTAGCTGCTAAATGGCTTCAACTTTAAGCACAAAGAGAATGAACCAAACTAAAGGGCATCTACGGTAAACTTTGGTTCAAAACTCTTGAGCAGCTAGGAGTAAAATCGAAGTATGGAGTATGGACATCAGTCTTGGACAATTACTGGAGTTAGAATGGTCAAAATATGCAAACTCGAGACGACTAAATATGTCCCATAAACTTTTTAAACCTATAGAAACGTGCACATGTCAAGTTCTAATATATACAGTGAGCCTTACCAAGGAAATTAACAATTACGTCCATAATTGTCCATTCTTGTAAACAATGAAAGTTACCACAATAGTTAACTTTCAGAATGGTGCAGGAGCAAAATTAGAATTGATTTTGGAAAGATTTCGATGAAACCTTTCCAGAACTGTAGAAATGACACAAGTACTAATGTTGACTAGCTTGTCTAAAAATAGGTGTTTCAAAGAAGGATGCAGTGAAACAACAAAAAAAATCCCAAACAAGGTATAAGCCCCAATAAAGAACATTAGTGCAAGCTCATTCAGATACTTGACCAGCATATGTCATAGATTAGTACTGGCTAAGGTAGTCAGTACCAATGGAAGTAATGCTTTTTCTCTGGTACTGGTACATGTACATGGTGTGTTCCGATGAACTTTTTTGAGTTTATCAGTATTCTTAAATATTGTTCATATATAATATATGCATGCAACTACTCCTCAATTAGATACATGTAAATATATTTAAATGAAAATATAAATTTATAATTACTAATTGAGTTCAATAACTTAATAAAATAATTATATCATTTAAAATAAATGTAACTATAAAAATAAAAATAATTAAGAGGAAAAAATGAAAAATTGGATTAAATCTTGTACTAATCAATACAGTTTGGTACACACCATTCCAGCTCAGCATTGACCAAAATGGACCGAAAACACCATGATTTAGACCACAGTGGAACTTAAACTACTTGGAACCGGTTTAAGAATGAAATGGCTGGTATGGTACCAACTACCACGGTAGTGGCTAGCGACATCTGTGGTCCCTGATATACCACAGCCAATCTAAGAAAAAAGTGTCAAATCTTGTGATCATTCCCCATATCAGACTAGCAGCAAAAACCACTTGATCTCCAATAAAGTTTTTCAAAGTTTATTATAGACAAAGGCAATAACACTGCTACAACAATGCATGCAGGATACAGTTTTCTCTGACAAAAAAGAAAATGATAAGTAACGGCAACATACCTGACTCTGGATTTTATTACATGCTGCAACAAAGTGTTTAGGTCCGGCAATATATCCAAGTCGCCAACCAGTCATTGCAAAAGCCTATAAATGCCATCTTCAAAATGTCAATCATCAAAATGGCCACTAAAGGAACTAAACCAAAGTTGAGCATGGAAAATTCATCGATTGTGTAGAGGGGACTACTTAAAACAAGGTTTAAATGCAATTGAATTACCTTGGAAAATCCATTTACTGTTAGAGTCCGCTCCCACATGCCTGGCAATGATGCAAAGCTTGTGTGAGTTGCTGGTGCATAAATTATATGTTCGTATATTTCATCAGATAGAACCTGAATAAGTCAATAACAAAAAGCTCAGTGTTGGATTATCAGCATAGCATATGTCTGAGATTTCGGCTATGTAATAATACCAGAAGCCTGGGATGCTTTGCTACTATTTCTGCAATTTTTTCAAGCAATTTCTTAGGGTAAACAGATCCAGTAGGATTAGATGGAGAGCATAGAATCAGCAGTCTTGACTTTTCAGTGATTTTAGACTCCAGGAGCTCTGGATCCAACAGAAAATTATCAGAGATGAGTGTCGGAAGTATAACAGGTGTTGCATCAGCCAGCCTTGCCATTTCCGGGTAACTCACCCAATATGGAGCAGGAATTATTACCTGAATAAATATGCACTCATAATCAAGATTCAAGCTACCTCTCATAACTCTACTTGCTGGAATCATTAACTTGAGTACTTAATTAGGCTACAAGCGATAATACATTTGGAAGGAAGATCTAACAATATGAACAGGAAATAACCATTCTAGCATGCAGGAAAATGTTATAATATTTACAAACTTCATATTATTTTCTTATTTATAGGTTACTTATATTCATTTGGTTCCCTATCCCCACTTTCTTGACAGAGCTAAGCTAATACTTGATCTATTTTATACAAACGTTTCAAATCCGTAGTGTATTTCTTATTGCCTAAATTTGTACCCTGCCAACTTGAAGTTAAATACGTATGGTGTAACTGAAACTTTGATAGCACAATCAAAGAAGAATTTGGTCTATAATTATCACTACAAGGTATATCAAAAATCTCTCATTTGAGAACGGATACATCAATCAACTTAACAAATAAAATCACACAACTGCACATTCTAGTAAAAGAAAACTGTAGTTTTAACAAAGGTTGAGTTTGGGAACATGAACTTCATGGGGTATTTGAAATTTGAATTTGACTAATTCTCAAATAGCTGAAGGATGCATTCGATATATGAAAAAGTAAATAGGTTCTGAAGTAGAAGGTACCTCTGATATTCTTAGATGAGAATATAGTTTCAGACTCACCTCAGTATGCAATCAGAAACAATGGTATTTGAAAGTAACGTTTCCTTACATATTAAAACCTCATTCACGGAATTTGCGTTGACACTTTATTCTTGTTTTGATAGAACAATTAATCAATGGAAAGGATTCCATATTCCAAAGAATATTCACCAAATTCAAAGGTAAACATGTCATCTAGAAAGTCCGCAATTCTATATACTTCAGTGATTTGATCAAAGATATAGAACTAGGTCAAAAGGGTTGGGAGGATTTCTTAAAGAATATTCCTAGCACGCTCCATGGTAAAGAATGTCAAATAGAGAAAAACTATTACCTCATCCCCCGGAGAACAAACTGCAAGAACTGCTTGAAGGATACTCTGTTTAGCACCATTACTGACCACAATTTGATCAGGTGTATAAGAGATTCCATTCTCCTCTGCAACAAATTAAAGAAAAATAGTAAAAAGAATTAGAAAACATGAGAAACCATGCCTCATCCTACTCCAAAGGTAAAGACGAATCAAATTTACACTTCTTAAATCAGAAAAACACTTGCATAAATATACACGTACCTTTTAGTTTATGACAAATTGCTGTACGAAGTTCCGAAGTACCAGCATTGGGAGTGTACCTTGTGTACCCTTCACGGATAGCATTTATCCCAGCCTTATTTTTCCAGAAACAACAAAAGCACAACAAATTAAATCACTAGTTATGGTAAGAACAGAGTTTAAAGTCTAAACTAAAAGATGTCACACAACTTAAATGGACTAGAAAAAGGAAAGTACCTCCGCTATAACGGTAGGTGTATCAAAATCGGGCTCTCCTGCAGCCAATCGAATAACAGGGACACCAGCTTGTGCAAGAGCAGTTGCATGATCAGTTATAGCCACTGTCTTTGAAGGCTTCACAGAGTTAACTCTGGGGCTCAAAGAGATGTCAACTTTCACTTGATCAGCGCTGATGTTCTCTGCCTTTGACATTGCATTTATTCTAGATGACTGTTGCCTAGAAGTCTCAATCGATCTGCCAAGTACATATAACTAAACAATGAAATTCTGCAACATATCTACTTCTTTCACCCGTTGGGGGATAATCAGACTTTTCAAACAACTTTTCTGTCATATTCACACAAATGAGGAAATACTTGAACAACATGTTTCTTTAATCTTTAAGTTGATAGATAACATTGTTTGTGATAGTGTCACAAAGTAAGTTAAGTTTCTTAAATTAAATTAGATCTACAACTTCAAAGAATCAGGTTAAGGAATGAAGTAACTAAGAATAACGGTGTTTCCCTTTACACTCCCATAAAAGAGACAATACTACACGAAATCACTTCCAAAGCAAATTATCCCTACATATTGTCAACCCAAAATATATGACAGAATGACCCATAACTAAAAAGGGTTTCGACACAGATGGCCTAAAATAAATTTAAGATCTTTCTTCCAATGAAGATAACAGAATATAGCAGACAGAATACAGTCTGTTAAACGCAATCAAGATCTCAGATTTCTTAGCCAAGAATGAAATTAAAACGAACAAGTTGTAGGGAAAATAAGAAGGCTGAAAGAGTAACTTACTTCAAGGAGAGATTTGGAAGAAAAGAAGGGAAAGAAACGGAAAGGGAGGGGTTGGAGGAGGAATTTGATCCCGAAAATTTGGAGGCGAAGGCAAGACGTGAAATGGTAGTTGAATTCTGAAGAGAAATTGCCATTTTGACTGGATGACTATTCAACAGGAAATTGTGGGCAAGAGGAAAGGAGGTAGCTGTCGCTTCTCAGCCAAATAAACCTAATCTTAAAAAGGGAAGACGGGGTGATGGGGTTGTTGGATCGAACAGAAAAAGAAACGAGGGGGAAGGGAATGGGGTTGGTGGGAGGAAATGTATCCCAGCAACCTTGAAAGTTAGAAGGCAGCGTGGAAATAAGAGTTTACTCTCTTTTTTCTCCTCCGCTGCTCCCGGCGGTGCTCCTCCTCTCTCAGACTCTCTGTTCTTACCTTTAAAATCTCTGATTGACGGCCCTAGGCGATGGACAATTTATTGATTCAGATTTCCCCTAGCTTTTATTGTTTTTTAAAGAAATACTTAATGCATTTTTTCCCTCTAAAATATGTTTATTTTCCCAATTTAGTATTTAGAAATGTCCTTGTAAACGTGGTAAAAATTTAAATAAAAATTATAACCATTAGATTAAGTCAACATGTGTCTGAGTGTAATCAAATAATAAATACATATTAAGTTTTATTTTTATTAAGTTTAAACAATAATTAGTTTAATTTCTTGATTAAGCCAAAAGAAATACAACTCTTTCAATATTAGTCTTGGTATGTGTTTGTGGTAGGTGGTAAGGGTGAGCGTTCGAGCGAGTCGAGTAAAAAATTTTGAGTTATTCGAGTTGAGTCATCATATTTTATAATTTGAATTTTTTTTTAAATTTTTTTGATTCGAGTCGGTTTTAGCGAGTTTGAGTCGACTCGATTTTTCGATTTTATGTATAAATTTTAATTATACTATTTATAATACTATAATATACTAGTTTGATTATAATTTAAATAGTTTTCTCTTTACGTACATATTTTTTCATATTATTTTTTATATGTGTAAAAAAAGATTTTAAATTATTATCATTAATCAAATATCTTAGGTATGAATATGTAGTTTTATTAAATTACAGACTTTATTAATAACTTCCTTCTTATCTAGGTAAGACTAAAACTAAACAAAAAATTGTGATAAATTAAATATAAAAATTAAAAAATAAATAGCATAATATAAAAAATACAAATAAAAATTCTATTAAATAAATTAAAAAATAAATCTAGAACGTGACCAGATTATAAAAAAGAAAATTAAAATGTAAAAAAAGAAGAAGAAAGACTGAAATAAAACTACATGGGTTAAATGTGCAATTAGCCTCTATAAGTACTAAAAATTTTGAGTTATTCGATTTTTATTTTACAACTTGAACTTAATTTAAATTTTTTTCGAGTCGATTCGAGTTTATACAATTTTGAGTTGAGTTAAAACGAGTTAAATTTTTTCACCTCAATTTGAGTCGATAAATTTGATTTTTTCAAGTCGAGTCGAGTTTTACTCACCGGTGGAATAAAAAATTAGGCGTTTAAGAGTAAATCTTTCCCACAAGGTTAGGCAATAAATAAAGTACAAAACGTGGAAGTTGAGAATCTGTACACATCGTTTGAATAAATTTAAAAATGGTATCGATTAAAATATAAAAATTCTACACAAACCTCATCGTTCAATGTTATTAACGTTGAACACCACTTAATATTATTAAATTAATTAATAAAGATTTAAAATATCAAAATTAAATATATAATTATAAATTATTTAAAATAAAATTTTAATTAAACTATTTTATCTATATGTCTATATTTTTTTAACTAATTGAATAAAATACTAACCTTAATTAATTTAAAAAATAAAAAATCTTAAACACTTAACATTAAACTCTTAACCCCAAAATGTGAAATATTATAATTCTAAACCTTAAACTAAAAATCTAGGTTTAGGGTTTCAAGTTTTAGGATTTAGGGTTTATAGTTTTATTGTTTTTGTGTAACGACTTGAATTTTGAATTCGAGTGTCGGTTTAAACCGAAGCTTTGGGCTTCAACGCATGGGCATCGTTTGGGTCTCAGGCTTCAGTATTAGGGTGATTGTTGGGCCTTGGGTTTATAGTTTGAAGTTGTTGTTGGATTGTCTTAAGCCTAATATGGGTTATGAGAGGGGTTTATGGTAATTTTATAGTTGGATAAAAAAGAGAAAGAAGATGAAAAGAGTTTTCTATAAAAGTTAATGTTAATGAGATCACCTTTTTTTTCTTCTTCTCCATCATTTCTCTCCATCCAACCTTAAGTTCAAGTTGTTATCTTGTTATTTTTGGTTACAAATCTCGTTTTAAGTGTTGAGAGAAGTGTGTAAAGCTTAAGGAGATCTATCTTTCAAGGTAAATATGTTAGGGTTTGATGAAGGAAGGTTTGAGAGAGGTTGAGAAGACAAAATCGGGAAAATAGTGTTGTGGAACTTCTCTTTTGATTTTGTTTGTGTTTTCAGCTTCTTGAATCATCCCAAGTAATGTCAAATTGTTGGTTTTAACTTCTCTTTATAGAAAAAGAAGTTAGAGCATCATTAAGGGGTCTTAGCAAGGAGAAGGCTTGAAGGGACGTTTTTAGCTACTGTAGCTTGAGGTTGGTACCCCTCTAACTCCCAATGCATATACATCTCATGAAATTAAGTTGCATTACTTGTGATTATCATGTTTGATTGGTTTGGTAGCTTAGAAAATCTTTAATGGTGATTTCTTAATTAGTTGATGAACTACCGTAAATTGGATAGAAACACACCGGTTAATACATCAATAATGTTTAGGAATGATTTGGGGATTGTTGAAAATGGTTTGGAATGTGTTCTTAACAAATTTTAGGTTCAAACCTGTAATTTCCTGTAGGCATACCGATACGAGCTAAGGGTGTATCGGTACTCTAGAGAGAAAATAAGGACTTAGATAGCAGACGTATCGATACGATAATCTCGTGTACCGATATCCCTTGCTTAATTCAAATTTTAAAAATGTTTTTAGGTGTATCGATACCACTATTGCATTGGTTTAGAATAGACAAACGTATTGATACGTTATATAGGCATATCGATACTGGTACGAATCGGTAGCGATACGAGATTGGATTGTATTGGTACGGGTAGGAAGCTTGAGAATCTTATAAGACAATTGCGTATCGATACGCCTTAGGGGTGTATCAATACTGGGTGGCGTACCGATACCCCATATAGGCGTATCGATTCTCATGGGACAATTTGTCGAAAAACTAGTGTTTGTGATTCAGGGGCTCTATAATTTATAATTATGAGTTCTAAGAGTCTTTTATGGTATAAAATAATTACTAAAACCGAAATATTAACCTCAAATATGAATAATTGAACTAAAAAAATTGATAAACGTTGGTTGTTTAAATGGAATGGTAAAAATCATAGGAATCCTTAATTGTTTTTTACGCTCTATGATAGCTAGAACCTTGTTGTGTGTTTATAGGTTGTTTAGCTTAGAAAAAACCCTTGCGTGATGAGAATTCGGATACCCAAAAATAGTGTTGCAACACAATGAAGACAATCTAATGTAACATTCTAGGTGATGTATTGAAGATATTTTCAAATGGAGGATTTTGATGCTATGTGGACGCGGACCTCATTCGAAGATGTTCAATATAACATTTTAAGTATGGGATTTAGAGGATCCCGATGCCATGTGGATGCGGTCCTTAATCCCTGAGTGTAGGATTGCGATGTTATGTAGACGCGAGCCTCACTCATAGTGTAGGATCATGATGTTGTGTAGACGTGAGCCTCGCTACTTTGTGATTTTTGTTGATATGTATATATTCATGATGCCTTGTGTTTAGGTGATTATGGTAGCGCCATCATATCATGTATGATATTGCATGTGTTGTATTGCTTTATTCATGATATGTGCGATGTTGGTCGAGTGACGGTGTACCCATTGAACTTTTGCAGTTCAACTTTTTGAAATATATTTTCGTGCGTAGATTAGGTGAAATCGTGGATCGGAGGAGCACCATCGATGTTGGATTTCAGCGTTGACTCAATGTCGGAGTACAAATTATTTGATGTAATGGGTTAGTACTTGTCGAGCCTTATGTTATAATTTGTAACTCTTATTTAATTTGAATTTGGGTCAAATGCTTTTAATTGATTTGTCACTATTTTGGAGCTCCACAATACTCTTTTGATATATTTCGTTTAGAGGGCTTTTGAAATGAAATTTTATAATACATGTTATGGACAAGAAGCCCAATGTGACATCCGATTAAGGGTGTTATAATTTAGGGTTTATGATTTAGTGTTTTGAGTTTTAGGATTTAAGTTTTAATGTTTTTATGTCTTTGAGTTTAGGATTTTAGGTTTAGAGTTTAAGGATTAAGATATTTTTATTTTTTAATTAAAAATAAATTAAATAATTTATTTCAAAAAATTAATATATATAAATAATTTAACAAAATTTTATTTTAAATAATTTATAATTATACGTTGAGTTCTTAAAATTTTAAATCTTTATTAGTCAATTTAATAACATTTAACATATTCAATGTTAATAATATTTAACAATCTTATCGTTAAAATGTACTACAATTATAACATAAAGCCGAAGGTAGTTGGTGGGAGAAAATGAAAGAGGGTTGTTGGAAAGTGAGGTGTGGAATTGTTTTGAAGTTTGAAGATGGCGACGAAGGAAAGGAAGGGGACTGCACCTAAGTTGTAAGTGTCTAGGCCTGTTGGCTTACCTACCCCTTTCTTTAACCTATGGAATCTTATCGATAATTAATAGGTTTAATAAAATATTATATTTTTTAAATAAATTTAAAAATTCAATTCTTTAAAACAAAATAGGCAAATTTGCTTTGATATTTTTGAGACCATTTACTACAATATAAATATAATATGTATATTACTTTATCAAAATATAAATTAATTAAATGATATTGCATGCGAGTCAACGTCCATGTCTATGGTTTTGCTTTTGTTGAGCTGGCCGGGTATTATAAAAGGCCCAAAATATTGAGGGTGAAGTCCATTAGTCTCAAAACGTACATAGCCCCTAATCCCTATTCCTTTATCAGATTTCTTCTTCCTCTTTCACATTTTCTCGGCTGCCAAACACTACGCAACAAATGTACAATGGAAAGCAATACAATATGAACATTTATTTGCATATCCATCCCCTAAAACAACCACGCTTGGAAAAGGAAATGACTCATCATTGCGTAACACACACAGAATTACAGTGAACCAAAGCTAGGAAAACACTTCAAAGGCTCAAAGCCCATGGTCATGCTGCTCTTCAAGATGAGTCGACACGTGATTCAAGTCACACCCTACTGCATCATTCGTAGATCCACAAGCACCATCCGTTCCTGCAACCGACAATGCCGGCGTCTGGTCTCCACCTACAACGGCATCCGTCACTGCCGACACGGGATGAAGATGAGGGAATGGCAGGTAAATGCTATGCACTATCACATTCAAATTCCTTATCATATCACCCAACTTAATCGCCACGTAGTTAATCCTCAGTTGATTTTTTATAGCCCCTCCAGCTGTCGTCACCACCAAACTCTGCCCTCTGTCCAAAGTTGGCAGCGTCGTCCCCACCGGAAGTCTCTCTAGATCCGCAACCGTCAAAAACTGGTTCGGAACGATATGGAACCTTACACTGTGGATGTAAGAGTAGGAACCGGAGAAGATGGACACGTCATCAAGAGCGAAGATCGTGACATTGACGAGAGGAATGAGATCGGGATACTTGATTTTCATAGCGAGTGAGAGAACGGAGAAGCCGTTGTTCCTCAGACGTAGCATGGCGTCTCGAAGCATGAACCGCATCAAAGCGACGGTCTGTTGCTGCTTAAACAGGTTGTTTGGGCTACTGCGATCATGGTGGAAGGGGAAAGAGAGTGACGTCATCCGTTCTACATCACAAGAGAAAGGAGACAGAGGTGAGATGTATCCCTGGAGGCCGTGGATTATGAGTAGGCCGTTGTTGAACAGATCTGGTTGAGTAATTTCGACTCCTCCGATGAAGATCTTGTGAACGGTGAAGTTTCTCTGGTTGTTGGCGGTGGAGGTGACGGTTAAGCAACGGCCGGGGCTGAGCGTTTCGATCTTGGTACCGAAGGTGAGTTTGCGGAGGTAATCGTTGGTGAAGAGACCGGGAACCATGTGTTCGCGTAGGAGGGAAGGTGTGGAGCAAGAAATACAAGAACGGACAGAGGGATCCGAGGGTGCGAAGATAGTGTAGGGACCAGACCAAATAGCGGCTGAGGCTGAGTCGCTGATGAGAGGAGCGGCTGTGGCAAGCTCGTTGAATCCGAGATGAGATAGGATGGGTGCGAGGAGTGAGGTGTGTGAGAGTACTGCGTGCTCATCCTGATGTGGTTGAGGTGAGGGTGAGATAGTGACGAATGGGTACTGCGGCGGAGCGCTGATGGTGGCGGAGGAAGTGAGAAATGGGTCGAAAGTAGAGTGTGATATTGGGAAGAAAGATAGAGCGATGACTATGAATAGATTCATAGAAAGAATAGCCATTTCAGGTAGAAACGGAAGGATGGATTAATGGAGGACTCAGAGCAAGTGTGTATTTATAAGGTGGGGGTAACGGGAAAGGAGGCGCGTGGGATCTTCCTGGCACTGACGGTTAGAGGGGTTTGTTACTGGTTTCTGTTATTTTTGGCGGGAAGACAAGAAATGTGTATTATCATCATCATCATCATCATCATCATCATCATCATCATCATCATCATCATCATCTTCATCGGGAATCCAAGAAATGTTGAAGTGTTTTGGGTAGATATTTTAAAAGGTTGGCCTAATAGGCTTGTATCATACTACGATATTGTATGTTTAATTCTTTTAATTATTTGATAATAATTCTTTTAATTATTTGATAATATACATAATATTTAAATTAAAATTATTTTAATAAAAATTTAAGATAAAGTTATTTTATTTTTTTTTCTATTTAACCTTTGAACTTATAATATTTTGTCGGATTAAATTAATTGATAAAAATAACATAAATCATGTTTTTCAAATGTGTTTTTCAATTTTTTTTTATTTTTATAAATCTTATAGTTTTCAGTCATTTCAATACATTCTATATAAGTCCATTTTTAAATATTTATTATTTTTACTCAAACATAAAATAATCGACATTAGCTTTACAAGTTTTTTATTTTTTGTTAGTTGTTTAATTTGACAAAACAAGTAGTACAAGTATGAAGATAAAAAGAATTAAAATGACTAGAAAAACTGAGGGTGAAAATGTCATGAAGCATAAAATCGTTACCTTTAGTATTTAAAATAATTTAGTTTTTGTACAGTGTTTAATGCAATTAAAAATCAATTACGCAAACTTAAAGAAGTGATCCAATTATATTTAAAGTATTTATTTTTATTTAAAATAATATAAATATATATTTAATTAATTAATTTAAATTACTTATTTTTATTTTCTCGTATTTTTTTCTATATTATGTGTTATAAATATTAATCGTGATAAAAATCTAAACGTGGTAAAACAATTCCCCACATTTCACATTCCATATTCTTTTTAATTTTTTTCAACAAATATTCCTCGAGAAATTCTAAAAAAAAGCTCATCTTAAAAAACTTAAAAAAAGCCCTTGATTATTAAACCGTTAAATTAACACTGTTAAATTGTAGCCATCCAATTGAGTCTGGAGAATAACTTCGTAACCGATTCCAATATGAATTATCCGGTTACCCAATATTTGTATAATCCAAATCACCCCCACCCCGTTCTTTTTTGTGCTTCTTCTTCCCAACCCTAAACCCAACTCACGATACCCCCAATTTCTATGCATTTAGTCGGCAATCCTCTTCCCCAAGAAGCTCCATTGTTATTTTTTCTTGTAAGCGCACTCTCTACGTTGAAAGGGAGACCTAATTTTAGGTAACTTTCACCTTTTTTTTAAAATCTTCTAAATAGATTCATTTTTTTTGGTTTAGGGTTAGTTTATTGTTCAATGTTTGGGGTTTAATATTTATTTTTCTAGTGTTATTATAATTTCTTTCTCTTCTTCGTTAATGTTCTTCCCCAATCTTGGTAGAAGCTAGCATTGTTATTTCCACTCATTATTTGTTCCGTCGTTCCAAAGAAGATATGTACGACCAATTCACTAGGCTAAACAACCGTCTCAATATCCGCTTTGACACACTTGAAGGTCAACTTGTTGCATTAAATACTCGTGTGACAAACCTTGAAGCAAAACATCGTTCAATGTCTATGTCCATTGGAGCATTTCATGACGATTGACGCCATTCTAGAGCTCCAAATCTTGCTATTGCCGATGATGATGAACACGACAGGGCAAACGAGTAGCTATGTCATCTAATGGGGTTGCTACAATATCATGTTATGGTTGCAAAACTTACTCAACTTTTTATATGTAAGTATTTTTTTTTACTTTCTAGTTGGATACTCATTTCATGTTTAAGTACTTTTCTTTATTTTGTATTTGGATAGTAATTTCATGTTTAATGATATGGATTATGCGTTTCATTAAAAAGTTATGCAGAGTGGTAGTGCTAAGATATTGCTTAAGAGATCGAATGTTTTACCCTACTACACTAGCGGATTGGTATGTATATATCGTTATAAATCAATTAAGCGGTGTTAAACTCAGATTTTTCACATAATTTTTAAATAAATAAAAGTTAATTATTGACAACTTGACAAATTTTTGTAAGTTAAAACAATAACCCGCGACACGTTTCCTTAAGCATTTTCAAGGGAAAAACAATTGTTGTTGGTAAATACCT
This sequence comes from Abelmoschus esculentus, assembly GCA_035048815.1. NCBI lineage: Eukaryota > Viridiplantae > Streptophyta > Magnoliopsida > Malvales > Malvaceae > Abelmoschus > Abelmoschus esculentus. Next base: position 259,838 of record JAUCBN010000026.1, on the reverse strand, counting down.
TTAGATAATAGTCTAAAGGGTATACATACCATATTCTTATAATCTATAAATGTTCCTACGTTTTCAAATAGTTGTAGAAACAATCCTTGACAAATTCGATATTATTTTGGTACATACCTTTTTTCTTACCGTTTTCGTAAGTCATTGTGTATACTTTGTAAGGATTTGTGTACAAATACACATCCTTACCGTTTGGGTGCCATTTTGTGTATTCTTGTAGGAAATTATGTATGTACACAAATCCTTACCCTTGGAAGTCTCTTTTAGCTCATGGTTTTGAAGTGGTAAGGATTTGTGTACATACTTTTTTTCTTATGGTTTTCATAAGTCGTTGTGTATACTTTGTAAGGATTTGTATACAAATACAAATCCTTACCGTTTGGGTGCTATATTGTGTATTCTTGTAGGAAATTGTGTATGTACACAAATCCTTACCCTTGAAAGCCTTTTTTAGCTCATAGTTTTGAAGTGATAAGGATTTCTGTACATACCTTTTCTCTTACGGTTTTCGTAGGCCGTTGTGTATACTTTGTAAGGATTTGTGTACAAACACAAATCTTTACCATTTTTGTGTCATATTGTGTATTATTGTAGGAAATTGTGCATATACACAAATCCTTACCCTTGGATACCTCCTTTAGCTCATGTTTTTGAAGTGGTAAGGATTTATGTACATACCTTTTTTCTTACGGTTTTCGTAAGCCGTTGTGTATACTTTGTAAGGATTTGTGTACAAACATAAATCCTTACCGTTTGGGTGTCATATTGTGTATTCTTGTAAGAAATTGTGTATGTACACAAATCCTTACCCTTAGATGCCTCCTTTAGCTCATGGTTTTGAAGTCGTAAGGATTTGTGTACATACCTTTTTTCTTACGGTTTTCGTAAGCCGTTGTGTATACTTTGTAAGAATTTGTGTACAAACACAAATCCTTACCGTTTGGGTGTCATATTGTGTATTCTCGAAGAAAATTGTGTATATACACAAATCCTTACCCTTGGGTGCCTCCTTTAGCTTATGGTTTTTAAGTTGTAAGGATTTGTGTTTATACCTTTTTCCTTATGATTTTTATAAGTATTTGTGTATACTTTGTAGGAATTTATGTATATACAAAAATACTTACAATATTTGTAGTAATTTGTGTATAATCGTAGGCAATTGTGTATGTACATAAATCCTTACGGTGTAACATTTTAGGTTTATACCATTTTTCTTACAATATTTATAAGAATTTATGTATATATCATTTTGCTTACAATTTCGGTAAAAAATTGTATACCTAAACTTTAAATTTTTTATGTACAAAATTAACCGAATAATCCGGTTTGACTTTTTTAGGCTCTTTTAATAAGCCTTTTCTAAAATCACCCAAAATTCCCCAAAAGAAGAAATAAAAAGAAAAGTAAAAAGCTTCCTCCACGTCATTTCAAATCAAACGTTGACCTAAATTCACTCAGCTGTCACTTTTATCTCTAACAACTACCGTCCACGCATTCTCTTAAATGTGCGGCGCGAATTGCCATATCGTCACAATTACTCGCCACGTGTCTCACTTGTACAGTAACCTCGGTTACTCTAGCGTCTTTCTAACCCTAGTCGTTACGGTTACTGACCCTAGTCGTTACGGTTATAAATACACATTCCTCGAGCTAATCCTATTTCATTATTCTTACGTAGTTTCGACTGATTGAAGGCTTCTAGCGAAAATTTTCCAGAAACTGAATCAGATATATTGTAAAGAAAAGAAAACCCACTCTAAAACGTTCCAAAGAAATTGATTCTTTTGATGAGTCATTCGTTGTAAATTCGATTTTTGTTTGGTTCTCGTGAAAAATTTGAAGAGGACAAGAAACGAGCGTTTCGTTTTATGAAATCGAGCTTTAAAGCGGCGAAGAAAACAAGTGGGAAGAAAGGGTTTCTTTATATAAAAAGGAATCGAATTGGGGGCAAAGATCAGAGAAATGGCGGGGGAGGGGAGGAGTTTCGAAATTAGTTACGCGTTATTGCCGAAGAAAGAGAATAGTTTCATTCGGGAATCTCTGGTGAATCTAGCGAAATCGCGAGGTGTGGATCTTGTTAAGGTTGATAGGGAGCGTCCTTTGGTTGATCAACGGCCGTTCGATTGCGTTCTTCACAAGTTGTACGGCGAGGATTGGAAGAGCCAATCCGAGGGTTTCCGTTCTCGAAATCCTAATGCCGTTATCGTCGATTCTCCCGATGCGATTGAACGGCTACACAACAGGATTTCGATGCTGCAGTTGGTGTCGGAACTGAAGATCGAGAATCAGAGCGAAACATTTGGGATCCCTAAACAGATTGTGATTTACGATCAAGAAACCGTATTCGATAACCAAGCTTGGGAATTGCTTAAGTTCCCTGTGATTGCGAAGCCCTTGGTGGCTGACGGGAGCGCCAAATCGCACAAAATGACTGGTTTTTAACCGCGATGGGTTGAACACGCTTCATCCCCCAATTGTATTGCAGGAATTTGTTAACCATGGAGGGGTTATCTTCAAGGTTTACGTCGTTGGGGACTATGTGCACTGCGTTAAGAGGAAGTCATTACCCGATGTTTCTGAAGAAAAATTGAAGACTTTAGAAGGATCTCTACGGTTTTCTCAAGTTTCCAATTTGTCTCCTCACGAGAAAAATGATGATCAGTATTATAAGATGATGCATTTGGAGGATACTGACTTGCCGCCGCAGAGTTTCATGACAGATATTGCCAAGGGGAGAAAGGCTATGAAATTGAATTTGTTTAATTTCGATGTGATAAGGTACAAGTTCAATCAGTGGATTTTTTTCATTCATAATGTCATAATTCAAACTCTCAATCTTGTTTGAGCTTTAAGGGACCTAACATCTCGTCTCATTAGACTTAATTATTAGTCTTTTAACCGGAATCAATTTGATTCGAATAAAAGAAAAATAACAATTACAAAAGTGGCAGACCACCCAAATGAACTAACAATCTAGGGCTAACATTGACAATGGATACGATTGAATTAGTCTACATTAAGATGTGTGAGCTTGGTTGCACCATCATCGCTACACGGCATTCGGCTCTCCACCTGTTCCTGCTTCGATACAGCAACTTGGGAAACACTTGGATCTGCAATGTCCTGCCAAAACATGACCGATTGATGACAAGTCCCAACCAATTCATCCGAGCAAGGGGGTTAGGGTTTAAAAAGCAGCGACCTTGATCAGAGGGAACGACGTCGGGGAGGACATGAAGGCAGAGAGAAGTTCGGTGGAAGTGAAGTTGTGATGCCACGGCGGAAGACCGTCGTTGCTCGAGGTGGCGACGGGGATGTCAGCGTGTGCCATCGGGTCATACATGGACGACGACTGGTTCCTGACGGGAATGCATGGAGATTCAGATCCTGCACAATATTGTGTTGCTGGGTTTTGTGCTTGTCCATTGTCCGGCAACCAACCCACCACCTCATTCCCGAAAGAGCTCGGCATCCCTTCTTGTGCGTCCAAGTACATCTGCTTTTCATATATGATAACGATAGATTAAATGTATTTTTAATTGGGAAACTATGCAGTACACTGACAGTATAAAAAAATTGCAAACGTTAAAAATTTAAAATTAAGAATTTAGGGTTCACTGTTAAAATATATGGTTCTAGGTCAGGGACCAAGAGATTTAAATTTTAAAGCTAAACCATAAACTATAACTTTTTATTTTTGTATAAACCAATCTTCAAACATCTCATCCATTTACCTGTACATTGGCTGGGTCAGTGACGTATGATACCTGATTAGTCATGAGATAATTCTGCAGCATCATTCAATTACTTTAAACCCTACTTAAGCCGAGTAAACCATGATTAAATCAGGATCGATGATTAACTATGGACCTTTCTCTGAGTAATACGTGTTAATGTGAGTTCAAGGTTCTTCTCGCACGAGTCAAACTCAGCCATGGACGTGAGTGCTAATGGATCCGGCTCGTACACCTTTAGTTGCTCCTCTGCCAACTCAATCTGTTGTCGTAAACTACTGATCTCGCGTTGGAGCTACAGAGGACAAGGAAACGTAAAAACTCAGACATGGATTTTCCAAAACTAAAGACTAGCAGTAAGCTGGGATTGGTAGTAGAAATTGTACCTCAACATTTGAGTTCAGGCTGCTGCCAGTAGTACAGCTGCATGGAAACATTTATGAGGGGAAATGGAGTCAAAAAATAGTTAAACTAGGGTAGTTAAATATTTAATTTTATTCATTTTAATCGATTTTTTTATAAAAAAAGACAAAAACTTAATTATATATAATGATTCAAAGTTGGTTTGGGTGATATACTTGATCAAAATTCGATTAAAGTTCAACGCGAATAGACTCAAGCTCGAGTTCTTAACGAAATAGAAGAAGCTACTTGATACCCAAAATGCTCTGAGCTACCAAAAATATAATATACTATAGTTTTTAATTTTTATATCTTAAAATTATAAAACGTAAACCTTAATATAAGTCTAAACCTTAAAATCTAAATTTTAAAAATCAAACAAACCTAAATGAGATGAGACATTACTCGAGTTTGAGAGTATAAAAAATTGGTCAATATTTGACTCAATTGGACTCGATTCAAGCTCGAACTTGATTCGAGCTCTTAACCGTCGAGCCTAGCCGAGCTCTTAACCGTCGAGCCTAGCCGAGCTCATATTTTTTAAACTTCAGCTCAGATTTCTCAAACTCATTAAAAATTATTCAAGCTCGAACTCAATTTAAAATCTTAACAAGTTGAGTTCAAACCTACTCTAATTTGACTCGATTCGTTTAGGTCCTTAGTCATAAACACAAACAAGGGTGGAGATAGAATTGTGGTTGAAGAGAAATACGAGGTAAATTCAAAATTAACCTACTTTTAAAAAAAATTCAACCACTTTCGTCCTTGCTTAAGTCTTATTTTTTAATTATGAGTTTTTTTTGCATTTTATTATTTAATTTTGAATTTATTTCTGGGCCTAGAAATACAATATTTATGAATAATACCTTGCAAGTTGAAGAGCAAAATCATTTTCAGCTTGAAGCTTGGTCAGGGTGCTCAGCAAAAACTGGAAAAAAAAGGAACAAACCTCTTCGGTCAAAATAATTATTTTGAGCCATATACTAACTCATTCACTAAAGGTTTACTTACCTCTTTATTCCGCACCAAGCTGCAATCAAAACAGAAAATACTAGTAAAATATTGAATAAATCATAAGATATATTAGTTCGAGTTTGGTTCGAATCCGATATCCGCAATATCTATTCTCGAAAAATGTTAATCATTCGAATCGAATTTCATACCTTCCTCTATCTTGGTCCGGTAAATTTATGTATCGACTAAGCACATCTTCGATTCTACAACGAGTTGGTAAAAATAAAATCACGGACATGAACATGGTATTGTAATTCAATGTGTGGCATTGAGGAAGGGAGAAGCATGGCACCTCTTCTTGCCTGAGAAATGGCTGACACGACCGGATGGCGAGAACATAATGAGTGCGATTTCGATGTCGCAAAGGATCGAGAGCTCATATGCTTTCTTGATGAGTCCATTCCTGCGTTTGGAGAAGGTGACTTGTCTATTCGTATCGTTTTCGATCCTTTTGATCTGAAGCTTAACCCGACCCATGGTGGATGAAGAAGAGAAGAGGTTGAGCAGAGCAGGCTTTTGTTTGATATGTTTAGTTTTAAAGGGTGATTTTCCTTTGAAGAGGTCATAGTCTTACCTTGAAGAGTGGAAGAGTTTGTTTTCTATATCTTTGATTCATATCCTTATTTGGATGGTTTGTTTTAAAAGTTGGTTATGTTGAAATTTATTCATAATCATGGATTAGATTCCCTCTTATATGAACTAAAATTTACTAATGGTAGAAGCCATCTAGTTATACTAATGAAAAAAAAAAAATATTATCATTTGATTATTCAGGTTTAAGTAGTTTTCTTGTATAATGTGTATTTACGTTATTAAAAGATACGATTAATGAATAAATATCTTGTAAGATAATTAAAATAAAATCTATACATAAGCGTGTAAATCAACTGAGTTTGAACGAATAAGACTATTCGTTATTTATTTTAAAGATGTTCATGTCCGGTTAAGTTTCTTAGACTTTATAGTTTAAACTTCAAAGTTTATTATGTGTTTAATTTAGTCCATACCATCACTAGTATTTAAAGCGTAAAAAATAAAAGAAAAAGAGTAATAGAGTAAATGAGCTGATAAACGAGTTCATGAACATAAACAAACCGAAAGCACATATGTTCGTGTGCATCCGATTATCAAATGAACATAAAAAAAATTGTTCATACTTCAGTAGACATTGTGCCTTGCGTGCAAGCACCATAGGGTACAGATCGAATCGAATCAAACTCATTTTGGTTGGGACGCACCCACACCACATGGGAGATGCGAATGTTCGGAATGGTAATGCATACAATTCACGGAAACTTTAAATAAAATAAAATTTCTTTGATTTTTACACAACTTGAAAACTTTTAAAATTCTTATAATTTTTCATATTGTTTTTGGTGACGGCGAAAAGAAACGGCTATGTTTGTGATCTTTTTAATGGTGCTACTCTCAAAGACCATCTATTGTTGTATACTGGCAGACAGACGATCAACGAATTCAAGCACCATAACAATGGCTGAAAATCTATTTTAAGAAAAATGCTTTCGGGGGAACAACCGCCTATAATAGCGAGTACACACATCGGGACGGATTATTTTTTAAAAAATGACCTCCATACCACAACATGATTTAATTATCTTTCGGTTCGTTTATTTTATTTTGCAGTATGTCAAAACCAACATTTAACAGTAGCTATAAACGTGCTAGACCTCTAACGTTGCGAATTGGTCTCGTCAAGGTTCACTTGTATCTATATATGCATCCACTGCTGTTTCATTGTCAATCATTTCCTCTCAGAGCTAAAATTGGTCTTGGCTTGAGTCCATAAATCTTTTTCTTCAATGAAAAACTGAGCTTATAAGTCATAGTTTATTTGTCATTGAACTTGTATAGATTCAAAGAACATGGAAAAGGACATGTTGCATAGTGACTGCAATGGAGATTTGCTTGTTCATGCCTTCATTCAAGGAGTCCCTCCTATGCTTGTTGGTAAGAATCTGAAGACAAAGACTAGACTCTGCAAATTACTTCTTGTCTGTCTTAACATACACACCGGAAACTGCGGGATGCTTTTCCGGCGAGTTCCCTGATGCAACCGAAGTTAACACTGCATTGTGGTTACAATGACCTTATTCCCTGACTCCATGATGATGTTTAAACAGCACAGGTGACTGCAACATACCTGCCAATCCTAAGTGAGTTATACACTCAAAAAATTTAGTTTAAGCATCCATTTTTCAAAATTTTAGTTAGACCCCTCCAAACTCTTTCACCAAGTTACGCCATTGCACATGAGATAGATATATGTGTGTTTTGCGTTTAAGGAAGTTGAAGGTTGTTTCAGGTGATGGTGTTGGAACAGTGATAAATGATTAACTTTGATTCATATTTTGGAATAATAAAGATGGAGATTTGAATAAGGAGTTTGTTGGCTCTTATTCTGCTCCATGAGATCTTTACAAAGATATCTCATATGCTCAAATTAAGAAGGTCGTGACAGAAAGTTTGTCTTAAGTTTCATTGGTGAAGGCATTAACATATTTCCAAAATCGGTTTGATCTAAAATATTTCATATTTTCCGATTTTTAGTTTTGTTCGTTAAATAATAATAACTTATTTTATTATTATTTATTTATTCTTAGATTAATCATTTTTTTTCTAACAGATGGATCGAAACAGTAAGCTCCCTTCAACATGATACTAGTCACAAGTATGGATGGATGGATTGAGGGATGTAAGAAGAACAATTACACTCCGTAAAATTTTAATTTTTCTATATTTTAAAATTTTAATTCGCATTTTATATTAATGTTTTTAATTTCGTACACTCTAAATTTTAAATTCTTTATAGTTGCTATAAAAATATATATATATTTTTACATGAAATACTAAATCCATCCCTCATAGACACTTGAACTTTGACCAACTATGATCATCCAAATATGTAGTTTGGTGTGCAAGCAAGCAGGCTCCTGAGACTTGAGCTCCAAGCTACCCTATTATTCTCTTTGGAGCTTGGTCTTTGCTTTTATTTATTTATTTATTTATAGTTTTTGAAACATGAGCATGTGAAGATAAAACATGCATCTTTGTTAAAGGAGTATTTACATAGTATAACATATTTTACATCATAATTTAATAGTAAATAAAATTCTAATTTATCATGTAATTTGCATTAATAAGCACTTCAATGTTAATAAAAGTTAATAAATAAAGTTTTTTTTTTCCAATATTTTGATTAATAAAATGTCATAGCTAACATGTATTTAATGCTTTGTGTTATATATAATTAAAGATGAAAAATACTTTTATTGAGTACAAAATTCTCTTGTTATACAAACGGTCTAATCTTGGAGAAATCATATTATGAGTAATTTTTACTATATATCCATGGGACCGACCACTAAAAATAATTCATTTCATCATTTTTTTCATGTTATATATTATCCCAAGTGAATCTTTACTTGAAAAACTATTTTTAATGTAAATTAACAGTAAACATGAGTGAAGATTCACTTAAAAAATATGACATGAAAAAAATGATGATATGGATGATTTTTAATGATTGATCTCATGGATGACATAATAAGATTTACCATAATATAATTTATCCTGATCTTGATTTCAATCTCCTAGCTATGTTAAAGTTTGGAATTTAAATCTTTTAATTTAATTTCTCACCTCTGTTTTTTAATGTTATATTAGACTCAAATTAACAATAACATTAACCTTGTTATTAAAAATACTGATGTGAATTTTATATATTAGTACCTGAATTTTAATTTCACCTATTTTGATACTTTTATATTTTATAAATTTTATTTTTTAAATATACATGATAACATCATTATTAACGCGTGGTATAATCTATTTTATCTATTAACTATGTATTTAAATTTTTATTATCAATTTTTTTATATGTATTATACAACTTATACTTCTCACAGAAAATGTCTCCATCAGAAACCAAACGCAATTCCATTTATAATAAAAATTTTCTATCTTGCATGCCAAGATCCCATGATAATTTTTAGGGAATCTAAGCTCTAGAGATCATTATTTTAATGAGACCAACTCTTTAGAAGTTGTTATGCATTAGATATGTGGGCGAAGTAGGTCGGGTCAGGAATTTAGAGGGGATGAAGGGTGGAACTGTGTATCTTAAATTTTTTAATTTTTTTATATTTTATATATATATTTTTTAATTTTTATTGATAATCTAATTTTGTACTAAATTCTTTTAATTTTGCACCCTTTATATTTCTAATATAACTTCTTGATAGTGTGCACCCTTATATAGAACTCTGAGTTCGTCCTTGGTCATTCACCGATCTTTTATCATAGTTTAAGGTTTAAGATTTATGTTTTTATATATATGATTCATTGGCCAACAAAGTCGTATTAAGTTTTACAAAGATTTTTTATGATCAAGCTTAGCATCTCATCTCGCTAAATTAACTGATTGTATGCTTATATACTACATAAATGGACAAATAGGTACCAAACCCTTCAAATTTTAAAATTTATATACGATTTAAAAAATTTCTATTAAAATATTATTTTCACCCCTAAATTTTACAAACTCCCCTCTTACCATAAAATTTTATATTTGTTGAGCATCCTATTCCATTAAACTACTTTATTAAGTTTGGTAAGGTCTGTGGAGTCTGGCATCTTGACGGAGGCTGCCTCAACCACAAATGTTGTTTACTTGCACAGTCTCCAACTTGGTACATTTAGCTTTTATATAACAATGACTTCATAACACATGGTATTAATATACAATCTAGGGAGTGTTTAGGGAGTATAAGAAGATAATATATTTTAATTACTCTCTATAATTGATTAATCCGGATTGAATTTTATATAGACATGATATAAAGACGACTGTTTTAATCTAGGTTTTTTCTATCCATTACACCAAAAATTTTGAACCTATAACTTTATTAAAAGACCTAACACATTATTATATAGATTTCATTAACAACGACGACGACTATAATATAGATTTCAGACTTAAAGATTTGAGAACTATTTTGATTTTTTTAGTAAAATAAAGCATGTCACATGTCAATGTTTTTATTAAATAACATAATTTTTTAAACATTTGTTAGTGACTAAACACTAAAATAATAATAATAAATATTAAACACCTACTTAATTCAAAAATATTTTAACATTTATTTAAAAATAAAAAAATAATGTGAACTCTTATTTATAAATCAAGCCATTATTTAATGTTACTAGGAGTATGGACCCCTAAACAGATAAACTAATCACTAATTACCCACCCTGGTGTTTAGCTGTCCCTAGTTTGTAAAAAAATTAATTACATTAATCATAATCAACTCATCAATGGTATCATTAATAGTATATGACATCCTTTCTTTGTGTCCTGTAATATAATTAAGGATTAGCACTAAGTTATCACTGATTAGTGGTGGCACAGCCCACAGACCAATTATTTAAGGCTACACCAGAAAAAGTTAATTATAAGGCGGCTGCAAAACAGTAGGTCATTATCACTACAAGGTACAAGAATTAAGTAACACAATAAGAAAGCAAAACCCCACTAATTATCTCTCTCTATCTCTTTTATTATTATGCTTCATCTACTTGTTCGAATCAAAACATTCTTTTTTAGTATTAAAATAACTTCAGGGTCAGGGTCACCTGAGCCACTAGTTTTCACAATTCTGTCTTCTTAAGTTCTTTAAGTTATGAAACATTAAGAAATTAATACATTCACCTGTTCAAATGGAAACATTCTTAAAGTAACATATAATTCTATTAGTCTATCAATTGTCCAGTAATAAAATAATTGTATTTGTCGAACTATTACAGTTGTTGATTATCTATTGACGAGCAATAGCATGGAGTGAGGTAAGTGAATCAGAGGGTGTGTGACAAGGGTGCAATGTCGAAATTTTTAATATACCAAGTTATTTCAATTTTAATGACAAAATAACATGTTTGTCACAAAATTTTAATTTTAAGTGACATGATTGTTCTTAAACCTATAATTAAGTGACTAAATTGTTTGTTCCTAAACATATAATTGAGTAACAGAATTATTACTTACAGAAGAAAAATGACATACAGTAATTGAATTGTTACTTTTAAAGGAAGAGTGGTATGTTTGTTACTAAACCTATAAGTAAGTGACCTCTAAGTGTATTTAACCCTAAATTAATTAGCTTAGAATTGAGTATTAGTGAGTGGTAGCTCACCAGTCACCTCCTTCTCACTCTATAAATATCCATGCCTTAAAGACTCATCTTCATCCCAACCCACAAGTAACATTCATCTACAAATCATTCTCCTTTAGTTGTTTGAGCAGTTGCCATATCATGTCCACTTCCATTGGAGCTAGCTGTGCTGAGGTTTATCTGATGCAAAAGCGGCAGAAGGAGAAGATGAAGAGAATGGAAGAGGAGAGGGCAAGGAGAGGGGAAACTAGTGGTGCCAATGCCATTGAAGAGAGAAAATCTAGTGCTGTTGTTGGGAAGAGTAAGGTTCACCCTGGGAATTTCACTTCCCTTGAAGACTTTTCTGGCAACCCAAACCAGGGTTCCAGCAATGCAGCATAGTTGATTATATCTACCCTCAGAGTATGATGGTATGAAACTTATGTATTAGTCCTTAATGGGTTTCTTGTGTTCTTTTATTGGTACAGTTCATGTTCATTTTAGAGTCTATGTTCAGGATTTATGACTATCCTTCCCAGCAAAGTCATCTGTCCTAAATTCTCTTCTTGGAAGTATAATATGTCTGATATCTTGTGTTTAATTGTGTATAAAGTTTTAAGTTTCATGTTGCTGTAATTTCTTTTACGTTTTACTTTGTGTTGAACTTGTGCTTTATTTACAAGGTTTGCTTCATTGGTTATTGATTAATATCTGTATGATAAATTAATTAGCTAAGTGGTCAAAGATATTTATATTGTTACATCTTGTATAGATTCAAATCTCAATATTTTATTTTAAAAATATAATTATTTCTACTTAATAATATATACTATAGATGTGGAAGAGATGGAGAAGTTTCTTGGCTTGGCTGCATGCACTAGCTATCTAGAACCATGGCATACCTTGTTGATAAGTAGTGTGAACTATTACTTGTTTTCTTTTGTTAAATTGTAGACTAATGTTAGTTGGAAGTGTAAGGTAAAGGCTAAAGAATTCACTAAACATATCATATAAGAGTCTAAATCCTAGACTGTAAACAATCTGATTCGAGATACCACATTTTGATCGATCTATAAAAAACACAAGTAAAATTTTTGGTAAACAAATTTTTCAAAAATCAAAAATAGAATTCAGAATACCGTATTCTACGAGCAATGATGGTGGAAGTCCCAAGTCAGATGTCAATGTCTCGAACACAGCTCAAAACTACTAACCTGCGATGATGAATAATTGTATGAGCTTATAATACAATAATATAAAATTATTAAAATAAATACATGTAAAACATGTCGGAACGAATTCACCAACTATATCATATAGTATAGTTTAATTTCATATTGTTCTTAAAATGGTATAAAATTATATCACATCCAAGTAATTAAAAAATTTAGGATAAACTACATTGTTAGTTCCTGCAAACGATATATGCAAACCCTGGGAAGAGAAGAAACTAAAATAAAACAAACTCATCCCACTCTTCAGAAAAAAAGAAAAAGGTTAATTCTTGCCTGATTAGCATATGATTATTCTGGCTACAACTGATGTACTACACAAATCCAATTTCTCACAAAACAAAATTTCAAAGTTTTCATCTGCCTTATCTGAAAGACTACAATTTACTATGAATGAGGCGGATGACCATAGTACAACATTCCTGGCGGTTGAAGAGGCCGGAAAGTAGGAGGAACGGATGGTTGCTGAGTTACTGGCAGAAGTTGCTGCTGTGTCAAGGGTGTTGTTTGCTGACCAGATGGCATAGGCTGCTGCTGAGGCAATGGTTGTGCAGTCATAGGTACCATTGGACTAACCATGTAGGGAGGTGGAGGTGGTGGTGGTCCAGGCTGCAATGGTGGCATACCACCATAAGGACCATATGGGGTAAGAGTCTGCCCTGATGACTGCAAAAATTGTTGTGCGGCTATGTTAGGATGCATGTGATATTGAGGTAGAGAGGAAGTGGTCTGGCTTTGCACAGCTGGTTGAGGCACAAGAACAGATTGATAAGAATGGTTTATTGCTGCACATAGTGGTTGTGCTGGCATAAGAGAATTAGAATCTGCAACTGCCAGTGACATATCTGATTTTGAAATTGCATCGGTGACAGAATTGAGGGAGTTCGACTGTGTGGACACCTTTATTAGACCAACATTTTTGGATTCTTCAGCTGCAAATGTAGAGAGAACAGAATGCATGATCATCTGAGAGGAGCTAGAAGCCGCAAGCTTATCAGCAACCTCAGCTGCAATGGATGCAGCAGTACGCCTAGGTGTTTCTCCAGCTTTTGCATTGCCATCAATTGATAAGATCGTTGTAGCAGATGATGTTGACACATAATCTTCATCACTAAGACGCTTCCGCATGTTAAAGGCTTCATCCGCCTGTGCTTGTGCTACCTATTGTTCAAGTGAGTAGAGAAACAACTTTTAGCACATTTGCATACTCAGAATAGACATTGTGATTAGCAGCGACTAAAATTAGCTTACACCTAGAAAAGAGGAGCAATATTTAAAGGACTTCGGCCTCTAGTATCCTATAAGCACAGCTCTAAATTCCTAAACTTATATAAACTAGCAGCAAAGATTTGCAGGTGCTATACAATTCAAAGGATTCCAACCAAGATAAACAGCATTTTATGTATGCATTCAACCAAATGTGATGCAAACTTGCCCAACACACATTACAATAATCTATACAGATACTGGTCCAAGGAAATAAAAATGCTTTATGCAAACATATACTACTAACTTCAATTTTAAGGTTCAGCAGGCTTCCTAGACTCAGTGAACTTCCTAGTTCCAAGTCTGACATATGTTTCAGCTAGTTCTTATAGGCCAAAGGTCTAGCATCTGAACACTAGAAGTCTAGAACCAAACATCATCATCCAGAAACGGATAAGAAATCAGGCATTCATCAAGAGATATTAAGAAATAAAGTGTTCAATGAGATCGATTCTAACATTTCACATTACATCAGGAAATCAGCAAAATAAACAAATACATAATAAAAATATATACCTGCATCTGTGTACGGACATTCTCTAACTCAGATTCCTGCAAAGAAAATCAGAAAGAAAGCTAATACTTTGTGATCTGCTCATCACTGCAAATAAGTAGAAACATTAACATGGGAAGTCATGGAATAAGTTCTACCTGTTCATGAAGAGCTTCTTTTAACTGTTTTACAACTGCTGCTCTATTAGCTTCAACTGACTTGAGTTTCTCAATGCAGTCTTTCAGCAGATTTTCTTCATCTTCTAGTTCTTTGGACAAGGTTTCACGTTTAGGGTCCTTCGCTGCAGCACAAGAGAAATTTGGATGATAAAAACCTTATAAAAATCCCACATGCACTTTAAACATCCCATACGAGAAAAGGATAATCAAGAGCGCTACTCAAGTCAACACAGCAGAGGTTACCAGTTGAACAAGCAATGTTCACATCTTTCTCCATCTTCCTCACACGATGAACTGCTGATTTGCACTTACTCATCTGTTCATCCTCATTGGGTTGTTCACTGAGTATCAAATGAAATGCTGAAACTATTTTTTCAGCTGTGCCACCAATTGATAACTTCTGGCATGAGAAGTGACAAGATAACAGTGAGAATTGTTTTTTTATCTTATTAGAAAGGAAGAAAAATGAAAACCATTTGAAATAAACTACACAGCCAAAATAGTAGCCTCTGTAATCAAAACAAGAAGAAACTTTATAATACAAGGAAAACAAAAGTCCAACCAATCTAACCGTTTTAATGGATCTCGAGTCCCGCTTTACAATTCTAACAGATGAAGAGCGAGGACGTTTTTTGCTTAATTCCAATGGTGGAGGCACTTCTTCACCAAGCATCACATCCTTTAGACTTCGTGCTCGGGACCCAAAAACTCTTCGTTCTTCCCATATACCTACCTAACAATTTGTATTGAAAATGCATAACTATACAGATTAAAACACTGTTAATAAGAAAATAACATGATATTGTAGCACAATCGACTGCATGCTTAACAAACAAGTAGAACAAGCCATAATTGTAGCCTAACCTAACTAACAATTTGTATTTAAAATGCATAATCGACTGCATGCCTAACAAACAAGTAGAGCAAGCCACAATTGTAGCATAACCTACCTAGCAATTTGTATTGAAAATGCATAATCAACTGCATGCCTAACAAACAAGTGAATAAGCCATAATGTAAATAAACCAAAGCCAGATGAAAGCATTCAGTTATTGAACATATTAAAAAGCCAATGGGTAATTATAAATATATGAAATAATACATTATAAGACAAACACCATATACCACAACCAATAATAAAAGCATTCAGTTAGTAGAACATATTCAAATGCCAATGGATAAATCATAAGTATTATGAAATAACACCAAATGAGACTAACATTGTATACCTCAACCAACGTACCACAGTCATTTTAAAAATAAAGCTAGCTTTTCAGCTGACACAAGAGAAAGAGCCATGTCATTTGTATTCTTTAAGTTCCTCAAAAGGAAACTTACCAATCTAGAAACCACATTCTTCCCACGATCATCACCATTCTGAAGAATATCCTTCAAAGCTGCAGGAAGGACTTTCCAGAACTCATTAACAAATTCATTTCCTTTGCGTTTGCTGTTCTGTAGAATATCATTGGCAAGGTACAATAGAGGGACTTTCTGAGCCATCTGTGAGCTGTGAAACTGTTTATCCCATGTTGCAACAACCGATTCTGCGTTGCTTTGGTGAAATATGCACCAATGTGACAATGCTATACAGGACAGGTCAAGGTAATGCACGATATGGATAGATCAACGCAATAGCAAAACAAACCCACCAAAAAGAAGGTTATATAGCTGAAATTAAATTCTAAAGTTAAACAGTTGAAGCTACATCAAACTCATAGTCCACGCTTATGGAAACTACCAGGGTCCAGGGAAAAAAACTAAAAACACGGATTTTTTTTGTGTACACTATCTCACACAGTTCAAAAACAAAGAAACTCAAGTTCAACAACTATTGCACGTCAGTCAATTCCAAACGCCACAGATGCTGTAGAAAATTGGTGCAATTGCTTTTTACCCTGATTTGTGATTAATACCATCTTATTTAATCTTAGCATTGCTGTTTATGAATACCTTAACAAAATGAAAAGTAAACCTATTAAAGATCCACATGACTGAGAGTCTTATAAGGCCTGCATCATCCAAACACAACAATCTTCTTCATTAAAAAAAAACATCGATTTTGATCATATTAACGGTTGCTAGTTGCTACTATCAAACAGTGCACCTTGAATCATAACAAAAAAAATGTTAGCAAAATATACAGAAATTGTTCTAGTTGGAAAAATAACACAAAAGCAAACTCAAATAGACATGATTAGCCCTACTTAACAAAAATTAAAATCACATTCCCATTAAAATCCTTTCTTTGACATAGAAATGCATCAAAGACGAATATGAAAAGCATTGCAAGTAAGCATAGAACATATAAATCGTAACATTTTACTTCTCCTCTCATCTGCTAATAGCCTAATACAAACTTACAGGACTTAATTAACTAATAATATTTTTGGAGAAAAAAAGGAAAGAAAGAACAAAATGGATACTTTCAATACATTGCTGAGTGCTGTTGAGCTTGGAGAGCTTATCTGCAAGTATCTGTTCACTAAATATACTATTCATCCCACACCCACCAAAAACCCTAAACAATGCCCAAAGCCCCAATTTTTAAATATTTTTTTGGGGGAGTTAGCCCTCTGGAATGAAATCTAAAAACGAAACAATTAAACCCCTAATTATCCAAATTGAAGTAGACTTGGATCTTTAAATCCAGAAGCGGAAAAGGAACAAAAAGTGGATTCAGCTGAGAAAGTAAAGGAGGAGGATATTTTCAAATCAGAGGGAATGCAGATAATGAAAGGATTCGAATTTCGAGAAGAATCAATGGCCTGCATGTCACATAAACCCTAAAACAGAAGCTGATTTAGAACGACGAAATAAATAAATTTAGAATGACAAAACGGCGAATTAAATCAGAAACGCATTCCAGGCCAGCTACAAGAAATACACAAATTGTATAAAGAAACCCTAGACACGTTATTTTCTTTACTCAAAGGGTAAGAACGAAGGGAGACGTTTGAAACAGGAAGGCGAAGCGTTTGGAAAGAGAGAACAAACACGAGGTTTTAGGGTTCGATAATTTGGAAATCTTAGGACAAGGAGCGTTTGGGTTTCTTTAAAGACATGGTCGTTTTATCATTTATATATTTAGAGTAATTATTTTTAATAGTATTATCTTTAAAATTTATGATTTATACATTTATAGTTTTTAATAATATTATTTTAAAATTTTAAATTTGTGCTTTTTTATTAAAATGGAATATATTTTATTAATGCATCTACTATTTGTCGGTGGAACATTTGATTAATTCTTTTAATTTTTTTTCTTAATTTAGTTATTAGTTATTAAAATTTAAAACGATAATCTTATCATTGATTTAAATAATCAATAATTTAATTTTTAATAAATTTTAAATTTTAATTTTTATGTATACAAAAAATAGCATGAATCTAGTTTAGTCGAATAAATTTTTATTCATAATCGCACACAATTTAATATTTTAATGCTAAATATTATTTTTCGATCATAAACTAAAAAAAATACTTATTAGTTTATGGATTCGGGATGTATAAAGTAACTTTAGATTAGGAAAGAAAAACAACTCCCAATGGAAAATTGTATTGTTTTTAAAAGTAATTTTCTCTTCATATTATTAATCCCTAAATTTAGATATTATTTTTTTATAAGCAATAATTCAAGCTAACCCAATCTAATATCTAAAATTTTTCTGCAAAGCTGAAGTCCCAAGTTTTGTTGTCTCCGGTTTTCACTTTCAGTATCCCTCTCTCTCTTGGCTCATGCCACCCACCATCTTTTTGACATTGTTTTCTCGTTTATTCGCCTTACTTTGCACTTGTTTTTATTTCCTGCAAGAATAAGAATCATTGTTTCTTTACGGGAGTGAGATGAACGAGCATTGTTCACTAGTATGTTTCGTCCGACAAGACAACCCTCCGAAACATTGGTGTCTTCCTCCCCTTTGGATCCCTTCCAACAAGCTTTGAAGACTCTTGTTCCGAGGACACTTTTTTCTGTATCTTGCAATGGCATTGGCATAGACTCAACCAAAGCAGTCATGCCGATAGCCAAGTGCAACAACCTCTCCCGAATCATGCCAAAATCAAAGTGCAAAGGCATCAGTCCCCAATGTTCTCAAGCCTTCCTCGTGGACACTAGATGAACTAGTGTTTGGTGTCACTCGGTTGTCCCGAGCATTAATCCAACTTCGTACGAACCCAAAACCGCTAAATGCCAATCAAAACCAACATGTTGGGGCGGATGAGGCTTGACCAATGTGTACAACAAAAAGCATAAGGATGAACAAACCCTTCATTTTCTTTTCCTTTCACCATTAACAATGTCATGAAGTAAGATGTGATTTTTTCAATTTTGTACCTCTTCCAGACAATTAGCAATACGCGAAGCAAGATCGATCGTAGACAACAAATCTTATAGAGGATGATTCAACAGTCAAATGAAAGAGTAAGACTGACTGCAGCAGCGTAAACAAAATCTTCTACTTAAAGATACAAATTTTGATAAGAGCATCCACAGAACAGGGGAGATGAGGGCTTAGAGAAACAACATTAATACGAAACAAACATCCTTCTGCTGTCCCAGGACCAGGAGGGATGATTGACTCAGTTGTCACCGGGTAGAGACTTGATGATATCGGAATCACCTGCAGGGCAAAGAAGGGAAGGGTTGGAAATTGCATCGAAGATCAAATTTTATAGAGTAGCATTCAAGAGAACTAAAATTCGCTGTTACCAGGATCGACAATACTCAAGCAGGATACACGAAAGTACTTCCCGCAAGCAGTTCCAAGATCATTATTGTCTGGAAAATTAAATAGGGATTAGCTTCAAGACATTCGGCAATCATCCGGGAAAAACTAGCAAAGGAATCCTAAGATAATAAACATATATGCAGAGCAGACAAAGTATCAACAGTACTTGGGAATCATTCACCCCATATCTCCAAATGTGACAGATAGATCCCATAAATGCTCTAGCCATCAATAGCAGACACCAAACAAATGACTAGTACTATGTCTGGAAATATGAATTCGAAAATTTGATGTAGATTTCAATTGTTATATGAATCGAGAGAATGAAATCCATATATTATCAACAAATTTGTTAACATCTTAGACCGTTATATGTTTGAAAACTATAAAACCATTAGTACAAACTCATAAATATAGGGTACTTCAAATCCCCAAAAAATCAAAGGATTTGAAAACCAACCATAAAGCTAGGTCTTTTGAGAGAAAGCTAGCCAAACCAATTACAGTTAGCATCAAGTAGGATGGAGGAAACCACTATGCTTTTTTCAACAATTTTGATGTTTGCTAAGTAACTAGTAAACTAAGCTATCAATATTCACTAATTCACTAAAGATGCTAACAAATTAGAATCGACTAAAAGTTTAACAAAGGAAAAAATCAAACAAAACCATTGAAGTAATATCAATTTTTATCATTCCATGAATTCATGATCACATACAGTAGAACAATGAAAGGAAGGGTATTGCAAAGAAAAGAGAAAAGAACACTTACTTCCATTATAATGATGCACCCCAACTTTGCAAAGCATGGCATAGTACTCAATCTCAGACTTCCTCAGAGGAGGACAATTGTTCGAAATAATAATCAATTTCCCTGAAAAAATATAAACAAAACCCAAAATTTCTTCCTTAGAAAAAATACATCCTTTTAATCAAAGAGCAAACCTAAATGATAAGAAAAGATTTATATATTAACCAAACCCAAACTTTACGAAGCATGGCATAGCACTCAATCTCAGACTTCCTAGGAAAATTATAATCAGTTTCACTATCAAATATCAACAAAACCCTAACTTTCATCATTAAAAATATTCATTCTTTTAATCAAAGAGCAAACCTAAATGCTAAGAAAAGATGCATATACTAATCAAAACCCAAACTTTACAAAGCACGGCATAGCACTCAATCTTAGATTTCCTAATAGGAGGACAACTGTTCAAAATTATAATCAGTTTCACTATCAAATATCAACAAAACCCTAATTTTCATCATTAAAAAGATTCTTTTAATCAAAGAGCAAACCTAAATGATAAGAAATGACGTATACAGAAACCATAAAACAAACTTTACAATAGCATGTCATAGTACTCAATCTCAGATTTCCGGACAATTGTTTGAAATTATAATCAGTTTCACTATCAGATATCAACAAAACTCTAACTTTCTTCATTAAAAAGTTACATTCTTTTAATCAAAGAGGAAACCTAAATGATAAGAAAAGATATATACAGAAACCAAAACTGAGAAAAGTGAAGAACCTTTGGAGCTTCTGAGAGACTTAAGCACTGTTTTATAACCCAGAGTGTATTTTCCACTCTTCATTACGAGAGCCAGCCTGTTGTTGATACTTTCATGGGTCTTCTTCTGTTAATCCAAAGGAAAATGAAAAAAAAAAAAACATTATTTCGATTTCTTTTCTTCTTTATATTATGAAAACAGATCAACAGATAGAACCAAGCGTCTTCACCGTTTTCTTGCCGGCCACCATTTTGTTTATATTTGCAGTTGGTGTTCAGCTGCTGAGGGTTTCTTCTAGCAAAGATGAAACGATTGTTTCCTTACTAGGGTTTAAAGTGGGTTCCTATTTCTTGATTGGGTTTTGGGGTAAAATATCCCAAAGTCAAGGCCCAATCTTTCTTTATATATATATGCAATCACAATACATTTCCAAAATAAAACAGCCCAGCCAGCCCAGTAAGTCGCAGATACACAAAAATTTCCACTCTCGGACTCCCAAGTTCCAATCCCCTCCCCTCCCACCCCCCACTCTCGCACGGCGATTCCCATTTCACAAGCACCTCATCCGTTCAAAATCCCAATTACTCTAGCAAAAGGGGGAAATCAGCAGCATGATTCGAAGGTCAATTTTTGAACTATCACGGCACAGAGGGTCTCCACGGCGGATTATATCACAGGTATTAAACTGTTTTCGTTTTTTTCTGTATGAATTTTCTAGTTCCAATGTACTTCATTTTTATTGGTCTTGTAATCGTTCGCTTTGCAATGTATGGTTAAAATTATGTAGTGTTCGTCGCTGTCTCTTTATTCGAGAAAGCAATTTTGTACATCTCCTGGAGAGAAGAATACTACTCCGAATCATGGTTCAGCCGGAGGTCCGCCTGAATCGAAGAGTGGGTTTTCAAGAGTTGCCCTTGGCAGTGCTGTTATTGTTGGTGCTGCCCTCATTGCTTACCAAACGGGATACCTTGATCGATATCTCGGTGAAGTTCCCAAGAGTTCTATTGATTCGTCGAAAAACGGTTTTGATGATAAAGATGAACAGAATATCCAAGTTGTTTCTTCTCATAACGAAGAAATAAAAGGGTTATCTCCTATTGTGGACTTGCACGAGCAAAAGGATGCAACAAACATTGATCTTCCTTCCCAGCTTGATACCTCGAGTGAAACCCCAGGGATAAACCAGCCTAATGCTGATGGTGAGTCGAATGGCTTGAATGGGACATTTGTAGATAGCACGATGCCAGGACCAGAGTATTCTCAGAGCAGCTTGCCATCTGCTGATCACAGTGTGGATGCTGATGTATCAGCTGGGGAGAACCTTAAAAATGCCGAGTCTGAAACTTCATCGATGCCAAACAAGGATATTCAAGGTATTCAACTGGATAGCCAATCAAGTGAATCCCTTGGAGAAAAGGAGGCAAAAGCTGTAGCACCTTATTCACATACTACTACATACGGACTGCAGGTGCTCTTTTCTCTGCATTCTTTATTTATGTTGATACTGATTACTTGGACTTATAGATGTTCTGAAATTTTGAAGGATGGCTCAGCATCCATGCTCGGATTCTATCTTTTCAGTACAATGTGAATGCAAGACATTGGTCTTGTGTTAGGGTGGATCAAATGTACTTTAATAAGAACTATGGATTGCCCTGTTATTGTTAGTACTGTGTTGCTGCTATATTCCTACCTCTCCATAAACAAATTATGCAGAGACACCCCTAAGACAATTGTCACTTGGTTTCCCTACGAACATCATGGGCACATTATGTGTGCATTTATGTTCATTCGTATTTCTTTCAATATAATTTTTTGAATCTGATGAGCCTTTTTAATTGTTTGCATGTCTGCTTAAGAAATTTTCTATGTTTCAAAACTCATTTTTGGTGTTCTTTTATTGCAGGATGAAACAAGTAAAGGTGCTGAAGCACCTATTTTTTCCCTTGAAGAAAGCCAAATAAAACCTGTGTCTTCTCTTGATCCCAGTACAGCAAACATACCTCAGGTATCTTCTTTTTATCCTCATTGGTTTGTATTTAACACACTACATTTGTGTTGTTCCTGATTTGTAACCTTATGGAGTTTCTATATGAACTATTGTTATTTCTTGAAGGCTGCTCAATTAGACTTATTTGAGACTCTTCTTGTTTCTATGACTTTTCATGTTTTATTGTTAAGCTTCCTAGGGAGGCTTGATTACCCAAGAAATTTGCTTAGGATTGCATCTGAGGGATTAAAGCTTGTTTTATGTCTTTGTGTTTATTTCGGGATGGCTGTCAATCGAGGCGAAAAAAGTGCAAGCAGATCCTGTTCTTTATGTTTGGACATATATACAGTGCTAATGCATCAGAATAACTAAGAACCTCTGCCTTTATAGTCAAGGAAAGGCTTTTTGGGGAGGTTTTATCCCCTAAGAAACTGGCTTATGGTTGCAAGTTGCAACTTCTCTATTTTTGTCTGTGTTTAAATGGGGTGGGGTGGGGAAGACTACCAGCTTTTTCTCAAGTCTTTCTGTACATTCCTATAATTAATACTGAAAGAATACTATCTTCATCTAGGTGTATTTGTCTTGCACTGGCTCAATATAACACCTACTTTGCATGTTCTACTGTTGCAGGATGAACAAAGTAAAGGTGCAGAAGAATCTAGTTTATCCCCCGGAGAAATCCAAACAAAAGATTTTCCATCTTTGCATCCCTCTATTGCAGACATACCTCAGGTATCTTTGTTTCCCTCACCGGTTTCTCTTTATAACACCTGCCTTTTTATGATACGTAACTTCATGGAATTCCTGCATGAACCATTGTTATCATTTGCAGGTTGGCTAGTGAAATTAAACTCCTTGTCTCTTTGTTTTTTTCTTGTTTCATTGTCTGATTTTTCTTACTGTTGGAATCTGCATTGTGCTTATTATGTTCTGCAGCACATTGTTTCTTTAAAAGGTTAAACAGCTCGTTGCTACTTTATTATGTACATGTGTTCTAATGCAGATGTTGTTTGGTTCTTGGATAAGCAGGTAATACTTCAATTTCAATCAGAGAACCACTCTATTTTATTCTTCATTTTATAGGCAAGGAATGGCTCCGTATGGGGAGGTTTGATGCCTCGAGAAATCAGATTAGAATTGCATCCTAGAATTAAAAGCTTCTTTTATGTCTGTGTTTAATTGGGGGAAGACTGTTAATTGATATGGCAAAAGCATGAGGCTTTCTTTTGTATTGGAATAATATATCTTCTGGCTGACAGTTAGCCACCACATTTCCTTGTCTATTTTCTAGGCAATGAAAGGCTTTATAGGGAGGCTTGATTCCCTAAGAAGCTTGGCGTAGGGTTTATGTTTGTGTTTAAATTGAGAAGACTGACATGTGAAGTGGCAAAAGCACAACATATTCTTTGTAATTTACTTATTATCTACATATGTATGTATGCGTGTATATTTACTTTCTTCCACATCTTTTATCAGACTTGCTACACAATCTCATTTTGTGCTTCTTGGATGCAGACTAAACCAATGGAAGATAAAGGAGCTCCAGATTCTCTTCTTGATGCCTATCACCTGAGGGACAATTCAGATGAAAGCTATTTAACTTCTCTAAGTGGAAAACATGAGCAACTTTCAAAAGAAACAGAGGTGCTTTACCTACTTATTGTTTAATACATATGATGAGGAAGAGTGCCGATTAACACTAAGTTTTGATTCTTTTTAATATGTTAGGGTTTCGGTACAGAACACTAAGTTTTGATTCTTTTTAATATGTTAGGGTTTCGGTACAGCAGTTGAGGAACTAAATGAGGGATATTTATCGAAGGATGGAAAAGTTGTTCTCAGTTTCCTCCAAGCCATTCATGCTGCCGAAAAGCAGCAAGCTGAACTAGATGCACGTGTTTTTTCTGAAGAAAAACAAGCATTGAAGGTTTGAAGTTTGAATTATATGGATTCTTACATCTTAATTTCTGCAGTCTGTGCCATTATCTTTGTCTTGCCTTACTATTATCTCATGCTTTCCCCTCTCTCTTTTTAGGAGAAATATGAAAAGGAATTAAGGAATTCAAGAGCTAGGGAACTAATGCGTACAGAAGAGGCAGCCATACTGGATAAGGTTATAGCTGTTTTCTTATTCATTGATTTTAGAAATAAATATAAAAATTACACAACTTTGATCAAATGTGTAATGTGACACAGAAACATTAATCTGGTGCAATTATTCTCATGAAACTTTGATTTTTATTCAATTGTACATGTGAAACTTATTTTGATTCGGTTGAGCACATTTCAAAAACTAAATAATTCAAAATACTTTTATGGTAGATAAATATAATTGCTAGTGTGTGCTGCTATAAGTGAATGTCAAATGGTGCTAGTGCCACATTGATAGTGGTGTTAATCTCCGCCGCAGTGTTTGTCTGTACCTTTCTATTTAACCTTGCTACATAGTCCTCCCATTTGCAGCTTGTGCTTAAATCAAATGGTGAATCCACTACTCCTTTGTCTATAGAATCTGCATGTCAGGGTTGAATATGAGGCTGACTGCCTGGGTTTGTCGTCGTTCTGTCTAGTAAGAGAACAAGTTGATTAAATGTTGAGGTTGTTACAGTACTTGCTGACGGTTATTGATCGGTGAAGCTTGAAGATTTCACACTTTAAAAAAATACTTATACCATGTAATAGAGTCCATGCAACTTTTGATATATATATATATATATATATATGAATTTGGATTTTCCTTTTTTTAGTGTGATATTGCCAGAGGAAAGTGTTATTTGTATCAGTTTGGAACAATGTCAATATGTTTGTAAGGCTTAAGGAAAACTGAAAACTACGAATTGAAGGGACAATCAGTACTTTTATCCATCAACTTCAGCTATTTTTAGTCTTGTCTTATGGCTTCTAATACGCATGCCTCTTTTGTTGTGTGGAAAGTCTCATACAGGTTAGTTACAGATTGTGTATGCTCACTCGCTTCTATGTGCCCACACACACAAAAAAAAAAAAAGAAGGGGGGGGTTGAAAAATAGAGTAAAAGAAGGTGGAACTTATTGTATTATTTTTCAGATTTAAGCTGCTGAGAATTTGAGTTTTACCGCTTTCAGGAATTAAAGAGAGAAAGAACAAAGGCAGCGGCAGCTATAAAATCACTTCAAGAAAAAATGGAAGAGAAACTGAGGATGGAACTTGAAGAAAAGGTAAGTAGTGGTATGCTAACAAAGAAAATTTGCTGCATAATTTCATAATCACGAAATTTAGTTTGGTTCTTGGATATTGCAGGAAAGAGAAGCTGAACTGAAGTTGCAAAAAGCTCAGGAGCTAGGAAAAGCAGAACTTGCTGCAGCAATTGCAAGTGAGAAAGCAGCACAGCTTGAAAAAGTGGCAGAAGCAAATCTTAATGTAAGCTATCTCCTGGTGGATTTTTTTATTGGAAAAATTGTACAAAATTAACTTAGCTACTGTTTAGGATAAGAAAATGAACTAAAAAAGGCTTTTCATTGATGCTCGACTAAGTGTTCAGTATATAAATGTACTAAATCACACATGAAAAAATAAAGATCCATTGTGTTGAAAATTGAATTCGTCAAAAGTAATCATTAAGGACAAGCGAATTAACTAGACTATTATTGTATATCTAGCCGAAAATCAAATGTTTTTCCATTAAAATAATTGAATATGATCTTTCTATGGAATTTGTTAATCGACAATTCAGGCAGTAAATGAAATTTCCAACATTATAGATACTAAATAGAAGTTTGAGTAGTTCTACCTGTTTTTTGAGAAAGAAATGAAAGCTAGAATACGTTCTAATGCATTCTTTGAATTGTAAAGTGTCAAATCAAAAATGAAAATTCATTTGAGGATGAATGATCTTGAGTTTAGTTTAAAGGTAGTGTTCTAAGTTGGGAGCTACATATAAGATTATCGGTTACAACCATTCACATAAATGCATTTCTTTGTTTATTGCTTGTCAGATATAAAGATGAATCTGATATTGGATCTATAGATGTGTACTTATGCTTCTTATATGCTTGAGTAATTTTTTTCATAATCAATAATGTTTATTATTAGTCATTCATCACTGTAGATGTGATTAGAGGCACTAATCATATATGGGTCATTCTTTGGTAGATAAATGCTTTATGTATGGCATTTTATGCACGATCTGAAGAGGCACGCAAAAGTCATTCTGTTCACAAGCTCGCTTTGGTACCTTCTCGACCTTCATTGTTCTTATTCTTTGTATTTTTTTAGTTTTAGTTGGAATCTGTGGTATGTTATATATATAGTGATTGAGGGTCATAGTTGTAGTTCTTTTGAAGTTCTAAATTATTGCCCCATAAATTGAATGCCCCTGTCCTACAGGGAGCACTTGCACTAGAAGACGCACTTTCTAAAGGATTACCAATCCAGAAAGAAATAGATTCTCTGCGTACCTACCTTGAAGGTATTGAGAAGGATTCGATATTAGATGTTGTACTTTCGTCTCTTCCAGAAGAAACCCGGTACCATGGTACAGACACTCTACTACAGTTGAATCAAAAGGTAAGTTGTTTTATAACTTTAAAAATATGTGTTAATAAATTCTGAGTACTTTTGAATGATAGAACCTATACTTTTGGTTACAAATGGCTGAAAGTTTGCCATTTCAGAATTTTATGTAGGAATTTTATGCTTCACTTTGGCAATATTTTTATATCAAGATTCAAATTTTAGATGTTTTTATAGAGGCAGGCTAAAAGTATTTTGTTTTCAAAAAATTAAAAGCTGGGAGTAACCATATGTCTGACATCTTTCACATTACACCTCTTTAGCTGTTGTAGGTTTGTGCCCTCTTTTTGTCATGATATCCTAATAGTTCCCTATCTGTGCTGAAAACAAGTACTGTTTTTATGGTTGTTTCGTTAGTTTTAACTAGTTAAATTTATCCAAATTGCTGAAGTTATGTTTTCTTGTTATGCTAAATATATTTTACTAAACACCTCTGCCCTTTTTACTTGCAAATCCACATCTGACCCTCCTCTGGCTCTGTGTTACTGAATGTTGCACCTGTTTAATTAGGATTGGTTTTGTAGTCGTATTGCATTAATAAATACAGGATACGTAGGTTGGTTGGTAGACAAATTTCCCAAGTTCTGAATCTTCAATGCTAAATTTCTTCAATCTTCAATGAGCACACTAGCACACTAAGCTCCTAGCTAAAACTCCTTCATTGGGATCTGTACACTTTAACAGCTTTCATTAGGAGGCAGGGTGCCAGATAAAGAATTAGACCAAAAACATAAAGGGGGTGAGGGGAAAATAGCTATGCATTTAAAAGCAATCTGGAAGGAGGTTTGCTTGTTGTTTCTGAGTTGACTGCTCAGTTTTATTCTGACCATTCTCAACCTAACATCAAATGAAAATAAAGGACTTTATGGTGGATTCTAGAATTGAGACTAATCTTGAAGATCTAGCTGATTATGAAGAGATAGGAGTGGTTTGATTTGATGGGTGAGCTATCAAGAAATGTTTATTTTTTTCTTCTTCGTTTTAACGGCTTGTGTACTTTTGGACATGAAAAAAAGGAAGTATTAGTCTTCTTCATGGACCACATGATCTGCCCTTCAGATATAATCTCTCACCTAAATCACTGATGCATCTAAGTGGCATCAGCCTATCGCTGGTCTGCCTGAATCTCCCAAGCACCTTAGCTATATAATATGGACGTGAAAAAGTTTAGGGTTTCATCTAGGCAGTTTTATGAGTTTATTTTGATGATTGACTAGAATACTTCATACTAAAATTTAGATATTGGTGTACCATTCTGTTGTCTATAAGCAGTGATGGTTAATAGTTCTACCGATACTTATTAATTCGAACAGATACCGATACATAATTTTGGATGTGATTTTATAATTTTTATTAAATTACTGTCTGGCATATGTTCATTTTGCAGTTTAATGCAATGAAAGGGACCCTAAGGCACTTCAGCCTAATTCCACCTGGTGGTGGTGGTGTCTTGACACATTCTTTAGCACATATTGCATCCTGGTTAAAGGTATAAAACTACAGGATATACTTTAATTATTATAGATTGAAAAATCTCATGCTTGCCTTTGATATTTTAGGTGAAGGAAGTTGACCAATCTGGTGAAGGGATTGAGTCATTAATTAGTAGAGTTGACAAATACTTGGCTGAAGGAAAGCTCACCGAAGCAGCAACAGCCCTGGAGCAAGGTGTCAAAGGTAGCCAAGCAGAGGAGATGGTCGGTGATTGGGTGAAACAAGTGAGGAACAGGGCCATCACGGAGCAAGCATTAACTGTACTTCAGTCATATGCTACGTGCATCAGTCTTACCTAATCTTCCGGCTCCAACCATATCTTGGGTATGGAATTCACAAATCTCACAATGCTTTTTTTTTAGAAAAAAGGGGTAGATTTCTCCTTGATCCTCCAAATAAATTTTTTTGGGTTTTCTTCACATCTCTCCAAATATGGAGTGACTTTCTTCATCTCCTTTGACGATCTTGCAATCTGTATGTCTGATGATGTGTCATTTCATTGGAATATGTCATAATTTAATAATCATTTGTTTTCTCCAACAACTTTTTGAGTTTGTGTTTTCAGTTTTCTTTCTGCCCAAGATCCATTCATTTTCTCCCCAGACACCGTCTGAATTCGTTCCTTAAATAATTGAATCATTTCCCCTCTCCATTTTAGACTTGAGACTGAGGATGAGTTTGAAGGTTGGGAAATCAACTTCCATGGATAATAGAAGGCTTGAGAGTGTAAGTCAAAATCCCTTCCTGAGTGTCACAGCTCAACCCATTTTCATCTACATCATTTCTTTATTTTCCCACCCACCCTTTCTCCTGTTTGTTGCCCTGTCCCTTTTCTTCCAGGAACAAACACCCTGTTCTTGTGTTCCTCCAACAAACTCCTTATAGGTTTCGTACTTAGTTTTTTTTTATATCATTATTAATAAAATGACGAGTACAAGTACACGGAAGGTTCATAAAAGTAGCAGAAACATATGAGTCATACAAATTTTTGATCAAAAAAGG
Source organism: Abelmoschus esculentus (assembly GCA_035048815.1). Lineage (NCBI taxonomy): Eukaryota > Viridiplantae > Streptophyta > Magnoliopsida > Malvales > Malvaceae > Abelmoschus > Abelmoschus esculentus. The sequence continues at coordinate 230,067 of JAUCBN010000026.1, read as the reverse complement.
GGAAATGTAACTAAAACAAAAAGATAGAATGGTTAAAGATCAATCATGAACAAACAATGAGACTTGAGAGTGTATCTAAAGTCAATTACAGAAATTGAACATGTAACTATAATTTTTAAAAATATATAACTTGAACATGTAAATTCTAAAAATAATTATAGACATAGTTTTTTCTAAAAAATAAAAATGAAAATCCAAACACAATCATAAAAATATAATAAAATGAAAAGGTCTAAACTTCATTTAAAATTTTTCATTCGTCTAGTTGTCTTGTTTTTTTTAAAAAAATTCTATATATTTTTTACATTTTAACCGAATGCAATTTTTTTTAATCTTTTTACCAAAGATAATTTTATAAAAATATAAATTCTGAAAAGAAAGAATTTTCGATATGTTCTACTTTTTACTATGAGTTTTAAAATTTTCCTTGCTTTTTAGTTTTTTATGTTCATGTGCAATAGTCTAATTAGATGATTTTAACAAAAAATTAAAATAAATGGGACAGGGAATATTAGTAGGAAGGAACTAAGCAAATAATACTAATTAGTGTCATTAGGTGTATCCTACTCCTACTGTTTGGCAGACACTGAATCTTATTATATAAAAAAAAAAAAAGAAGACATGTGAAAATCCATTTCCTGCCAACCAATACCGATAAACCCATGGCTAACTGGCTGGCTGGCTGGAAGGACTTGAACCGCTGCCTGCTTTTCTTATTATGTGTATACTTTATAAACAAGGGCTTTGCATTGTGTAATTTTATGAATGGAGTCCTTTCTCTAGAATCCCAACATTTGTAGTCAAAATCCAGAGGACCATGACCCCTCTAATTTGGTTGAAGTATATGCAGAACCCTCTACAAAGTACAAGGTTGTATGTTAGTGCTGGGGAAAGTTATACAAAAGGAGGAAATTGGGATTTAGTACGCTTAAAATTATAAATTGTAAAAATGATGAAACATATCAATCGTTCCTAAATATTATATACCATATTTAAACCTAATTTTAAAATCTACATCTTAAATATTATCACAATTATTATACGATGTCCAAATATATCTAAAATGATTTCAATGGGTTACAAAAGAAAATCTTAAGAAGGAATACAAGAAGCCGGCAAGCCGAGCCGAGATGTAGAGGTTTGAAATTGTCGGTGGTACAGGAAAGAGTCGGCTGGTGAGCTGTGAGTGAACTCAAAACAAAAACACAAACATCACTCTTTTTAAATATATATACTAAAAACGTAAGAATACAAAGACAGGAAGAAGAAGAAGGAGAAGCATTGCTCTCTCTCATCGCTGGCTTCTCTTCTACGAAATTGATCGAAAGCAAAATCTCTCTCTTTCTTAAAGGTTTGCTTCTCTTTCTTTCATTCTTACATTTCTTTTTCTCTTTTGTTTTACCTCCTTTTCTATTCATGATTCGGCGTCGTTTCTTCCAAATCTAAGCTCACCAGCCTTCGATCTGCTGTCTACTGACCTTCATTTTGGTAAAATTCAGTTCATTTTTACTGGATTTTTATTCAGCTTCTGTTTGTTTCCCGAGAAAAAAAAAACAATAGAAAATATGTGTGCTGGAAATGTGATCTTTTGCTCCACTCTTTTCTGGAGTATCAGATTTATTGGTTTATTTTGTTGAATTATCATGATTTTTTCTTGATCTGGACTTATATGTAGATAAATAGCATTATTCAACTTATTTCTTTATCTTTTTGGCAGTGGATTTTAATGTTTTGACGATAGTGGCTGGATCTGAGGAGGGAAGGTTTATTTTTCTTTTTAACATTCAGCGAATTTTGCAATAAAAAAGCAAAGCTGGCGGCTACAATGTCTTGGAGGTACGCTGCCAACAATGGCAACGGCCTTGCTGCTAATGATTTGGTAAGCTTATGATTTTTCTTGCTAAGTTTTATCTAATTCAAAGAATATAGTTTGTGAATTGATTGATATGATACAGTTATGATGTTTAAGGTGGTTGATGTGTTTAGATCTATCTCATTTTGCAGTCACTTTTAATAATTAACTGCATCCATTTAGCAAATGATCATATTCTATAAGGTTGGAGAAGACTATTTCTGACTTTCGATATGGAAATGCAATCGAATAATGACAGATCTAAAAGTTATTTGGATCTTGAGACTTGGAAATTTTATTGTCAATTTGTTGGCTGAAAGGCTCTTTTATTTGGAAGTTTATTAAGAGCCACTTATACTGAAATTTAATAACTGTTTCATTTCTAAATGCTACCGGTTGACCTCATTTCTCTAAAAAATTGCTTTTAGCCATGGAGTTTAGTCCATATATATAGATATGCTAAGCAACAACATTGCAATGAGTATTCTCTGATTTTCTCAAAAAATTAGAATGTGATAGGTTACTAACAGTATTGCTGTCCTCAAATCTTCTCCCCAAAAGGACAATAGAAAATGAAATGTTATACACATACTTTGCAACTTTCTCTAAGCTCAACAATAATAAGCTGGATTCGGAATATCTTTTGATTGTCTCAGAACAGTATTCTGCATTGCTTTACTTGTTTATGATCTCCATACCCTTTCTTAAGTGTAGCTTCTCACTGTAATTATATAGCGCGTTTTTTATTATTTTTTTGTGGCTACTTCCATTCACCTGTTAACAACTGTCTAGAGTTAATAAATTGAATAAATTTGAATTTTTAACATCATTACCTTTCTTATGTCTATCCTTGTTGCAGGAAAAAAATGGAGATGCAAAATTTCAAGATTCCGAGCCCCCAACTCCACACTCAGTAATAAAAATGGGTTTGAGGTTAGTGCAAGCTATATTGTATGTATACTTTATGTAAGGTTGCAAGGCACATTGCATTGGAAGAGCAGAGAACGATGTAGGGAGGCTTGGGCTTGGAGCTGCTTGCTAGATTTATAGTAGTCTGAAATTTGTAATACTCATCAAGAAGTCTCTTTCCTGGACACCAGCAGCATACAGTTTAGCTAACTGTTTAATTAGAATATGCTTATGTTTCCATCCTAGCTTCCGCAACCCATGTACATTTTGACTTCCCTTGGGCCCTTTTTATGGCCTTTGACTTGGATTCTATTGTCACGGGCTTTATTATGTTTTCAGTTGGCTACTTAGATTTGCTGTCATAAGACATTTTTTTCTTGTTGCTTCTGAATTATGTTTATAACTGATGGAGAGTATCTGATTTAGTACCACTTTATTGATGTCCAAGAGAATATTATATTTCCCCATTCTTTGATCAGTTGCTGAATTTGCATTGCATGCTATGATTATTCGCTATTATAATTCTAAATTGACTACCTTATGCTTAAACCACCTATAGGGATCGTGCAAGTAGCATGGAGGATCCAGATGGGACATTGGCGAGTGTTGCACAATGCATTGAACAGTTGCGGCAGAGTTTCTCATCAGTACAAGAGAAAGAGCATTCGCTGAGGCAATTGCTGGAACTCATTGACACACGTGAAAATGCTTTTAGTGCTGTTGGATCTCACTCTCAGGCTGTTCCGGTTCTTGTCTCTCTTCTCCGATCAGGATCACTTGGAGTGAAGATCCAGGCTGCAACTGTTTTAGGCTCGCTTTGTAAGGAGAATGAACTAAGAGTTAAAGTCTTGCTTGGGGGCTGCATACCACCGTTGCTTGGTCTCCTCAAGTCCAGCTCTGCAGAAGGTCAAATTGCAGCAGCAAATACCATCCATGCTGTTTCACAAGGTGGTGTCAAGGATCATGTTGGATCAAAGATTTTTTCTACTGAGGGAGTTGTTCCAGTGCTTTGGAAACTGCTACAGAATGGGCTGAAGACGGGAGATTTGGTTGATAACTTATTGACTGGAGCATTAAAAAATCTCTCAAGCAGCACTGAGGGATTTTGGTTGGCAACAGTACAAGCTGGAGGAGTTGATATACTTGTAAAGTTGCTCAAAACTGGACAGTCAAGCACTCAAGCTAATGTATGTTTTCTTCTTGCTTGTATGATGATGGAAGATGCATCTGTTTGTTCCAAGATATTAGCTGCGGAAGCTACCAAACAGTTGCTTAAACTGTTAGGACCTGGTAATGAAGCCCCTGTGAGAGCCGAGGCAGCTGGTGCTCTGAAGTCTCTTTCTGCTCAGTGTAAAGAAGCTAGAAAGGAAATAGCTAACTCTAATGGTATTCCTGCTTTAATAAATGCTACAATAGCTCCTTCAAAAGAGTTCATGCAAGGTGAGTATGCACAAGCATTGCAGGAGAATGCTATGTGTGCTTTGGCAAACATCTCTGGTGGTTTATCTTATGTCATCTCAAGTCTCGGTCAAAGCCTTCAATCATGTTCTTCACCTGCTCAGACTGCTGACACACTCGGGGCTTTGGCTTCAGCTTTAATGATTTATGACAAAAACGCAGAATCTACTAGAGCGTCAGATCCTCTGGTTATTGAGCAAACTTTAGTTAACCAGTTCCAATCTCGCTTACCATTCCTTGTGCAAGAACGTACTATAGAAGCTCTAGCTAGTTTGTATGGGAACACTATACTTTCAATTAAACTTGCAAATTCTGATGCCAAAAGGTTGCTTGTGGGATTGATCACAATGACAACCAATGAACTTCAGGAAGAGCTTATGAGAGCCCTCCTTGCACTTTGCAACAGTGAAGGAAGTCTATGGCGTGCTCTTCAAGGTCGTGAAGGTGTTCAGCTGTTGATATCACTTCTTGGTCTATCATCAGAACAACAACAGGAATGTGCAGTTGCGCTGCTTTGCCTTCTATCTAATGAAAATGATGAAAGTAAGTGGGCCATTACTGCTGCTGGTGGCATTCCTCCTCTTGTTCAAATTCTGGAAACTGGTTCTGTGAAGGCCAAGGAAGATTCTGCATTGATCCTCAAGAATCTATGCAATCACAGTGAAGATATACGTGCATGTGTTGAAAGTGCTGATGCTGTTCCTGCACTATTATGGCTGCTTAAAAATGGGAGCCCAAATGGGAAAGAAATTGCCGCAAAGACTTTGAACCATTTAATTCATAAATCTGATACTGCTACTATCAGTCAGCTCAGTGCATTATTAACCAGCGATTTACCTGAATCTAAAGTGTATGTCTTGGATGCTTTAAGAAGTATGCTTTCAGTGGTCCCCTTCCAAGATATATTGCGTGAAGGTAGTGCTGCTAATGATGCAATTGAGACCATGATTAAAATATTGAGCTCAACTAAAGAAGAAACTCAGGCAAAGTCAGCATCGGCTTTAGCTGGGATTTTTGAAACCAGGAAGGATTTGCGTGAAAGTAGCATTGCTGTAAAAACTCTTTGGTCAGTCATGAAGTTGCTAAATGTTGAATCAGAAAACATCTTAGTAGAGTCCTGCCGTTGCCTTGCTGCAATATTTCTTTCAATTAAGGAGAACAGGGATGTGGCTTCTGTTGCTAGAGATGCAATGTCTCCCTTAGTTTCACTTTCTGACTCGGCAGTTCTTGAAGTAGCAGAGCAGGCTGTATGTGCTCTAGCAAATCTTATTTTGGATACCGAGATATCCGAGATGGCGATTGCTGAACAAATTATTCTGCCTTCTACAAGGGTTTTACGTGAAGGGACTGTTTCTGGAAAGACTCATGCAGCAGCATCAATAGCACGACTGCTCCATTCAAGGCGAGTTGATTATGCCATAGCTGATTCTGTGAACCGTGCTGGAACAGTTCTTGCATTAGTCTCTTTACTAGAGTCTTCCAGAGGTGAATCTGCTGCCACAGGAGAGGCACTAGATGCACTTGCTATTCTGTCAAGATCTGAATCAGACAGTGGACAAATAAAACCTACATGGGCAGTTTTAGTTGAATTTCCAGAAAGCATATCTCCTATAGTTTCCTCCATTGCTGATGCAACACCCTTGTTACAGGATAAAGGTATTGAGATATTGTCACGACTTTGCTATGATCAACCTGTTGTTCTAGGAGAGACTGTTGCTACTGCTTCTGAGTGCATTCCATCAATTGCTAGAAGGGTGTCCAGTTCCACAAACTTAAAGGTCAAAATTGGTGGCACTGCTCTTCTTATATGCGCAGCAAAAGTTAATCATCATAAAATGGTTGAAGATCTCAATCAATCAAACACTTCTCTCTATCTAATTAAATCACTTGTTGCGATGCTTGGTTCTGGAGAGACTTTGTTGGCAAATCCACAAGATGATGATCAGGATGCCATTAGCATATGTAGGCACGCTAAAGGAGAAGACAGGAATGGGGAATCTGATACTGTCACATCCATTATTTCCGGTGCAAATTTGGCTATATGGCTACTCTCTGTCCTTGCTTGTCATGATGAAAAGAGTAAAACCCCAATAATGGAAGCTGGAGCAGTTGAAGTTGTCACTGAGAGAATTTCCCAACGATCTTCTCAATATGCTCAGGTATTCGATCCTCTTATTAATTATTTATATAAAATAATGTTGATAAGAATAGAACTTATGACGCTTACAATTATAAGTAAAAATTTTCCGAGATGACATTGATATTGTTCCCTGTTTCCCTATTCTTCAATTGTGACTATATTACCTCTTGCTTTTATCGAAAATTTAACATTCTCTGCTAATTTGCAGATTGATTTTAAAGAAGATAACAGCATATGGATTTGTGCATTATTGCTAGCAATCTTATTCCAAGATAGAGATATCATTCGGGCACATGGAACAATGAAATCTATACCAGTACTTGCAAATTTAGTGAAGTCAGAGGTTTTGGCGAACAGATATTTTGCTGCACAAGCAATAGCCAGTTTAGTCTGTAATGGTAGTAGAGGGACTCTCCTATCTGTTGCAAATTCAGGGGCTGCTGCTGGTCTGATCTCTTTACTTGGCTGTGCTGATGTTGATATACAAGAACTTCTTGAATTGTCTGAGGAGTTTGCTTTGATACGCTACCCAGATCAAGTTGCTCTTGAGAGGTTATTTAGAGTTGAAGACATTAGGGTTGGTGCAACTTCTCGAAAAGCAATACCTGCCCTTGTTGATCTACTTAAACCAATTCCAGACCGTCCTGGTGCACCTTTTCTGTCCCTTGGGCTTCTGATTCAGCTTGCAAAAGACTGTCCCTCAAATAAGATTATTATGGTGGAATCAGGAGCTTTGGAAGCTCTGACTAAGTATCTCTCTCTAAGTCCTCAAGATGCTACAGAGGAAGCTGCTACTGATCTATTGGGGCTCCTATTTAGTAGTGCTGAAATTCGAAGACATGAGGCAGCATTTGGCGTTGTTGGTCAACTTGTGGCAGTTTTACGTCTTGGGGGAAGAGCTGCTAGGTTTAGTGCTGCTAAAGCATTGGAGAGCCTATTCTCTGCTGACCATATCAGAAATGCTGAGGCTGCCCGGCAAGCCGTTCAACCCTTGGTTGAGATTCTTAATACTGGAATGGAGAGAGAGCAGCACGCTGCTATTGCAGCGTTAGTTAGGTTGTTGAGTGAAAATCCTTCTAAAGCACTTGCCGTTGCTGATTTTGAAATGAATGCTGTGGATGTTCTTTGCAGAATCCTTTCAACAAATTGTTCAATGGAACTGAAGGGAGATGCTGCTGAGTTGTGTTGCGTTCTTTTTGCTAATACAAGAATCAGGTCCACTATGGCTGCAGCTCGTTGTGTTGAACCTCTTGTGTCTCTCCTTGTAACTGAGTTCAGTCCTGCTCATCATTCAGTTGTCCGGGCATTAGATAAACTTTTGGACGATGAACAACTGGCGGAACTAGTTGCAGCACATGGTGCTGTAATACCTCTTGTAGGCCTTCTGTATGGTAAGAATTACGTGCTTCATGAAGCTATCTCAAGAGCTCTTGTGAAGTTAGGGAAAGACAGGCCTGCTTGTAAGATGGAAATGGTGAAAGCTGGGGTAATTGAAAGCATACTTGATATCCTCCATGAAGCGCCAGATTTCTTATGTGCTGCTTTTGCAGAACTCCTCCGAATATTGACAAATAATGCTACAATAGCTAAAGGACCATCTGCTGCAAAAGTGGTTGAGCCCCTTTTTCAGTTATTATCCAGATCAGAATTTGGACCCGATGGACAACATAGTGCACTACAGGTCCTTGTGAATATTCTGGAGCATCCACAGTGTCGTGCTGATTATACCCTGACCTCTCACCAAGCTATTGAACCCATTATCCCACTTCTTGATTCTCCTGCTCCTGCAGTTCAGCAGTTGGCAGCAGAGCTTCTATCACATCTACTATTAGAAGAACGTCTGCAGAAGGATGCAGTGATACAGCAAGTAATCAGTCCCCTTATAAGAATTCTTGGTTCTGGCATACACATCTTGCAACAGAGAGCTGTAAAGGCTCTTGTTAGCATTGCTTTAATTTGGCCAAATGAAATTGCAAAAGAGGGTGGCGTCAGTGAGCTGTCAAAAGTGATATTGCAAGCTGATCCTTCGCTTCCACATACTTTATGGGAATCAGCTGCCTCAGTTCTAGCTAGCATTCTGCAATTCAGTTCTGAATTTTATCTAGAAGTTCCTGTTGCTGTTTTGGTAAGGTTGCTGCATTCAGGTTCCGAGGGAACTGTGATTGGTGCATTGAATGCACTTCTGGTATTAGAAAGTGATGATGGAACCAGTGCTGAAGCGATGGCTGAAAGTGGTGCCATAGAGGCTCTCTTAGAACTTCTGAGATCTCATCAGTGTGAGGAAACAGCTGCAAGACTGCTGGAAGTATTACTCAATAATGTGAAGATCAGAGAAACCAGAGTTACTAAAACTGCAATTGTACCACTGTCCCAGTATCTCTTGGATCCACAAACCCAAGCTCAACAGGCAAGGCTTTTGGCAACATTGGCTCTTGGTGACCTTTTTCAGAATGAGGCACTTGCTCGAAGTGCTGATGCTGTTTCAGCTTGTCGTGCTCTTGTTAATGTTCTTGAAGACCAACCAACAGAAGAAATGAAAGTGGTAGCCATATGTGCTCTGCAAAATCTTGTGATGTATAGTCGATCAAATAAGAGAGCAGTTGCTGAGGCTGGTGGTGTTCAGGTTGTATTGGATCTAATAGGTTCAAGTGATCCAGATACATCTATTCAAGCTGCTATGTTTGTTAAACTTCTATTTTCCAACCATACCATTCAAGAGTATGCTTCTAGTGAAACAGTCAGAGCCATAACTGGTAAGTTCCCGAGCTCTGTTGTACTTTATTATATTTGTGTGGATGGCCAATATGAGGAGGAGTTACTTAGAAATGCATGTTTAGTGTGTGGAAGTTTCCGTTACCGTATGCCTACTCTGGTTATATTGCATATCTTTTCTTTTCAAGAAGCATGGTTCTCAAACCTTATGGTAATAACATTTCAAAAGGGCCTATTCATTAACAGTTTGTCCTTGTTGGGGCATCAGTTGAATTTATGCTTCCAGTTTGATTAGTAATTCTAACTGTGTTATCATTTTGGTGGGTGCTAGTAACTGTAGACACTCTCCTCAAAAAGATTCGAGTGTTGCCATAACATATCACTATTCCCTGTTTTCATAGTCTCAAAAACATATAGACATTATGTTTGTTGCTCTACAGCTATATAAAATAAGTTGCATTGGCAAGTTATCTGTTTTTTGCACCCATTTATTGCCTTGCTGCGCAATAATCACGGTGCTGCTTGTGTGTCTGCATACACCTTAGTTTTCTTCACCATGGTGAAGACTTTGGAAGAAGCAACAAACAAGATATCTTATTCAAAGACCAGCAGTGCATTGAAATTCATTTGTTTTCGCTTTTCTCAATTTGCTTTTACAATGGTTTGTTCCTTGGATGATGTTTCCATACTAGCTTTTGCTTATTTTATGCTGTAACTTCTGTTCATATTTCACAGCTGCGATTGAGAAGGACTTATGGGCCACTGGAACTGTCAATGAGGAGTATCTAAAAGCTCTAAATTCTTTATTTAGCAACTTCCCACGTTTGAGAGCAACTGAGCCTGCAACACTTAGCATTCCCCATTTGGTTACATCCCTGAAGACCGGCTCCGAGGCAACTCAAGAAGCTGCTTTGGATGCTCTTTTTCTACTCAGGCAAGCTTGGTCAGCGTGTCCAGCTGAAGTTTCAAGAGCTCAATCAGTTGCCGCTGCAGATGCAATCCCATTGCTGCAGTATTTAATCCAGTCTGGCCCACCTAGATTTCAGGAGAAGGCAGAATTTCTGTTGCAGTGCTTGCCTGGGACATTGGTGGTGATAATCAAGCGTGGTAACAATATGAAGCAATCAGTTGGAAACCCAAGCGTCTATTGCAAACTTACTCTTGGCAGCACTCCACCTCGGCAGACCAAGGTAAGATGCTGCCATATCCTTATCCATCCTGTTTATCTAACTCTGAATTGAGTTCAGTAACTTCTCTTTCTGAATTTGTTATCGGCATCTACATTTATATTTATGTTCTCCTTGCTTGTTTCCCTCTTGTGAGTTTGTCCACATGTAGCCCTTACTGAGCAACACGTGAAAGGGAGTATTGAGTTTAATATCCGATGTCTTCAAGCTGAATCTCTCCCCCTATTATTAATTGATTTTAGGTTGGAAATGCTTAATTGATTTTCGGAACTTTCTTTTCTGGATACAAGGTTGGGACTCTGAAAGTACTTTGATTCCAACCATAGCCGACTCTTAAACTTTGTTTATTATGCTGGATCAGCTTAAACAAACTGGCTGAACATGTGTTGTGTCTATTTGTGCTTGGTTTTAGAATCACTTGGAACATTTTGTGCTTATGCTTACTTATGTGTTGCTCGTCAGATTGTATCAACTGGTCCGACTCCAGAGTGGGATGAAAGTTTTGCGTGGACTTTTGAGAGTCCACCAAAAGGCCAGAAGCTGCACATATCTTGCAAGAACAAGAGCAAAATGGGGAAGGTAAGTATCGCCATAATTAAGGACTACTCCCTTTTTGTTTCATTGACTGGTTGGATTGGGCGACTCCTATCTTATTTTTCCTTGATTGTATGCCAACAGAGTTCGTTTGGAAAAGTTACCATCCAAATCGATCGTGTTGTAATGCTTGGATCTGTGGCCGGCGAGTATACTTTGTTACCCCAAAGTAAAAGCGGTCCACCCCGTAATTTGGAAATTGAATTCCAGTGGTCTAACAAGTGACAGGTACTTTTGTGTTTCAGTGTACATAGTCCACCGGAGATTTTGTTGTGTGTCGATTGTGAAAGTAAAGTATTCGTTTTCTTTGTCCTCTGATTCTTTTCTTCTACTTTACAAGTATCGTTGTTGATGTTTGGACTTCCACTTGTTTGCTTTTGTACTTGAGACAACTGTTGCATCTGTAATGAGCCAATACCTTTTTTTTAGGAAATGACTCCTATTAGGAACTATGCTAACAAAGTCAATAAGTCGTAATACTAGAAGAGTAATAAAGAACCTAGAATATTTAAGAATTGTAAGAACACCAAGACCGTAACATTCAAGTAAAAGAGAAACAAGTGGTAAGAAAGGGTTTTTAATAGAAATAAAATGTAAAAAAGTAAAGCCGAAGGATCATTTTGTACTTGTAATTAGGGGATTCATTTTTAGATATCGTATTTTATTTGATATGATCTGAAATTTTGAATCAATAAAACAACAATCTATATTTGATTAGAAAAGTTAGATATTTGGATTGAATATTTAGATATTTAATCATTTGAATTTATGATTTGATTGAAGTAATTATTAAAAAATTATGATTTTTAAATATAATAAGATTCATATCTATGAAAAATTTTATTTTTAAGTTTTCAAATATAATAAGCATCAAATTATTAAATGTAGTAGGATTCATATACATAAAAATTAGAAAATTCAAACTTTTAGATATTACAAAAATTGGATATCAAAATTTTTTAATCGGATCAACAAATCATTAGATCAGATTGAATATTGTGAACACTCCTGCTCGTAGTAATCACGTACCAATAATGTTATCTCTTTTTACTTTCATCAACTAAATCTTCAAACTCTTAAATTATATCAATCTTATTAGAGTCGAATTTAAAAATTTAAATTGATAATTCATTCACCGATAATAAATATAATCATATATAAAATGAAAATAAATTAAATAAATCATAAAAATTAGTTAGAATATTTATAAGTGACATAATAAAAAGCCTTTAGTTATATCTATGGTCTATTATAATTTAATTATTAACTCTCTTTAATAAAACACATTATGGAAAATACATATCAATCTACAAATTTCCCCTAATCAAATCATTATTAATTCATTCATTCTGTTTATAATGTATTTTATATACAACTTTAAACTTGTATTTCAAAAGAAAAAATCCTGGCAAGTGAGGCCGTTTGCTGACGACATGGCTGACGATTTGAGTCCTTATCCCTCTAAAGATTCAAAGGGATAAATCATTAAATAATATGAACCGAGAGAGAGAGTATTTCTTTTAAATTTGTTGATGAAGTCCAATGGGATCCAAACTTCCATCAGTATTTGATATTAAGAATAATTTTTAAAATAATTTAAGAATAATATTTAAAATAATTTTTTAAATAAATATATACATTTTTATTTTTTATTTATATATTAAATCAAATAAAAAAAATTCCCTTAAAATGAAGAGTGCAATTGATCCACTTTTGACCCAACGTATGTTATAATGGCAAAGGTTATACTTTAGAAATGAAAAACATTAAATTATAGATTTAGTGGAGGCAATTTCTTTTTCTATTATAGAAAACTTAAAAAATGGGAAAAATCAATGCAAAAGTTTATATTTAGGGTAAACTAAAAATTTTATCACTCAACTTTTTTTTACTTTCATTTTGACCACTGAAATATAAAAAATTCATTAAAATTACTCAACTTTTAATTTACTCATATTTCTATCACTCCATCACTAAATACCCATGATGGTCACTTACGATATTGACTTATATTATTTTGATCATTTACGTTATTGATTTATATTATTTCGGTCATATAGCCATTAACACATATTAAATCAATAATGTGACTTAAGTTTTAAGTTAGCCCATGAATTTTAAATAAAATAATAATTTAAATTCTAAACTTTAGATACATATCAATTTAAACCTTAAACTCCTCATATCATTAAATTAACACGATTTAACAATTTAATGACCAAAACTTTATAAATCAATAACGTAAATAATCAAAACATTATAAAATGATATACAAGTACCAAACATTACTTTTTAAAAAAAAGATTGAAGAACAAAAGTGAACACTTATAAAATAAAAGTAATCATCACGGTATAGTTTATCCTAAATCAAATTCATATATCTAACTTAAAAAATAAAAAAAAACTTGATTTTAATTTCGGATAACCATATATATATAAGGTTAATTACACCATACATTCTAGATTGTGGTACTCATTCTAAATTGATCTCTAAATTTTTAAACATTTTAATTTTATCCTCAAACTATTACCTTTGATTCTAAATTTCTCCTTAACATTTGAACATTCTATTTTCATCCTCAAACTATGACTCTCATTCTAAATTAGTCCTCAAACATTTTGAACATTGTAATTTTATTCCTAAATTATCAATATATATTATTTCTATCTTACGTTAGTAAAACCTTATAAAAACTACTAATTGTCATGAAAAAACATATGTATTATGTAATAATATGATATGATATAAATAAAAATTTAAAGATAAAATTAAAATATTTAAAAAGTATAGGGACTAATTTAAAGGAGGATTATAGTTTGAGGTTGAAAATAAAATATTCAAAAATTGATGACTCATTTAAAATAAAAGTTATAGTTTAAGAATAAAATTAAAATATTTTTAAAAATTAGAAACTGTTAAAATAAGTATCATAGTTTAAGCACGTATATGTCTATGGATGAGTCTACAACGGTCGTCGAACATCGCTGAACATTGTTAATGTTGCACACCGCTGAACATTATTAAATTAATTTGTAAAAAATTTAAATCTAAAAGACTAATCATACAATTATTAAGTATATATTGAGTTTATCACTCTTTTATTAATTACATACTGAGTTCTTGAGATTTAAAATTTTTATTAATTAATTTTAATAGTATTCAACAATGTTCAATATTAGTGGTATTTAACAGTGTTCGACGCCCGTTATAAAATTTTTCTATGTCTAATTCACTCATATTTTTAAACTTAAAAAATGATATATTCAATTTTAACGATTTAAAAAATTGGAGTGGACGAAATGATCAAGTGGCGGCGGTCCCAACTCCCAAGCCTGTTTTTGAACAATGCTGTAAGCACTAAGCACGTCTATTGTAAGCTGTTTGAGGTTTTAGGTGTAGTTTTTTGTTTTATTAAAAAAATGCTTGTGGTGTTAAAATCCATATATTTTAGATTTGGAAACATAGTTGAAGCACACCAACCATGGTGCCATCCATTGTATTCACTCCTTCATAGTCAAATTCAGAGCCATCCTTGTAAGGAAAGAGAAAGAGCAATAATTGCAGAGTTTCTTTGGGAGTCTTTCTAGATTACAAGAAATAAAGAGAAGAAGAAGAAAACTGAAAGGAGATTGGAGAAGGAGAAAAGAGAAAAAGGACAAAGCTTCTCATTCTCTTCAAATTACTCAAACAAACCATATTTTTCTCTCACTAAGCCGGTTCAATTCATTCCTACTAATTCACAACTTACAAGAGAATCAAAGTTTGATTCTTTCACTTTCATGTCTAATGATCCATCTGAAATGAAAGCACCCATCTTTTTTCTTCTTCTCCAATCTGATTCCTTTCTCAATGTAAGCAATCATTTGCTTTTCCTTCTGAGATTCTAAGATTTGGGATTTATTTGGAGACTGACTTCTTATTGATTTCTGTCTGGGTTTTGGTTGAATTATTTTCTTATGTTGGGTTTTCAAAGTTATAGCCCTTGTATATTTTTCATGGATGATGCTTGCAGGAAAAGGAATGGACTTAATAACTTTTATTGTTAATCCTTGTTGTTATTGGTTTGAGACTTTTTTCAGTTTTGTGAACCAATTGGCTGTGCATTATTATCCATTTATGATTTATTCTTTTTATTAAGTTGTGTTACAATAATATTTCAATACAAATGCCAGATTCGAACCCTCACAAGGGGTGAAATGGATGAACATCCATGACTGCTAGGCCAATGAGCGGAGGTCTATAATTTTTTTTTTGGATAAGTAAAATTTAAGTGGCTTCTAGAGGTCTATAATTTATGTTTTTAATCACAACATTGTTGTTTGAATTGGGTAGTTCTGCATTTATTTGTCTGACACTGAGATATTAAAAACTGCATTCACTGTTCTGCATGCATCCTGGAAAGGCCCCTTTTTATTTATTTTTATCGTTTTATTAAGGAAAGGGATGTTGTTTTATTTTCTCTCTGCATAAAACTAAGTTTTGATGGAATAGTCTTGTTACTAGTTTTTATTGATAATAAAGTTTGTAATTTTAGTAACTTCATATTATTACAGAATTCGAAGGTTTATTTATATTATATTTTATTTCAACATTCTTGTAATTATATGAATATTCCTTTTGACTCTAGCCTAATGTTGATTTTTCCCTTTAATAAGACGTTTTTCTTGCTTACAAGAGTGATTTTGCAAAGAGGTTCTGTACAAAGGTATTGTATATTATAAAGTTTTGTTCACCAAACATAGAACTTAAGGAAAACGATGATTGTGATGTTTTGTAAATATATAATGTTATTGAAATGTTAGTCATAAACTAAAAAGAACAAACTCGCATGCCATGTCCACCCACCCCTTCAAATTTTATAGAAGGTGTTAGAAATGCTGTAAAATTGTTGATCCAAGTTGAAAGCACAAGAGGTTGTGCTTAAATGTTGCTACGTTTCATTGCTTGGCTGCTTGTCCTAACACAAACTTGTTCTTATGAGAGCTTTTTCTTTTTCTTTCTCTCTTTAGCAATCATTTTGTTTCATTACAGAATATTGATCTTACTGCCTATGTTGCTCAGGTTCATGTGAGTGGGAATGCTAAAATTTTCTTGTGCACTGTCTGAAACTCGGTTTCAAGTGTAGGATAACATGTTCAGCGGATACTTTAGGAAAATCAAGGACTGAGAAACATGGCTAACTCATTTGTGTGCTGATAAAAGATTTCATATTCCATTGCATTGATCGTTGGGGTGAACTATGTTGAAGATGGAATTACTTCTTGGTATTCTTATATTCACTTGCTTCCTTGCTTCTGTATCTGCAAATTTACAAGGTACATAATTATTCTTGTTTGACATTTTTTCTTCTGAAGTTTATAATTGCAGTTGAAGCAATTATTTTGAAGATTTCACTTATTGTGGTAATGTTAATACACAAGTCATGATCTGATTATT
Organism: Abelmoschus esculentus; assembly: GCA_035048815.1. Taxonomy (NCBI): domain Eukaryota; kingdom Viridiplantae; phylum Streptophyta; class Magnoliopsida; order Malvales; family Malvaceae; genus Abelmoschus; species Abelmoschus esculentus. The sequence continues at coordinate 213,778 of JAUCBN010000026.1, read as the reverse complement.
TTTCTCATAACAATAATTACTTTGGAGTTTCTGTGATCTAATTATTTTCTCAATACAATATTGGAGTTTTGAGTCCTTATTCATGCTGAAGTATTTAGATGTAAACGGTAGATATTAATCAGACAGTTAGCTCAAATGGGAACACAGTATGATGCTCCGATCTTCTTGTTTTCCTCAATGAGATTTACCTACTCACTTCCCATCAATTGTTGTCAGTTAGATTTGAGTTGCTGAGGCCTCTAGACTCGGTTGCTCATGTGTTTTTAATCAAACAGTGTGGAACTTTATTTTCCTTTACTTAAAATAACTGGGTTGAGTTTTGATTTTCTGAGAAACTTGGCTGGTTTTTGCCTTAATAATTGTGATGATAAGATCATGTGGTGCTTAACCCGGCTTCTACTTATATTGAATTAAATGCTAAGAATTAGGCCTGGTTTTGTCCGAGGGTTGCTTGATTGGATTATGAATATTCAAATTATCTGTTTCAGGAGATGCTTTATTTGCATTGAAGACTTCACTCCAAGCTTCAGCCCTCCAATTGGCAGACTGGAATCAAAATCAAGTTAATCCTTGCACTTGGTCATACGTTATGTGTGATCCTAGTTATAATGTTATTTCTGTGTAAGTATTATTTCTCCTTGCCTTTGAAACACGATCATAAATATATACTTACACGATTTAATATTTTCTTTTTATACTTCTTACAGTTATCCTTATATTGTAATTGCGCTTTCAGGACATTGCCATCCATGAACTTCTCTGGCTCCTTGTCCCCTAAAATAGGAGTTCTGAATACTCTTTCATCACTGTACGTATGGAATATATTTGGTGAAACAGTAGATTTCAATAACTTATGTTGTTATGTTGTGTGTGTTCATCATGCAGTACTTTGAAAGGATGTGGTATAACTGGTGAGATACCGAAAGAGTTAGGGAACTTGTCAAGCTTGACCAGTTTGGATTTGGAAAACAATCGTTTAAGTGGAGATATACCCTCTTCCCTTGGTAATCTTAAAAATCTTCAATTCCTGTAAGTAATACAGTTTACATTATTTATATCCGAGTTTCCTTTTTCCTGTTTTGGTATTGTATTTACTCATTGGAAGGTATTCTTTCACTCAATCAGGACACTGAGTAAGAACAATCTCTCTGGGACTGTCCCTGAGTCAATTTCACAACTTCCAAAGTTGATCAGCCTGTAAGTATTGGATCCCGAATGATATCGGAATGTGTGGGAGAAATAGAATTTTAATTGAATCAGCCTTTTCTGCAAGTTATGAAACTAATCCTGGTTATATTAAAAAAAGAAGAAGAATATGAAGAAAGAAACTAGTGCTGGTGATGAAAAGGTTTCAACTTTGAAGACATTTGCAATGCTTTTTTGGGTTCACTGGTCATTGTATCTGGGATAGAAATGGTGTTTTAGTATGGTTAGAGTTAATCTATGCATTTGTAGCTGGTGCCATGTAATGTTTTGGCTATGATTTTGATTTAGCAAAACTATATTGAAAAAGCCTCGGTCCGTACAAATCAGTCCATAACTTCCCAGTTTGTAAAGTTTTAGACTTGAATGTATGAGGAGTTCTTTCTCTTTATGCATTTTCAAGTTACTAATGGCATTGTTGAACTTGTCTCTGCAGTCTGCTTGATTCGAATGATCTTAGTGGTCAAGTTCCTGATCATTTGTTCCGGATTGCAATTTACAAGTATGACTAACTTTGATTAGTGTGTTTCATTTTCTATTTTAATATTTATCACAGTGAATCTGAAGATAATTTTGTTTACCTCAGTTTTACAGGAAACAGGTTAAATTGTGGGGGAAATGTTTCTAACAGTTGTGTGTCAAGAGGAAATGTTTCAGGTAATTGGATTAACTATTTTGATTGAATTATGTTGTTTTACGATCTTCAACGGTTTAAAATACACCATATAAATTCACTCCATAATTTGATCGGCTATCCCTTTGCTTGCAGATTCTTTGCGGAAGCCAAAGGTTGGACTTATTATCGGAATCATTGTGGGGGTTATAATTCTTCTTTCTGGTAGCTTGCTGTTTTTCCTGTTCAAGAGTACACATAAACGCTTCAAGGGCGAAGTGTTTGTAGACGTTGCAGGTTACCGGTTTTCTACTCTCAGTTTTACGTGCTTATGAATCATCTTTTTATCTCTTGGCATTACACATTATAGGTTGATAGGTTTGCTTTGAAGCTCATTAAATTTTCGTGGTCAGGTGAAGTGGACCGAAGAATTGCTTTTGGTCAATTGAGAAGGTTTGCGTGGAGGGAATTACAGTTGGCTACTGATAGCTTTAGTGAAAAAAATGTCCTTGGACAGGGAGGTTTCGGAAAGGTTTATAAAGGTGTGCTTTCAGACAACACAAAAGTTGCGGTTAAGAGATTAACCGATTTCGAAAGTCCTGGAGGAGATGCAGCTTTTCAACGTGAAGTTGAGATGATAAGTGTAGCTGTTCACAGGAATCTCTTACGGTTGATTGGCTTTTGCACGACACCAACAGAACGCCTTTTGGTCTACCCCTTTATGCAGAATTTAAGTGTGGCCTATCGTCTTCGAGGTACTACTTCTCATGAACATGTTTAAACATCATTTTTGGTAACTTCTATGGTCATTGAGTTATTTGCATTTTTAAGCTTTTGGTTTTAGGGAACCTTCATATAATTTGACTATCACCAAACCGTTGCAGATGTCAGACCTGGTGAACCTATTTTGGATTGGCCTACAAGAAAAAGAATAGCCCTAGGTGCAGCACGGGGACTGGAATACCTTCATGAACATTGCAATCCTAAGATCATTCATCGGGATGTGAAAGCAGCTAATGTATTATTGGATGAAGACTTTGAAGCAGTTGTTGGTGACTTTGGCCTTGCGAAGTTGGTCGACGTGAGGCGGACAAATGTTACAACTCAAGTTCGTGGGACAATGGGACACATAGCACCAGAGTACTTGTCCACCGGAAAATCTTCAGAAAGAACAGATGTTTTCGGTTATGGGATTATGCTTCTAGAGCTTGTAACAGGTCAACGTGCAATCGACTTTTCACGCTTGGAAGACGAAGATGATGTTTTGCTGCTTGATCATGTAAGATGTTTCCAATCCAGCAACATAAAATCACCATAGTTTTATTAGCAGATACATTCTGTTCATTATATTTTATGATTCTATTTAGTACCATTTAGCTTTTTGCTCACTGAATGGCATACACGTTCATTTTTGAAGGTCAAGAAACTGGAAATGGAGAAAACGCTCGATGCTATTGTCGACCGTAATCTTAATAGGAATTACACCATCCAGGAGGTGGAGGCAATGATCCAAGTTGCTTTGCTTTGTACCCAATCTTCACCAGAAGATCGTCCGGCAATGTCGGAGGTGATTAGGATGTTGGAAGGAGAGGGTCTGGCAGAGAGGTGGGAAGAATGGCAGCATGTTGAAGTCACGCGTAGGCAAGAGTACGAAAGAATGCAACGGAGATTCGAATGGGGAGAAGATTCTTTGTATAACCATGATGCAATTGAGTTATCCGGTGGAAGATGAGGTAAACAGTTGTTCCCTCTGCTTGTTAAAATCATGTAACATCCTAGTTTGTATTAGTAGGTTTTGCTAAATTAATGATTCTAGTTTGAACAATGATATATAAATCCTGGGAAAATGCAGATGTTTTGTATTTGTTAGCCATAACTCTGATTTTCAACATGTTCTAGTCTAGATTTTTTGGGTACATGTTTATTGAGTCAAAAGGACTAACCAGAAGAAAGGGCATGATGACCTTAGTATTTTCACATGATGCTTAAGATTTAAGAATACTGAAAATCATCCACATTTTTACCAATCCTGTTTTCATTTATTCTTGTCTTAATTTCAATCACATGCTTCACATTTATTAAATCCAACTTGAATTGATCAGATTTAGATTGAACCGTTTCGAACCATTATAAAACCGAAAACCAGTACCGGTTAAACCGGATAAAAAAGGCCAAAATTGGTTAATTTAAGTGTTAACTCGAAATTCATTGCCAGAACTGGACAAAAAGTTGCTTCTTTTCTATACAAAATATCTCACTTCTTTGCAGCTCTATTCTCAGTTTCTCACAAGAGAAACTAAGTTCTTGTGAGCCTATGAAATTTGAATAATGGAGAAGGAAGATCACACTTATTTGGTGCTTTCCAAACACATAAATATATTTTACTAAAAAAGTTATCAAACAATAAGTTCACATATACGATATTCTTAACTCGATAATGGCTTATTTCACAAATGTGCAATCAAATATTTCCATTAGAAGAAGTTCTAGGATGGGAATTCCAGGTCTAAGGCTCAACTAACTTCTACATCTTCCATATAGAAACTCCACGAATTCCGCACAAACCCAATCGTTTTTAACACCATAATCATTCGTCATGAGAACAAAAACAGCAGTGACAAAGCATGGAATAGACTAAATTGAGATGAATACCGACATTCTGCAATTTTATGAGGTTGTGCCCCCACCATCAGACATAAGAGATGCAGCAGCTGCAGCAGCTGTAGGGACTACACCGGTTGAAACACCTGGCTTTGACAAATGCAGCAGCCTGTAAAATTAAACATCAGAGCTTGTATGAGTTACAAGTATATAACCATAGGATCTGTGAAGTTTGATCACCAATTTATCCCACAGCATACATAGGAATCATTCTTTATATCAGGATTATCAATCATCAAGAAGCTATGAATAAACCGGTTTCTAAGCATGGAGTAGAAATTGGATAAGATGGACAAGTTCTGCATAATCATGCCAGTTAAGAAGGCATTTCGTACGGTGCAAGATATTCGCAGAAGGAAGAAACAGCAGCGACAACTTCATTATAATTTTCAGATGTTGCAGGGGCAGTCACTTCTACAAGCTGTATACCAGGTGTTACCGGCACAGGCCCATCGCCGTCTGTCGCATGAAGTTTTAGCATCTTATTGACAGATGAAACAGTTACAGTTATCTGAGCTCCCCTCTGGAAATGAAAGGTGAATCCCACCCTCAGGAGCTCATGATCCAACTTATATCCTAGAGCATAAAATAACCGAAGCACGTTCTTGCTTGCTTTGCTTTCTACCATACTCCGAACTAGAACAGAAATTTGCTCTGCCCCAGCACCCCTCATCGCACCACCAACATGTTTAACAGTCCTACAGGAAATATACAAGGCTGTGTAACAAACAATCCAATCCCAAATTTCACAAAACTAAAAACTCCAGTTTACCAAGTAGGTTCAGACTGCTCAAGATCACATAATAATCTGACTTCTGAAGCAACAAATCCTGTAAAATTCTTAACATTAGCAAAACAGAACCTAACCATTCTGTATTACAATAAAGCAAGACAACCATGAATTACTACATGATTAATCAGGAAAATCATTCACAAAATGTTTTCATCACCCAAGACTCCATTGATTGTTAGAAAAATTAGAGCTTTTGAGATTGAGAATGTGAAGAATTACCAAGATTTGGACCACTTTTAAGGCAAATTTCATGGACCCTTAAGCTTTTTTTATGAACCCCACAAAGACCTTGAAGTAGAATCTCGAGTGCTTCAACATACTGCAAATCTCGAAAAACAACCAAATCATCTTAACGTAACCCTCAAAGTCAGTAAATTTCAAAAAAAAAAAGTGTGAATTTTTACCGGTGTTTCTATAATTCCCTGAACAACGCACTCCATTTTGACAACTTTTGCCTTCAAATCTTACTGATTTAGACGATGAACTTCAATCGGAGATCGATAATGGACACGCTCACAGCGAAACCCTTCCTCTGCTTACTGAGTATCGGTGTAGGCTTTGAAATGTTCCCAAAACAAAATATGGGCTGAAACTTGAACAGGTTTTCATGTTTTGTGTGACCCAACCTGAGCCCATCATTTTACGACGATCCTATTTTGGATTGATTTAAACTTGAGAAGGAGAAGCAGATGTTGTTGCCGAAACCCTAAACAAGAAAAAAAAAACTAGGCAAACCAAGAGAAGTAACTTTAAAAATGAAAAATCCATAATGAAATGGTTTAAAAATAGGGGATGGAATTTTTTGGAAAAATTTTAAAATAATCAAATTTAATATTAAATTTTAGAGTATAAGAAAACTTTGGTTATATTTTAAATTTTAAGTTAATTTCTACTGTACACATAATATTTTTTATATTATTATTTTGCGAGTGACGTTTTTTTTATTTGTACTGTAATTCTTAGTCTAGATTTTAAAATAAATTTTATAAAGTCTATTTTCTCAAATAAAAACTTTAAAGATCTTATATGTCCAACATAAGAACCGTAATTTGATTTAATATGTAATTCAGTGATTTTTTTTATATAATCATCCGTATCCAATTAAATTTGTTTTATTTATAACGCTAGAATTTTAAACCTAGCTTTACTTAAAATGATCTAATACATGAACACATTAATTATTGGTTTAATATAATAATTTTTTTAAAAATACAAAGATAATCACGTTTACGATCACACTCATAAATAAATAGTTCACATTCGAACATTAATTATAAACACAATCAAATTTAAAAACCTTATATAACTAGTTACTCCATGAGAATTCAAATCATTTGTTGTGAAGGGATGGAGGGTTGATTTTCTGATATCTTCCTTGAGTGCTTAGGATGGACCCTCATAGTAATATAAGCTTTGATCATAGGCTTAACCTTTTCAACAGCGCTAATAATTCCCCAAAACATGAACCGATATACAACCACCATGCCTAGCAAAATTGCAGCATCAATCCATTTAGAGTATCCCATTTCAACCTGCCAAAAGCTTCTCAAGATCTCATCACCTGTAATGGTGGAAGGTCCACCTGAGAGATTGTTGGGGAAGGTTAGCCCTTCGAATTCGTTCTTGTAGAACCCTTGATTCGCATACTTGTGGAATGCGATGTAGTACATGGGGTACCTCCAAAATGGTTTTGGAAGATCATCTGGCAAACGGAAGAAGCCGCCGTTCAACATCATCACCCCTTGGATACCGGCTCCTGTGATGATTCCCATGAGGAAATCTGGTACAATGCTCGCGACGGTCATCATTAAGCTCTCCACCAGCATCATGGTGATGAAGAGCAATATGACAAAGTAGGCAAAGTGGTCAAAGCTCTTTTGGAGTCCAACCAAGTAGTAGGCTAGAGCTCCTGGTACTAAAGAGATCAAGAACAAGTAGGGGATGGATGAAATGGTGTTTCCAATAACAAATGCTCCGACCGTGTAATGTCCGTTTAATCGTTCCCGACTGAATATCTGATTTCGATGAAAAGGGATAGAAAAGGAATGTCAACGTTAGTGTCCAAATGGTGAAGGTATTAAAAAAATGGAGGCAGAGGTAGTACCTTCATGTCTTCAACAAAAGAAGGGAATCCACCTATTGCCATGAATGTCAAGAATGCTGCAACAAACATCAGCATGGATCCTCTGGCCTGAAAATGCAAAAGTTTCATCAATTCTTTTATGTTATCTTCACTAAAAGCAACAAATAGTTTCCACTTTCCGGTATGTCAAGTTACCTGAATTGAGCCAAAGGTGAAGCCAATGTCATGGAAGATAGTTCCAACACATAAACACAATGCAATGTAGATCGCAAGTCGAAGCCAGTAGTAGCCTAAATCGCGATACATATTAATGAATGATCTCTTTGTAAGAACAACACTTTGCGTAACAAAGCTTGCTTGGCTTCCCTTCTTCTCTAGAGGCCCTCTTTTCTGCAAATAAACAATCCTTACACGTTAAAATAATTGGCCTTTTTGTTGTTGTTAAAGTCTCTTGATGTTACAAACAAGCATACTTGTTGGGATATCATCGATATGTTCTGCTGAACTTGCTTGCATATCTCGGATGACTTATAATACTCGACGAGTGTGTCGATTATTTTCTCCGTGTTATAGCTACTTTTTCCTTGTTCTATGTCCTAATCAACACCAAGTAAAAATTATTAATTGCTGCCTATCAACTGCATGGTTCAGTGTTTCAATGAAAAAAAAACAGATACACTTACTTCATCAAAGTCTTTGTTTATGGTTCTGAGATAGTGATCTGATGGATTCCTCAAAGCTGGACATGGGTAGCCGTGTGTAGCAAAAAACTAGAAACAATGAATGCTAGAACATTAATTCGATAAATTTCGTGTTGGATATGCATTTTGAATAGGAATTGAATGTATGCATACCTTCTCTGCCATTGAAACAGGACCAAAATAGACTGTTTTGCCAGATGAGAGAAGGCAAAGATTATGGAATAGCTCAAAAACTTCACTGCTAGGTTGATGAATGGATGCAATTACAGTGGTTCCATGTTGGTGAGCTAGCCTGACGATCCGGTTCATGACGTGGTACGATGCTGCACTGTCTAGTCCACTAGTTGGCTCGTCTAGGAAGAGCAGCTTCGGCCGTGTCAATATCTCGATACAGATGCTGACTCTCCTCTTTTGTCCCCCGCTGATTCCCTTGATGCTCCACCCTCCGATTCTGATGTCCATTGACTCTTGCAACCCCATTTCTCTGATTGTCAGCTCAGCTCTTTCTTTCTTTTGTGATTTTGACATGGAATCTGGCAGTTGAAGCTGTGCTGAGTAGTACACAGCTTCCCTTACAGTCAGTGTTGTCATGAGAGTATCATCTTGAGTCACATAAGCCGAAGTTCCAAATGCTAGTGTTTCCTTCAGACCATTAATCAGAATCTCCCCAGTTTGCTGCGTACCTGAACTTAGTAGTCTTCCTGCCAAATAAATTTTTATATGATTAGGGTGCTTGATCACGAGCTAAGCAGTAATCGATTTGACTTGAAAACTATTTAATTTGTATTGACAAGATTCAATAAATAAATAAAATTTAACTCGATTAAATTCGTTGTTTATTATGCTCCTTAGAATTTTATCTTATTTTTTAATCTATGTAAATCTAGTAATAATATGCGGAGCTTATTATAAACACAAATTAATAAGTTTAACAAAAATAAAATTAAAATTATGTACGAAACGATTTCAAAATGTGAACTCTAAGATAACAATTCATAAATACATTAAATTAACATATTTTAAAAAATTAACGAAATTATCACAGTCAATTTCAAGAGACATGAAAAGATGCAAATATAATCTATATCTTACTTTTTAAATATATATAAAATATAATAATGATATATAGAATTTAACATAAATTAATAAAAAAATATCAAGATAATATATAAAAAAAATTAAAATTTGAACCGATAACAATATACAATAACATCAAACTAACATATTATAAAAATAATTAATTATTCATCAACTTATTAAATTAAACTGAATTTTATTTAATTCAACTCATTAAAACTTCGATTTAAAATTAAATTAATTTAAATTATACATTTAAAGTTAGCCGTTCGCGAGCCCTCCATTAGCCCCTAGGAATCATTACTAAAATTATATATAGTATAAGAAAGGAGGGTGGAGCAGCAAGGGACTAAGGAGTGGAATGGATTGTATGTTTTTGTACCTGCCAATATATCAAGAAGGGTTGACTTGCCAGACCCTGAAGGTCCCATGATGGCTAGGACCTTGCCTGGCTCAGCATACCCTGTAAGCCCTTGTAATATCGCTTTGGTTCCCTTTTTCCCACCAGAAACCGTCACCCAAAGATCAGTCCACGTCAAGAATACGCCCTTAGGTTCTGGTGCAGGATCCGTTCTTGGCTCTGCAGCTGACGATTCCATGTGAATACCTGACTCAGGAGGTTGATTGTCGTTCCTTGAGAAGCCAATGCTAAATGGGAAACTGATCTCTATGTTTCTGGATAACTTATAGGGCTCGTCTTGTTCAGAAACTACTGTCTGAATCTCCAAGTCATCTGCATCTGGTTCAGGTTGATAAGATCTGATGGGGTTCGTCTTTGGCATCCATCTTGGGACGATGACCGAGGAATCCATGCTGAATGCTGAGAAAAACTACAGATCCTACCCTTATCAATGTTTTATTTGATGGAGCAGAGCAGAGGCGGTGCATTTATTCTCCAATCTCCCTTGATATCAACAATAAATGAGGTTGGTCAGAATAGGCAATAGCCTCCACCCCAGAGTTTATACTTTCTATAGTCCAATTTCCAAACTAGTTCACGTCGGCTATTCTAAAAGATGCGGAAAAAACTACGTGAAAAAGAGGAATACAAAAGAGAAAAAGAAAGGCAGCTGACAAGTTGAAGTTTATTATAAGTATTTTAGTTCAAAATAACTTTTTTATAGATAAAAATTATTAATTTATCGATAATAAATAATTTAAAATAACATGATAAACTTATATAACAGTATATATATTACAATATAAATATTATATAAACAAATTTATTTATATAATATATATATTTATCAAATAATTAAAAAAATAATATTCAAAGACGAAACTACATTACCAATGAAAGTAGTCTTTTGATTATCTTTCTTTTGTTCTTTTATACACGTTTTTTAAAAGCTTGAAATACTCCCTCCCACTTTTCCTTCTTTATATTTTATTTCTTCTTTCCTTTTGCTCCTTGCTTCTGTGTCTGCTCTTACTCTTCTAAACTATCCGACTGAGTCTTTGACAACTCTCCATAAATATTTATAGAATATAAGGATTGCTGGATTGGAATTTGAATCCATTAGTCTTTGCTTGATCCACCTTCTTCCTTCAGAATCTGGACACTTACCTAACCATCAAACTATGACTTTTCTCAACGTTTAAGAGTTTGAAGAATAGTTTAATAATAAGAAATATTGTATTACAAAATAGAAATGATATATCGTATCTGACTCGTATTTCCGTGTGGCAACCTTACCTTTTGGTCTCTTTAAAAGTCAATGTCGCCGGAGCAGTTGCCGATGTAGGGATTGGTGGCAAAGTGTTAGGGTCTGGAAGAGCTGAAACTGTTAGGCAGTTAAAACAAGTTGGCAAAGGGGGTATTGATTCACCTTTGAGTTGAATGATGAGGTGAGGAAGACAAGAAGTTGTACTTTGTGCGCTTTGTACGAGAAATTATTATATAGTTTAGCTTATCATATTATTCATAATTTTATTTAATAAAATTTATTCATTTAATTATATATAAAAAAAAAGATAGATTTACGTTAAAAAAATAAGATCAAAATTATTATTGGATGAAACATAAATAATATAATAAATTAGATTCATTTAATATTTTTTTGTTATGTCCTGATGTAGTACTATTGTAATGACCATGTGTCAATAAAATAACACACTTTTTTCGGAACTAAGTTATTGATTTCGGTTAGGAAGGGGGTTAATGAGATCTATTTTATTTAAAAAATATTTTTAATATAAAGGTATTAATTATTTTTAATCTAACCGATTTTTATAATACACATATTTAATCATATTTTTAATATGTGATATATATAACGGTGATGTTCAACTCAAACTTAAAAACTAATTCATTAATTATTAAAAATTTTGAGTTATTTGAGTTTTCATTTTGTAACCAAAACTTTATTAAAAATTTCTACAAATCGAGTTTATAAAATTAAGACTTTAATACGAATCAATTATTTTTACATCATATTAAATAATTTAATATTTTTTGAGTCAAATAAGTATCAAAGACTCTTAATACTATTCATTCTAGTGGTTCGTGTGATGCCCTGAATCAGAGGGAACGCTGCAAGTAGTAAACAATTAATTATTTTTGCCAATTTAACGTATAAATGTATTATAAATATCCTTGTACATCACGCCAATGATCATATAAGTTAGGTATACGTATACATCCGAGTTAAAACCAAATCTAAAATCTTTTTTAATTAAAATAAATAAATTTGTAAACAATAGCAATCTAAAAACCCGAACTTAAAAAAAATAGCCTTAAACCCTTGAACTTAATTGAGCATAAAAATAAATTATAATTAAATAATTTTACAAAGGTTAATTATTAATTTAATCTAATATTGTTTTAATAAAGTAATGGACTGTTGATTTCTTGAAAAAGTCCATTTTTGAGTCTCTATTCCCAACTGGTACACGTGGAGTCCTTTTAGAATCTTCCATCAAAACGTGTTCTATGATATCTAAATATTAGAAAGAAATGTTGTAGAAACTTACCAAGCAGAAGCAGAGGACAAAACCAATCCTACAATCCCAAACAACTTCCCTATGTTGTCGTAAACATGGACGGAGTCGTATTATAATTGGATGGAATAATCGTTCTTATTTTCGAAGATTTTTTATTTTTATTTTTGTTCTCTTATTTAAATATTTTTAAGAATTGTTTTTATAAATTTATCCCTCTATTTTTAAATATTTATGTTTTGTCCCTTTTAACCCCAAATCTTAACTTCATCCCTGGTCATAAATTTCATAGTCTCAAAATTTTCAGAATTTTTACGTGACCAAAGTGAAAGAAAAACAATCTTTGACATATGGATTAAAAATGCATCTTTTAAATGAATTGAGTCTCATTGGTTATTTGGCATAAAAATAATTTTAACCCTTAACGTTTATAATTTTTATTATTTTTGTCTTTGTCTTTTTTTTTTGGATAAACTTAGCCCTTAACATATAATTTTTTGACAAATATCTTATTTTTTTAACTAGTATGATGATTAGATAGTTAAAAAATTAATGATAATGATATGTCATGTATGTAGATTTAAGAATGTTTAGTAGCTTTTTATTTTAGATTTAATTAATTTTTAATATTTTATTTGAATTTTAATTGTTTTACATTTTATGTTAAAATAAAATTATATTTTACATGTGTATATTTGTTATTATCGTAAAAAAATTAACAATAATGACATGTCATATATATGTAGAATGAGACTAGATGTCATGTTATTTAAAATATATTGTCACATATATATGACATGTCAATATCGTTAAATTTTTTACGGTTTAGTCATTATGTTAGTTAAAAAAAGATATTTGTCAAAAAGACATAGGTTAAGGGTTAAACTTATCCAAAAAAGAATGAGGGTCAAAATTGGGGGTGAGCAAAACTCGACTTGACTCGAAAAAACCGAATAACTCGACTCGATTCGAGACGAAAATACTCGACTCGAGGCAAAAATACTCGACTCGAAATTGCATAGACTCGATTCGGCTCGAAAAAATTTCAAATAAAGTTTGAGTTGTAAAATAGAAATTCGAATAACTCGAAATTTTTAATAATTAAAGGATTAATTTTTAAGTTTGAGACGAGTCTATCAATTTTTTTATTGATATATACATTTATATATAAAAATATAAAAAAATATTGTTACATATATATATATATACATATCTTATATGATTAGAGAAAGTCGCTTAAATTGGGATCAAATCATATTGTAACATGATAAATAATTATAATTAAATATTTATAAGAACTCGAAAACTCGACTCGGTTCGACTCAACTCGAATTTCTTAAACTCAACTCGAACCGAAAAATTTCAAATAAAGTTTGAGTTGTAAAATATGACTCGTCAACTCGAATAACTCGAAATTTTTTGACTCGACTCGATCGAATACTCACTCCTAGTCAAAATAATAAACATTATAAACGTTAAGCGTTAAAATTATCTTAATTTATACCTAGTTCTTTTTACTTGTCTAGATTAAATTGTAGTTTGATTCTCGATAACAAAAGAAGAAAAAGAGTATACATTGACTAACAAATAATAGATAAAGAGTATAAATCATTTGCCTCTTTCTTATACCTTTATCCATGTCTTTATTTTAAATTAAAGAGTTTAGGGTTTAAAGTTAAGGATTGTGGTTAGGGTTTAGAAAATTTGGATATTGTCTATTTTTAAGGTGTAGGATTTAGGGTTTAGGATATAGAAATTAAGGGTTAGGGTTCAAAATCCAATTTTTTAGAATTTTTCAATAAAATGCATGAACGAAGACATGATAAAGAGGCAAATGATTTTTATCCATAGATAAAAAGATAGTTCGTAACGAGTAACGACACAGATTTTATGGCCAGTTATTTACTTCTTCATTAATCATAGGTTAAAAGTTTAATTTTACTAATGAAAATTGAGTATATTTTATCATCAATCATTTATTTTTTAGTAAGAGCATATGTGACAAGAAAATTAAGCATTGTTACCGGCAAAGAATACTTTGACTTAAAAAAATAGAAATCGCTGATGGTTTAGCCAAAATGGCTCAATCTGGTGATGTTTCTTCATTTGGAGAACTGAATATTTCTCATCTTATATCTTTATGTTTTCACTGGATGCAGTTTTGGCTTTGGTTCATGATGACTTGTAACTCTATGAGGGTGTAGGTCTCTAATGTTTACTTATGTGTTTCTTTTATCATTTTGTAATTACTATCACGTGTACTTTTTTCCCCCTCATTTAGGTTTAAGAGGGTTTTTTAATGAGGCACTTGATAGTATGTTTCTCTCTCAATTTTATCAAAAAAAAAAGAAACACAATGAAAGATTCCTAATTCACTCTTTTTTGTGTGGACAAAGTGTTAAGTGTTGCAACCGATCGAAAAACGCCAAGAGGGGGGTGAATTGGATTTTTAAAATTTGGTGGACACTAATTGCAAAGGAAGTAAATTTCAAGGAGATTTAGAGTGGTTCAACTTCCTCAATGAAGTCTACATCCACTAACTTAGTGACCACACTAAGGATTTTCCACAAATTCACTAATTTGTCTTTCCTTTAAGGATAAGAAGTAACCTTACACAATTCAATAGACTTATACCCCAAAGTCTATTGAATCAATCCTCAAATTTGAGTATAAAGAAGAAAACAAGAAAATCCTCACAAGGTAGATGTTTGCAAAAGTTAAGCTCTCTCACACACCCAATTAAACACTAGTAAAAGATTACAAATGAAGAACACACTAGTGTTTTTGCAAGAAAGGTTGGAAATGAAGCACAATTTGAATCTATGAATGCTTGAATCTTTGGATAGGCTTTCTTGTTGTTCCCATATGTTTTTCAGACCTCTTTTGTATGCTCTTAATTATTTCTAACCGTTTGTAGCCGTTGAGAGTACTTTGGAGCCGTTGGTTGTCATTAAGATTGAGCATTTAATGCTCTCCTGCACAGAAGTTTCAAAACCTTTACCAGAGGTTTCAAAAACTTTAAGAGTTTTAAATAAAACTAGCCGTTACAGGTTGAAAGTTTCGAAACCTTTAAACAAGGTTTCGAAACCTTGCCAGGGTTTCAAAAAGCAGGTCATTCTATCCTGAAAGTTTCGAAACCTTTCAACAAGGTTTCGAGACTTTTAGCTTTGGAAAACACTTTTGACCATTTTATTGACTTTTAAAAGTATATTCGATGTAAATAAAAAGTCAAGCATTTTATAAACCATTTTGACAACTTTAAATCGAGTTTTTGAAAATTTTATTTCGAGAAAAATATTTTTACAAATTTTTACAAATTAATCCTTTGAAAATTTATTTTAAGTTATATCAAAATAAGTCTAACACGAAGGGCTATCGTCGATTAATTAGAAGAATCTTTCTCTTTTTTATTATTTGAGATCATAAATAATATAATGAATTAGGTCCATCTAATAGTTAATGAAGTGTTTTTTTTAATTATTTTGGACAATGAATGATAACCACTGCTATTAGGTATATAAATAGTTGATTAACCATTATAATAATTATTAACCACCACATTACCCTATAATAACATAACAAGTTAGAGAAAAAAAAACCTTGTATGGGCTTCATGGAAATTTACATTGTAATGATCAGATGGCAATAGGAACCTCAGTTTCATCTCTTTGCTCTATTGGATAAGATAAAATAGTTGGGTTAAAAAGACTTGTATGCTAATAAAAAAATATAATTTATATTTATTTATAAATAATACGAACCAAATGAGAAAATACTGAAAAATCTACCTTATGAACTATGGTTTATAACATTTGAAGGAAAAATTATCTGATGAACTATGTGTATTATATCATCTATGGTCCTAACTAATCAGATCTATTTATCTTAATTTTTTTTATATAAATGATCACTTATTTTCTATATGTAATTACAGAGTGAGTAGTTAATAATTTCTCCATTTTATGACTTTTTCGTGTTGTAAACGTGGTGGCATGATATGGATTTTGGCACATGTTCCACAACAATAGTGTTATATCTTTCTTTCTTTCTTTATCCAGTTTAAATAGTAACAATTTAACGAAGTATTTATTTTCGATCTTTCTAATGTTTTTTTTTCAGGATTTTGAGAAATTGAAGTTATGCATTGTAATTTGGTTGTAATATGAGTAAACCCTAGTGAAAACTTCTGATCTTTATAATATCACTAAACCTACCCAACAAAGCTCTCTTTTTTCTGGAGGTTCTATCGTTTTCTTCATTGAAATGTCCCGTCTCAATAGGATAATACTCCTCCACGTTAGTCATAGCTTCATCAATGGCATCAAATGAAGCATGTGTAGGGTCTTGTTCTCTAGATTTTGGAGTTTCAGCGACATCAAATATAGAACCCCTCAACACATCAGACAACTCAGACTCTGATTCTTCACCCATTTCTTTGATGAGCTCCTTGGTTTCATCCTCCACGTTCTTGAGTTTGTAGGGGAACTTTAGATTCAGACAAGGGGTGATGAATTTAAGTTGCTTTGGTTTCTTAGTCTGTTCTTTAACATCTTTATGCTTATTACTTTGCTCTTCACAAAACAGTAGCTTCCACTCCCTAATGATCTCGAAATTTGTAGACCCATTGACCTGACTGCTCTCGTTTTCTCGGGAAAATTTGTTTGAGCCTTGTTTGTGTCGGGAATTTTCTATCTGTTTCTTGTTGTCCTGAAGTTCCTCGTTCTCTTCCATGGCTTTTCTGTACATGGTTTGAGCTTCTGTTAGTGATTCAAGCAATGTCTTGTTCTGTTCTTCAGCAGCATTCCTCTCGTCTTCGAGTTTTTTCATGCAATCCACAAAGCCACTCTCTTTCATGTTCCATTGCAAAAGGTTTTCTTCAGCCTCTACTGTTAATCTCTCCGAAATGTATTTGAATGTTTCGGCATCCTTCTTTGCTTCATTGTACATTGCCTCCATGTTCTGCAACTTCAGCTTCAGATTTTCTACTTCGTCTTTCGATTTCTCAAGCTCGTCCTTCGCTTCCGTTCTTACTTCTTTCAATGCTAAGGCTAAGTCTTCCAGGGCCTTTTGATTGTTTTCTTCATCTTTTCGAGCCGAGTTGAGTTCTGTTTTCAGGGATTTGATTTCTTGAAGCTCTGCCTCGACGCTGTCTACTGAATAACTCTGAGATGAAGCCTGGGATGATGCTTCCATTTTTTCAATGCTGTGATGGAGAGAGATGATTTGTTGTCTTGATTCTTCTAGTGAAATCTTTGTTTTCTCCAGCTCTTTGGTTTGAGCAACTAATGACTCATACACGTTCTTTTCAGATTCCTTCATTGTGTTGATTTCCTCTTCCAGTTCATGAATTCTCAACTTGCATAATGAAATTTGTTTCTCTGCAGATTTCACCTCCTCAATCTGCTGCACCTGCACCATCTATAGCCTTGTTGATCCCAAACACCAACCCTCCTTTCCTATCATAAATTTTAGATTGTTTGGATTAGTTGGTCAATGAGTCAGATCCTACAAGACACGGCAAACGTATTGGTAGATACGGATTGAAATGGAAATGGAAATGGGGTTTCCTTGTGATGAAGAAGGGTTTTGTATGCATGGTAAACACCCAATGAGTTCTAAAATGAATGGGGAGTTGAAACGGAACACCTAAGCTAGAGGAAAAGTATTGAACATGTCTGGAGACGGATAGAGAAGAAAGTACTTGGGTTGTTTTTTATGAACATCCGAGGTTGTCGGGTATTCCATTGATGGACTCCGATGAAACAAACTGACAGCTAAACATAACCAATCAATCTGAGCATCTGGTTTAAAGGGAATGTGGATGGATTAATAATATGCAGGTATAAATGTTTTGACAACAAAATCAATTCATTGGGGGGAAAACATGACAAAGGTTACGTTCTGGGGTAGGAAGGAGGCAGGATATCAATTTCAATGGACAAAACATAATTTTTAAAATTTTAGACCATTATTCAATATATTTTTCAGATTTATAATATAATTTATAATTATGAAAAAATTCTTTAACTCATAATAATGTGTTTGAGAAAGAAATTGATAAAAAATTATAATTAAGAAGAACTAAATGTATAGTTATACAAATTATTAAATTGACATTAGTCGGAGATGAAATCAGACTAATAATTCAGTAGCCTTGGAGGTAATTTACCCAAAAATATAAGTTCAAAGTTACCGTTTGGAGAATGGCTTTACTTACCGGTGGAAATCATTGACTTTTTTTTTTTTTCAGGTCTCCTTCTGTACCTCGGTTTTAAATTATTGAGTTTATAGATAAAATTTAGAGAATTAAGGGTAGAGTGTATTTTTTAGGATAAAGAACACTGCTGTTTTAGATTGATTGTAAAAGAAAGAAAAACAAAATCAAACTAGTAAAAATTTCGAATCTTGACATTATAATAGACCAATGTAAAATTCTTCCGGTGAGTCAGAAACTAATAGTTAAAAAAGTCCACCTATATTAAAGGGAAAAAATAGTACATTGTAGTTAAACGATCAAAAGAATTAATAATCCCACTACCCTACCTCACTTTTCTTTTTACAGAAAAAAAAAAAGGAAATATGGAAAAACAGATGGGGAGGGGGGCACAACAACAAAACAAAACATTCATCAGAATTCAGAAGACAAGAACGCACCAGATTCACACCAAGTACCTTATAGATACAGCAACGGGCTCCTATGTTCCAACACACCTTGAAACTTATCAAGCACACGTCTCAAACTTAGTACCAAAACAGAATCTAGAATCGGCAGACCAGCAATGGGAACGTGAGCACGATTGGAAGCTAAGCAAGCATGCTCAATCAAATATCCTTGACAATGCTTGGCTTAAGACCCACTAAACAATCGTATACCTTCCAGTGTGCAGAAAGTCCAACTGGTGTGGAAACTCTAGGAAGTTACAGCACCATAAGATCCGTATTGAATGCAACTTCCTACGAGGAGAGAAACAATCCAATGTTGCAGATTTCATCAACATATGGGGGTCCTAGTCTACTTATGTATCAGCTAAGTGAAAGCAATGGGAAACTTTCAGGTGATCTGCAAGCTGGATCACAGAAGACTGCACAACATCAGACTTTGGAGAGAGGGAATTAGGAAGTTGTGGCAGGCAAAGAGGCAGAAATTGATCACTCCCTTCTGGAGGGGAGATGGCAGAGAGCACGGCTCGACAGAAGACGAATCTGGATAAAAGTAGCAAGATGAAGTCATATCATTCAGATTTTTTTTTTGTCTCAGAATGCCTCCATTAAACCAAGAAAAACTTAATTATATTTACACCAGCAAAAGCTAATCAGATATAAGATTAAAGATAAAATACCTTACAATAAGCCGCCTTAAAAACGGATCAGATAAAACCTGCGCCCAAACCAGATCCAAGCTAGGTGATTTGCAAAGAATTACCTCCCAGTTGGAGAAAGCAGCAGATAGGATGCTTTCAGCAGTGTTTAGAACCTCCTAACAGCAGAAAAGAAGGAAAAGTAAGACTCACAGGTGCAGAGAGAATGTATGGTTAATACTTAACAAACTCAAAAACAATGTGAAGATATACCATGTCGCTATTAGACAAGGAGAATCCGACCATTTGGCAAAATGCTTGTAGAGGAGCAGTCAAGAAAAAGGTAAACTGACTTCCATTCTGACTAATATCAGCAGTGGATGGGTCCTTGAAAATTGGTCTCAATGGCGAAAGCAGTAGGGCAGCTTTTTCTCCCCTTTCTGCACCATGTAAGACCTGAAATTCAGAGTATTTTATAGTGTAAGCAACCAAGTAGATAAAAAGAAAAAGATAACAACAAGATGAGATCTCCCATGAGCTTTTTTTGTTATAACTAGTAAACATTTTTCAAATATGTTCCAAAAAATACTAATAACATCTTGCAGTAAGCAAACATGCCCCAAGAGTTAATTCTCAGACTGTCATAAATTTTTATTTGTACTTTATCCATCTGTCATTTGAAAGAACATTTTAGATAGTAGGTCTACCTGCTCGAAAAGATACATGAAACCTTGAAAGAGCAAAACAAAGACTATCAATTGACATTTGACGCAAAGGGACAATTAATATCTTCTGTTCAGTTATTGTCCATCATTTTCATCTCTAAAATGAATTGCAGTAGAAAGTACTTTACTTGCATGTTGCAGCAAGAACGATTTAGCTCATGGCCGCAGACCACTCTATAAGACTTTAAAACCTTCAAATTGCATTTCCCTTTTTTCATTATAACCAGGGTATGATTTATTTTCCTTCTGTTAATTGACTATCCATCATTTTCATCCACAAAAAGCTTTATGCTGAGTTTAATTATTTGCAAGTTGCAATAAGAGCAATATTACTTCATTACTCCCAAATACCAGTCTCGAGGTTTTATACATTGTCTCAAAATATTCACATTATTTTTTTCATCTTTCTAATCCAACTCCATAATGCAAATTCCATATGCAATCACATTGAAGGTAGAGGGAAAATAAGAGGAATATAAGCGATTTAAGTTTTAAACTTTCCAAAAGTAAAGAGTATGACAATTCTTTCAAATACCCCACTGAAGAATACTAAATACAGCAGAAAAATCTGGCAGAAACTATGATTGTAAATACAAAATAGTACCGAGTAAACTATACGTATCATGTCATGCATACACAAGTTAAGAAAAACTTGCCTTGAATGCATGGCTGTTGTCACTATCAATGATCAAGAAAAGAGGTCTTCGGGTGAAAGGAATTATATCACCGGGATAGAGGTTACTCGAACCTGCAAATCCCACAGAATCATACCTAAGATAAATTGGAACAAACTAAATAAAATTTATATGGAACAA
Source organism: Abelmoschus esculentus (assembly GCA_035048815.1). NCBI lineage: Eukaryota > Viridiplantae > Streptophyta > Magnoliopsida > Malvales > Malvaceae > Abelmoschus > Abelmoschus esculentus. The sequence goes on along the minus strand of JAUCBN010000026.1, from coordinate 192,869 downwards.
ATTCAGGAGTTTTGGTCCACAAATCCCCAGGAATGAAGGCTAAAGATAGCATATAGCATTAGATACGGCTAGAGCTACCTACCACCACTTCCTTTAGGACCTAACCACAGGTAATGGTCATAATAGTCACTAGACTCTTTAACACCATTGACGTCAGATTCAGGTGCAGAGCAATTCTGTTCAAGGGAATTGTGAGAAGCAAGCATGCTTTTTCTTGTCCGCCTAGACCCTCCTGAAGTTTCTACATGAGAAGCATTAATATGACCAGGCTTCCCTGCAGATTTATCACGGTGTCAACAATTTAGGAAGAACTTTCAAATTATACTGATTGGGGGAAAAGAAAAAATATTTTTTTCTCAGATAGCAAAGATGTGGAAGCAAAATTACCAGAGGCTGATAGATAAACAAGCATAATACTCTCTGGAGGTAGCTCCTCACAAATTGTTGCCATAACCTGCCCAAACATTTAGTTAAACAACATTCATGATAATTCTATCCATACAAAAGTATATAAGAAGTGTATAGAAGGCATAAAAGAGCAGGTATAATATTTTTAGCATGATACTAGCCAATTAATAATGACCAGATACATCGAAGCTTGCATAAACTTTTTTTATTGAATTTACAGATTATTAGTTCTTGGTTTACATGCCTAATACCCTACAATATAACAGTGTCTATATCAAATATTGTAGTCAGGGTACTCTAAGACAACTCACACAAAATAAATTAAATTTTTAGATGTGCCATGTGAACTGAAGCACACATGAGAAAATTAACATAGGGATCAAATTGCTATGGAACATGCATGCTTTTTCTTCTTTTTTTCCTTATCGTTTCTGCTTATAGGCAAGTGTTATATTCATAAGAAAATTATGTTTATGTTGTTGATAGTTTAAAAATGCATTCAAATCATCCAAAAGAAGATTATGCCATCGATAGACAATAAATGCAGTCCCCCATCAAAAATAGTACAATCACACAGGTAATTACAAAGTTTAATGAAGCCATGTGAGGCATAGCAGAGACCTCTCACCTCTTCCAAAAATAGTAAAAGAACCTAACAGTCAGCCCTGACAAACATGTTCTAAATGGTTCAACTCTCAGAGGAGGCCATCATAAATTTTTAATTTACTAATTCATCAATTTTATATTTTTCAACTCAGTTTGGTTATCGAAAGAGTGTGTTAGATGTTGGTTCACCTTCAACTTGGAAAGGTACAAGAAACCTTGGAACAGAGCAGTGGAACAAAATGTCTAAAAAGCACCTAAAAATTCTTAACAGAAACGCAATAGCCTAAATATCTCCTGTTAAGATATATATGTTACAGTAGCAAGTTCAATAAACAGAGTTTATTACTCACTGCTATCAAATGTGTCACAGATGGTCGATACAGAATAGCCTTCCTAGGATTTGGAGGTAAAGTCGGGTCAGTCATGTCTGCAGCCAAATGCATATCGATTAGTCCGGAAGCTTCAGAATAATCAGCTGCAACACCATTCTCCTTTGGTTCAGCAGGATGCTTCTGGTAAAATGATCCACTAGGCTCCCATTCTAAACACTGCATCATTCTGTATGCATCCAGAGTAAATTCTGCAAATTTTACCTGAAAATAATAAGAATAACAGATTATAATAATAATCTCAATTTGCTGGTTTAGAATATGACCTCAAAATCAAAAACAGTCAGACCAACAAATAAATCTTTCACCTCATTCCGGTGATAACTCATTAGGACAGCATCTCGAAACTTTACAACCTTCTTTGCATGGAATCGAGCTACATATGGAACAGAATTTGGATGATTGTCAAGAATAGCACAGTACCGAAATGGCCTCGAACTTGGAATGGTGAAAGTTGTATCAATGTTTATAAAGCAGATAATTTCTTGAACTACCAGCTTCCACTCTTTAAAGTTTGTTTCCTGAACAAAGGAAAAAGAATAATAATAATATGCACAAATCAGGAGTTACTAACATTTTGTATAAAGTTAATAAACCCTCAAGCTTTATAATTTGTTCCTCTAAATCTAAAATTTCCATCTAGCATACTTAATCATCCTCTAATATACTGCACAGCACTCAATAATTTGCTCACATTCATCAATTCAAACAAACATATTCTGAAAATTTTTCACTTTAAATACTATGATTGCATACTCAATGAGAAAAATAAACCTTTTCTCTTCCAATGGAAGTGCAGAATATAAAATCTAACCCATCCTAGGAAGCAAAAAATTTCAATTCTTACATACGAAAAAAAAGCCGTAAGGTTTACAAGAATATACTTTTGACACAAGCATAATCATCCTGGAACATAATTATCCTCCATTTTCAGTCCAATCATTAGTACCAAAATGAACAAAGACAAAGACCCAACTGTTTTTCCTTTGTTTTATTTGCAAAACACTGAAGAAGATATTTAAAAAATTAACTGCATAAAACTACTCCTATATTAAAAGATGAGGGAAAAAATAATGGACGAGGAAATAAAGCTGGCTGATGCGTTCATATATCAGATTTTAGATTATTTACAAAAAATAAGTTTTTAAATTTACCTGAGTTCTATTCTCACTATTCATTTGGACAAGGAAACGAGAGATTGAGTTCTATTATTTGAAAATAATTTATTGGCAATCAGATTGTAATCGGTAATATTCAATAATCTCCCTTTCATTTTCTTAAAATCCCCCCAAAAAACTTCGTGCGGAAAACCTAAATTCTATTCTTACTATTTATTCACAATTCCCCTTAGCAGCCAAAGAGAAGAGACGAAAACTGAAAAAACACCGCATCCAACAATAGCAAAAACAAACAAATACATATAAATGAGACTTCAGCTTGAAATTTCGTTCTTACCCGGAAATTAGCCTTGCAGTTATCAACAAGAGCTCTAAGCTTTTCGACGACGACTTTCACCATCTCGGTCCGGTTCAAAATCAACGAAACCAGCAAAAACCGGGCATAAAATCTCAACTCCTTAAACCGAATTCGAAGATCCTTCACCTCACATCCTTCGAAATACCTCCTCTTCAAAATCGCTTCATAGAAAACGTAGGATTCAACTAGAAACCTAGCCTCGCTCGTCCTCATGTACTGCCCGAAATACAGCTGGCCGATCCGGCCGGCGATCTCGCCAATCTCCCACCGGTTCAAACCGGCTTTAACAAGCTGGGCTCTGTTTTCTTGCTGATACTTCCACAACCTCATGTAGGCTTTGAAGACTTTGTGGAAATAGTGTTGGCCTTGAACCCGCCCGTACGACGGGAAATCCCGGACTCGCGCGAATTTACGGTCGGCGCCTTCGACAAGAGCTCGGAAGGTCTTGTGAACGACATCGTCCTCCGCCATGTACGGAACCGAAAACCACCACTAACTTCAATTCAAAGATGTAAAAAAATAGATGAAATGAGATCGAGAAAGCGGCTCCGTCAGGCGGATTTAACGACGGTTACGGCGGACCTTGAGAAATGTTTCCGAAATAAACAGTCTGTGTGGACTTTCATGAGCTGAGTTGTAGTAGTATTTTTTTATGTTGTGTCAGCGTACTATTCCCTTTTGTTGAAATTTGTAAGGGTTTACAAATTCAGTAATTTACAGTGACGGCGTTTGGGTCACTGATTTCAGTGCTTTTGGCGACGACGAAGAAAAGTATAATAAGTGCTGTTTCCCTTGATTTCAAAATTATGTACACCGTCGGATGATACATGAGACTATGTAGAGGGAAACAGTAAGCTAAATCAACGGCTTCTATTCTAGGTTGTTGCTTAACTAGTGGTGAATTGATTGGTGGCCTAAATTTGTGGCAGTTCTTCAACATATAATTAATTATTTTTATAAAAGTACAGAAATGAATTTATTTCTCTCTGGAGGCAGGTGGATGCTTAAGTTCTTATTGATGCAGAAATAGTCTATTTTTGACAACAGATTAAAAAATTATAAGAGTAAATATTGATCTATACGAAAATTTGATAAGAGTAAAAAGACAGCTTGAGTACGACGGAAAAAAAATATAAATATTACAAAATTGATATTATTTCGTACTAATAAATTTTATAATTAAAATTAAAACTGAAAAGATTTTTTTATCCAAGTCCGACATGACGATAAATTTATTTGAAGTTAAATTAATTTAATAAAATATAGTGTGCTTCAATTAAATAATTAGGATTCAAAAAAATAATTATAAATATATCTAAATTTTTTTAAATTTGAATTCAGACGCATATTATTTTATAATTTTATACTAAATCTGATGGGTAAGTGTTTTTGTCCATTTTAATAGCATTGAACATGATTAACTGTAAAACTGAAAATAGATGTTTGGGCGGTTTATGGTTTGTAAGTTTATTGATCATAGTTAACCGAATCAAGTTGAATTGAATTAAATTTATTTTTATTTAATTTATAAAATAAAAATAAGTATTTTATACTTAAAGTATTATAGATGTATTTTTAGTTATTATTTTTACTTAAAAAATATTTTTTAATAAATAGATGTTTAAAAGTCATAAAATAAATTTATTTTATCAAAATAAAATATAAAATTTTAAAAACTAACGTTAATATAAAATAAAATATGATATTAACTGAACTGAAAATTGATAATTACCGAAAAATTTATTGAATTAAATCAAAATCAAAGAATGTTTGCAATTCGCAGTGCGTCGGTGTTAATTTTGTGTGTTTTCTTGGCCGGGACTAGAGAGACAGAGAGGTTGTTTTCTGAATTCACTATATTCCTTAAAACACAAACTTCATAGAACAGGACAGGATGGATCATTAGGGTTGTGTGGCTATCAGTTCTTGATTTTAAATAATTACAAAGAATGTTCGCACTTCGGATATCAGTGAGATATAATATTAGATTTTTTAAATATAACATTAAATTAAAAAATAATATAATAATTATTTTAAATTAATTAATCTGATTTTAATAAATTAGATATTCATAATTATGAAACGAATAATATCCATAAATAAATATCACAATCATGTATTCATCATGCCATGGCCATCGAGAATTCTAGTCCCCACCTCTCCCCCACTTGCCAATGCATGATATAATATTTATTTAATTATTTAAAAAATCTATGTTTTTAATTCTTTGCATCTATTACTTACTCGTCGTGTGTGAATGATTAATATATGACACCCTCGCCCCGGGTTAGAAGATGGAGGCGTCGACCGAACATATGACTTACAATTAAACCGATCTTGTATTCACTTATAGATCATTTCGATTATTTGTATAATAATTCGAGACAAGTAATGTAATGCTTACCAATTTTGGGGCCAATTTAAAACTTTTTCCATACTTATACAATTAACCGTTCGATTCTCAACTTTCATTCATTAATCAATTATAATCTTAATTGAGCTTGGTCTAAACCTCTAACCAATTTTATTTGTTTAATCAACCTTAACATTATCTTATTGATCAAGCCAATTGTCATTCTTCAAGTTCGAACCAAATTAGCTAGGGGTATCGATACCCCTTATAGGGAGGTATCGGAACAGGGGTATCGAACCCCAGTTCGATACAGGTCAACTATGTTGACTCGTTGACCAAGGCTGAGTAGCCTGGTTCGATACTGGTATCGATGCAATTTTGCTATTGGAAGCTTCAGTATCGAACTAGGTATCGGTATTGGACTACTTCGATGACTCATTGGCTTAAGGCTATGGCAGCCTGGTTCGATACTGGTATCGAACCAGGGAGCCTACATGAAGGTTGGGTATCGAACCAAGCATCTGTGACACCCTCGCCCCGGGTTAGGAGACGGGGGCGTCGACCGAACTTTCAAACTCAAACATTGTATTCAAATTCAAACAATTTATTTATTTGTATAACATTGTGAGTCGATATTTATTAATACTTACTTATTTTGCGAACCAAGTTCTTGTATCACTTACACAAATTCGAGGCTAATTTAAAACTTTTCGATACTTAAAAAATTTCCATGTCGATTCTCAAGTGCCATTCATTTTTCAATTATAGTCTCAATTGACTTGATCTAAACTTCTATACCGATTTTTATTCGTTTAATCACCATTGATTTTATCTTATTAATTAAGCAAATTCCCATATTAAAGTTTGAACCCAAGTAGCTAAGGAGGTATCGATACCCCTATAATGGTGGTATCGATATAGGGGTATCGAACTGGGGATCGATACCGGTCATAGGCGTTGACTCGTTGACCCAGGGCTGAGTAGCTTGGTTCAATACTGATATCGAACCAAGAGGCTCACAAACAGGCTTGGTGTCGAACCAAGCTTTGGTACCAAATGTTACTGGGAGCTCCAGTATCGAACCAAGTATCGATACTGGTCTGCCTTATTGACATGTTGACTAAGATTAAGGCTTGGTATCAATCCAAGCTTCGGTACAGAATGTTTCTGCCAAGGGTGGTATCGATACCCAAACTGGTGGTATCGATACCCTTACTCGAAATTGGCAAATTTCAAGCCTTTCAAACACTTAGATATTTCCAAAGGCTACCTAGATGATCTCAATCCATCCCTAAGCCTTAAGGGTCATTAGACATGCTTAGACATCATATAACAATTCACTAAACCTATTCATTTTAGCCAATTCATTATACATTTCAATATTCAAACCATTCCTCACTTAGGACAATCTTCTTGCCTTATCTTTACTATGGCTACTTAAGTAATCATGTTAGTATCCTAAGTTCACATGTCCTAAACACTAAGATAAATTAACCATTTACCAAATGCATGCTTCCAAGGTCAACATACCAACCATAGCCAAGAACTCAAAACATGCAAGGCTAGCCTACCATGAACATTATGCCTTATGGCTTACATACCAAAACAATTGCCAAGCCACATATATATATATATATACAAATCATGAGACATGCCCTCAAATGCATAGGCTAACAAAATATGATCACTAATGCCACCATACCAGGAGTTAACAAAAGTTCAAAATACCATACGTTAGCTTGCTTGGTGCCCTTGTTCCGGTTCAATCTCGATCTAACTCTTTAAATCGTGAACCTGTTATTTGGGAAGGAGGAAACAGAGGTGGTAAGTACTTACGAAGTACTTAGTGAGGCAGCCTAATCTAACCAATTTAGACATTAATTAAAACAAATAATATACTTCAAATGAGCAACAAATCAAATACACATAGCAATTCGTACATCGCATAACTTGCTTAACATGTGGCTTACTTATCATGTTTATCATGCATCCAATGCTCAAGTCCATATCATATCGAATGCTCTATGGCAATATCGTATCTAATGCTCTATGGCAAGTACATGTCAAATGTTTTATGACAAGTACATATCAAATGCTCTATAGCAAGTACGTATCAGATGCTCTATGGCAAGTACATGTCAAATGTTTTATGGAAAGTACATATCAAATGCTCTATAGCAAGTACGTATCAGATACTCTATGGCAAGTACATATCAAATGCTCTATGGCAAGTACATGTCAAATGTTCTATGGCAGGTACATATCAAATGCTCTAGGGCCATATCTTAATTTTAGTCTTTCAAATTAGTTTCAAACGTTGCCTTGGTATAGTTAGACTAGGTAAGCGAGTCAACAGAAGTACCACAAGGTACTGACAAAAGTGCCATGAGGACACTAACAAAAGATACCCATGGTATCTACAAATGGTAACTAACCACCAATAAAGGTACCCATAGTACCAATAGAAGTACCGAAGTACTGATTAGAAGTACCGAAGTACTAATAATTGATCTCAGACCCTAGGCATGCCGTACTACCTATGACCAACTATAAACCAAGGCTCAATCGGAGTTTCATATTCAATTGATCTTCCATTTTACTTATTCAAGTTCCTTATTATAGATGATGTACATAACATGGCATTAACGAAAGCATTAAGTCATGCTACCAAATTCAAAAGCATATATGTCATGCTACCAAATTCAAAAGCATATGCCATGCTAACATATCCAGCATACATATGTATCATGCTACCAAAATCCAAAAGCATAGGTTATGCTAACATATCAAAAGCATATATATGTATATACCATGCTATCATGAACATACCTCATGCATGACTCACATACCTGGCATCCTTAACCGCGTGCCATTACTTACCTCGGTATTTCTAAGCTATATAAAATGCATTAAGCTAGACTAATACCTAGCATACAATCATGGCATCAAGCATGTTCTTAATATTTAATCTTCCTTCCCATATTACCAAATAGTTTATTAGTCCGGTTACAATTCAAATCAATTCAAATAACAAAAGTGGTTAGGACCTAGGGTCCTAACCCTAAGGTTTGCCACACTCACCAATTCTCCGAGCTATCAAGGGATGTAGATCTCAACCCCTTTGCCTCGTTTCCTCGCTACGTCGAGCCTCTCTTGATCTTCAATCTCTTCTCTCAGGTTATCTAAAAATCCATATACAATAGCTATGTATCAAGACGTTTTTAATCATTTAATTCAAGGGTTCTTAAGCTTAACAAATATATACATGTGCATTTGTTCGTTACGGACAGTTTTGCTACCCTTTAGCGAATCGATCGTATCTCCTAGCTCCGAGTCCAATTTCTGTCCATTTTACCTCGTTGGAAAGCTAAGAGAATCCTCTACAAGTAAAATTTAACCTTACATTTTAATTCCTAATCGATCAGATCCAGATTTCATTCGAAACAAATATGGCTGGATCCCTGGGACTACTCGGGTAGCCCTAGGGAACAACTTATATCTTCCTCTACCGGACTCAGATTAAGGTTTCGTAAATTTTCAATTAAACTAGGTATACATGAGTATCATGGTTTAAAATTTCAGGTCCAAATTCCTTAAATCCCGACCTAGTGAATTTTTTCAAAGATAGCTACCCGGAATGACCTTTCTAGACAGTTTTGGTAAATTTTCACTCTTATAGGTTCGAATCTAGTCCGAGCTTATTCTTAGAAATTTTACAGCATCTTAAATATGTAATCACATCCTCTAGTCCATTTTACAGCAACTTATTAAACCAATTAACACAAATATCTCATTTACATATTTCCGATTTCTATGTTTTCTAACTCAAATTGTTCACTCCTCAAAACTCATACCAAATAAATTCTATCTTTAGAATAGGCATTCTAACAACCTAACCTAACACAAGATCATCATGAAATTGTCAAAACCCAAAAGCTTAAACTCCCATAAACTTGATTTTGAAAGGAAAAGCTTACCAATATTGTTAAACTTGAACTCCTAGCCCAAATTCATAACCATGCAAAGCTTCCAATCTCTTCTTATATGTTTTCTTCCAAGTTTCTCTCTCAAGCCTCCCTCTCCTCAAATTTCTCTTGTTGCCGTGAGAATGAAGAAGAAGGAAGAGAATTTGGGCTCTTTTGTTTGTCTATTATTGAGGGTGAAAGGACTACCTTGCCCTTAATGAAATGTCTAATGTTAGTTTATCACAAGGGGTAGTATATGGAATTCTCCTTTTATCATGCAATGCTCAAGCTTTTTAATTTAATTAATTTGGTCCTTTTTCTAATTCAACTGACACATGATTTAATTTAATTTACTATCATTCGAATATTTATTCTAACCCGATTTTTAGGGTGTTACAATTCTCCCCTCCTTAAAAGAAATCCGTCCTCGAATTTACCTGAAGGGAACAGTTGCGGATGTTGAGATCTCATCGTATCTTGGGGCTCCCATGTAGCTTCTTCCCTCTTGTGATTCCTCCAAAGGACTTTTACTAAGGGAATGTTCTTGTTGCGAAGTCTTTTAACTTCTCGATCAAGAATCTGAACCGGTTCCTCTTCATAAGACAAATTGGCATTTAATTCTAGTTTCTCAGGTTCCAAAACATGAGAAGGATCGGATCTGTATCTTCTCAGCATAGAGACGTGAAACACATTATGTATTTTATCAAACTCAATGGGGAATGCAAGTCGATAGGCCATTGGGTTAATCCTTTCGACAATCTCAAAAGGTTCGATGAATCGAGGGTTAAGCTTTCTTCTCTTACTGAACCTGAACACTTTCTTCCAAGGAGAAACCTTTAGGAAGGCCTTGTCTCCCACATTGTACTGAATGTCCCTTCGTTTCAAATCTGCATAAGCCTTTTCTCTAGCGAAGGCTTGTTTCAATCGATCGTGAATGACTCGGATCTGTTCCTTAGTTTCCCGAATCATCTCAGGTCCTAAAACCTTATTCTCACCCAACTCGGACCAACACTGAGGAGTTCTACATTTCCTCCCGTACAGAGCTTCAAAGGGAGCCATTTGGATCGATGCCTGATAGCTATTGTTGTACGCAAATTCCACTAATGGTAGGGACTTTTCCCAATTCTTCCCAAAGTCTATAACACAAGCTCTTAGCATATCCTCCAATACTTCTATCACTCTTTCCGATTGACCATCAGACTGCGGATGGAAGGCAGTACTAAGATGCACTTTAGTCCCAAGAGCCTTTTGCAAAGTCTTCCAAAATCGGGTGGTAAAATTTGGATCTCTATCAGAAATGATCAATGTCGATACACCATATAGCCGAATCTCCTCACGGATATACAACTCGGCTAAGGTCTCCGAGTTCATGTCCTTTCGAACTGGGATAAAATGCGTAGACTTGGTGAGTCTATCAACAATCACCCAAGCAATACCATTCTTTCTCGGTGTAACAGGCAAACAAGTGAAAAAATCCATCATTACCCGATCCCATTTCCATTCAGGCAATTCAATAGGCTGAAGTAGTCCCATAGGAGCTTGATGTTCAGCCTTAACTTTCTGACATGTCAAACATCGGGATACGAAATCTGTGATGACTGCTTTCATGCAGGCCACCAATACAAAGATTTCAAATCCTTATACATCTTAATAGAACCCGAATGAATCGAAATTGGGCTTTGGTGAGCTTCATGTAAGATGTCTCTTTTCAATTCTTCATTGTTCGAAACACATACTCTATCCCTAAAGTAGAGCAATGCATTTGGATTAAGGGAGAATTCGACATTAGCTTTCGAATCAAGCCTTGATGCAATAACTTTAAGTTTAGAATCAGACTGTTAAAGATCTTTGATCCTCAAAATCAGATCAGACTGAACCTAGAGTTTAGAAAAATATCCTTGCTTTCGATATATTCTAAGGTGAACATTAATCGAATTTGGGGCTACAAGGAAATTTTCAAATCAAATACGAATATTCAAAGAAAACTTATAATATTTCAAAGTTATCAAATAGCTTACCCAATGTCGGTTTACGACTAAGAGCATCGGCCACCATAGTGACCTTTCCGGGATGGTAGTCAATGACCAAGTCATAATCTTTTAGCAATTCCATCCATCTCCTTTGCCTCAAATTCAATTTATTTTGAGTCAGGAGGTATTTAAGACTCTTGTGATCGGTGTATAGGTAGCACCTCTCACCATATAAATAGTGCTTTCATATCTTGAGGGCAAAAACAATAGCAGCAAATTCAAGATCATGAGTCGGATAATTTAACTAATGTGGCTTCAATTGCCTTGATGCATAAGCGAACAATTTATTTTCTTGCATTAGGACACAACCTAGTCCTAAACGTGAAGCATCACTATACACGGTGAATTCCTTACCGGATTACGGTTGAATAAAGATAGGAGCATGAGTCAAATCTTGTTTAAGCTGATCGAAACTTCTTTGTTGGTCTTCGAACCATTCAAACAATTGATCCTTTCGCAGAAGCTTAGTTAAGGGCAAGGCAATTGTGGAAAACCCCTTAACAAATCTCCTATAGTACCCGGTTAAACCAAGGAAACTTCTAACTTTACTAACGTTTCTCAGAGGTCTCTCATCTGATAGTACCCCGATCGAAGGTCAATTCGAGAGAATACCGTAGCATTCTTGAGTTGATCAAATAGATCTTCAATCCTAGGAAAATGGTACTTGTTCTTAATGGTCACCCGATTCAATTGTCGATAGTCTATACAAAGCCTCATGGTACCATCTTTCTTCTTTACGAACAAAATAGGAGCACCCCATGGTGAAGAGCTAGGGCGTATGAATCCCTTATCTTGTAGCTCTTGAAGTTGCTTTTTGAGCTCTTTCAATTCTATTGGTGTTATTCTATAAGGAGCAACCGATACTGGATTAGTCCTAAGCTGGACTTCAATCTCGAATTCTACTTCTCTGGTTGGTGGAAGACCTGGGAGTTCCTCCGGAAAAACATCAATAAACTCGGATACCACAGGGATCTTCGGCAATCTGAAGTCATATTCATCTTGCATAATCATTGCAGCAAAAATTTTAGTTGGCTTCTTATCAATTAGGAGAATTGACTCCTTTCCCAAGCCACGAAGATACAATCTTTTGTTCTAACAGTTGATCCAATCTTCATGTTTGGTTAATCAATCTAACCCCAATATAAGGTCGAACTCACAAGTTGTTAATATAAACAAATCAATCCGAAAGGAATACTTCGAATTGAGATCGGAGAATCTTTATAAACGAGGTTAACATTCATTATACCTCCTATAGGGTTTGATACTACAAGACCCCTATCAATATTTTCAAGCTCTAACTTAGTCTTTACAAGCATTTTAGAACATACAAAGGAATGAGTAGATCTTGAATCTATCAAGTCATATGTAAGACTTAAATTTAATTCAATTGTACCTGCAATAACATCAGGAGACTCTTCCTTCTCTCTACTACGAACATGGTACATTCTAGCAGGAGCTTGAGATCCTTGACGAGGAGGGGCTGACTGATGGTCCTTTTCTCTACTCTAATTCCCATAATGGGCCTATCCCGGGTCCTTGTTTCTATTCTGAGGTGGAGGACTCTGATAGGCACGAGACTGAGGTGTGCCCCTATTCGGATTCTGAGGACAATCCCGAATAAAGTGGTTCGATCCACCACAAGCATAGCATAGTTTCATCCAAAGCTGACAAGGTCCAGCATGGAACTTTCGACAGAACTGACAAGCCTCAGTTTTTCCAGAGTTCCCCGTGCTATGAACAAATGCAACCGGGGCTGAAGGTCTATTCGCCGATTGAGGTCTTGGCACATAATGGCTCTTGGACTCATGGTGGTAGGTCGAAGAGCATTCTCTTTGGTTCTTGACTTTCTTCGTATTCCATCCAGGCTTATCTTCCCATTTGCGTTTCTTATCATTCTTATTTCCACCCTTCCTTTTCTCCAAAGCTTTCATCTTGGCTTTGGTAGCAATAACCCTATTGACTAGAATCTGAAAGTATGTGATCCCCAAAGCTGTAAACATAGGTCTTATCTCATCATTTAGCCCATCTATAAACATCTAACATTTCTGTTTCTCGGTCTTGATATATTCAGCTCCATATTTGCAGTACTTACAAAATTCTGCCACATACTGTTCTATAGGCCTATTAGCCTTCTTCAAATACAAAAATCTCCTTCTTCTTACAGCCAGATACTACTCACTAATATACTTCTTTTTGAACTCCTTCACAAAAAAGTCCCATGTAACAGAGTCGGTGGAAACAGTTAAGGTTGTAGTTTCCCACCAACTTAAGGCTTCATCAGCTAGTAGCGAGATAACACACTCTAGTTTGTGTTCGTCTGAGCACTGTAGTTGCTTAGTCAAAATCTGAGTGGTTCTTTCCAACCATTGTTCGGGTTCCTCGGGCTTATCCTCATTAACACCCGCAAAAGTAAAGGCTCGATATCGAGCAAGCTTCTCAATTGGTGCCCTACTTGGCACAACATTAACAAGAGCAGGACGATCTTGTCTCAAGTCAGACACTAGCTGATCAAACGTTCCCTTCATACTCAGAAAACATTCCCTCTGAACGTCTTGTACAATTGGGGCTACCTGCTCAAGGGCAGCTTCCACCGTAGATGGTTCTTGTTTTAACGGAGGATTCTGTTCCATCCTTACATTTTCATTCTCATTAGAAGATCCCTCGGAACTTTCATCTCCCAGGGCAAGTCTCGTATCAACCATACTACAAAAGTAGATAAAATATTATTCACATAAGCAAGAACACAAGAAAGTACGGTATAAAACTCTTAGGTGACATAGTTCAATCCTATATGATGCATGCATATTACTTTCGGTCCGAGAATTATGTAACCAAAAGCTCTGATACCACTAAATGTGACACCCTCGCCCCGAGTTAGGAGATGGAGGCGTCGACCAGACTTTCAAACTCGAACATTGTATTCAAATTCAAACAATTTATTTATTTGTATAATATTATGAGTCGATCTCTATTAATACTTACTTATTTTGCGGACCAAGATCTTGTATCACTTACACAAATACGAGGCTAATTAAAACTTTTCGATACTTAAAAAATTTCCATTTCGATTCTCAAGTGCCATTCATTTTTCAATTATAGTCTCAAGTGACTTGATCTAAACTTCTATACCGATTTTTATTCGTTTAATCACCATTGATTTTATCTTATTAATCAAGCAAATTCCCATATTAAAGTTTGAACCCAAGTAGCTAAGGAGGTATCGATACCCCTATAATGGTGGTATCGATATAGGGGTATCGAACTGGGGATCGATACCGGTCATAGGCGCTGACTCGTTGACCCAGGGCTGAGTAGCTTAGTTCGATACTGGTATCGAACCAAGAGGCTCACAAACAGGCTTGGTGTCGAACCAAGCTTCGGTACCAAATGTTACTAGGAGCTCCAATATCGAACCAAGTATCGATACTGGTCTGCCTCATTGACACGTTGACTAAGATTAAGGCTTGGTATCGATCCAAGCTTCGGTACAGAATGTTTCTTTCAAGGGTGGTATCGATACCCAAACTAGTGGTATCGATACCCTTACTCGAAATTGGCAAATTTCAAGCCTTTCAAACAGTTAGACATTTCCAAAGGCTACCTAGATGATCTAAATTCATCCCTAAGCCTTAAGGGTCATTAGACATGCTTAGACATCATATAACAATTCACTAAACCTATTCATTTTAGCCAATTCATTATACATTTCAATATTCAAACCATTCCTCACTTAGGACAATCTTCTTGCCTTATCTTTACTATGGCTACTTAAGTAATCATGTTAGTATCCTAAGTTCACATGTCCAAAACACAAAGATAAATTAACCATTTACCAAATGCATGCTTCCAAGGCCAACATACCAACCATAGCCAAGGACTCAAAACATGCAAGGCTAGCCTACCATGAACATTATGCCTTATGGCTTACATACCAAAACAATTGCCAAGCCACATATATATATATATATATACAAATCATGAGACATGCCCTCAAATGCATAGGCTAACAAAATATGATCACTAATGCCACCATACTAGGAGTTAACAAAAGTTCAAAATACCATACGTTAGCTTGCTTGGTTCCCATGCTCTGGTTCAATCTCGATCTAACTCTTTAACTCATGAACCTGTTATTTGGGAAGGACGAAACAGAGGTGGTAAGTACTTACGAAGTACTTAGTGAGGCAGCCTAATGCATAGGCTATGCTAACATATCAAAAGCATATATATATATTATGCTATCATGAACATACCTCATGCATG
This sequence comes from Abelmoschus esculentus, assembly GCA_035048815.1. Taxonomy (NCBI): domain Eukaryota; kingdom Viridiplantae; phylum Streptophyta; class Magnoliopsida; order Malvales; family Malvaceae; genus Abelmoschus; species Abelmoschus esculentus. The sequence goes on along the minus strand of JAUCBN010000026.1, from coordinate 177,379 downwards.
ACCACATACCTGACATCCTTAACCGTGTGCCATTACTTACCTCGGCATTTCCATGCTCTATAAAAAGCATTAAGCTAGACTTATACCTAGCATACAATCATGGCATCAAACATGTTCTTAACTTTTAATCCTCCTTCCCATATTACCAAATAGTTTATTAGTCCGGTTACAATTCAAATAACAAAGGTGGTTAGGACCCTAGGTCCTAAACCTAAGGTTTGCCACACTCATAATTTCTCCGAGCTATCAAGGGTTGTAGATCTCAACCCCTTTTCCTCGTTTCCTCGCTACGTTGAGTCTCTCTTGATCTTCAATTTCTTCTCTCGGGTTATCTAACAATCCATATACAATAGCTATGTATCAAGACATTTTTAATCATTTAATTAAAGGGTTCTTAAGCTTAACAAATATATACATGTGTATTTGTTCGTTACGGACAGTTTTGTTACCCTTTAGCGAATCGATCGTATCTCCTAGCTCCGATGTCCAATTTCTATCCATTTTACCTCGTTGGAAAGCTAAGAGAATCCTCTACAAGTAAAATTTAACCTTAAATTCTAATTCATAATCGATCAGCTCTATATTTCATTCGAAACAAATCTGGTCGGATCCCCGGGACTGCTCGGGTAGCCCTACCGAACAACTTATATCTTCCTCTACCGGACTCGGATTAAGGTTCCGTAAATTTTTCCATAAATTAGGTATACATGAGTATAATGGTTTAAAATTTTAGCTTCAAATTCCTTAAATCCCGACCTAGGAAATTTTTTCAAAGATATCTACCCGAAATGACCTTTCTAGACAATTTTGGTTAATTTTCACTCTTATAGGTTCGAATCTAGTCCGAGCTCATTCTTAGAAATTTTCCAGCACCTTAAATATGCAATCACATCCTCCAATCTATTTTACAACAACTTATTAAACCAATTAACACAAATATCTCATTTACATATTTCCGATTTCTAAATTTTCTAACTCAAATTGTTTACTCCTCAAAACTCATACCAAATAAATTCTATCTTTAGATTAGGCATTCTAACAACCTAACCTAACACAAGATCATCATAAAATTTTCAAAACTCAAAAGCTTAAACTACCATAAACTTGATTTTGGAAGGAAAAGCTTACCAATATTGTTAAACTTGAACTCCTAGTCCAAATTCATAACCTTGCAAAGCTTCCAATCTTTTCTTATATGTTTTCTCCTAAGTTTCTCTCTCTCAAGCCTCCATCTCTTGAAATTTCTCTTGTTGCCGTGAGAATGAAGAAGAAGGAGGAGAATTTGGACTCTTTTGTTTGTCTATTATTGAGGGTGAAAGGACTACCTTGCCCTTAATGAAATGTCTAATGTTAGTTTATCACAAGGGGTAGTATATGGAATTCTCCTTTTATCATGCAATACTCAAGCTTTTTAATTTAATTAATTTGGTCCCTTTTTCTAATTCAACTAACACACGATTAAATTTAATTTACTACCATTCGAATATTTCTTCTAACCCGATTTTTAGGGTGTTACAACATCGATGTCATTTCGTTACTGTCAAGGGTGTTATCGATACTCATGTAAGCGGTATAGATACCCTTGCTCGAAATGAGTAGGTTTCAAGCCTTTTTAAACACTTAGACAATTTCAAAAAGGCTACCTAAATGGTCTCACACCATCCCTAAACCTTAAGGGATAAATTCGACATGATTAGGCAACATGCATCGATTTACTAACCTATTCACTTTAGCCAATTCGTTACTCGAGTCATTAACCATGCTCATTGACATTCAAGATGCACTATGCCATGCATTTCTCACTATGACAACTGGCCTATCCATGTTATAACTTTAATGATTCGCATGTTATCCTTCTTAGATCATGCTTATCATACCAAGACATTTACTTACATATCATATGCATATCACCAAGGCCTACATGTGCAAAATCAAGCCAACCAAGACACATATGGTTATTCTACATGATCTACATGCCTTATGGCTTACAAACCAATGGCTCAATAGAAAATATTATCAAACCTCATATGCATGAACTAGCCAATGTATGCTCTCTATGCCACCATAAGCTAGGAGTTTACAAAAGCTCAAAATACCTTACTTTAGTTTGCTTGGTGCCCTTGCTCCGGTTCAATCCCGATCTAACTCCTTAGCTCGAAAACCTATTGTTTAGGAAGGAGGAAACAACGAGTGATAAGTACTTAGAAGTACTTAGTGAGGCAGCCCTAGTCTAAACATATTAGACATGAATCAATTAACAAAGATAGCATGCTACAATAGATAGATACAACCAAATTCGTAACAAAGAATCAATCAATAAACAAGGATATTATGCTTCTCATGTCAATCATAAGTCTAGTATTCTATTTCAACTCATATTCTATATGCTAAGCATTAACTAGCATGTATTCAATGCATGTTGCTCATTACTCAATTTTCATTCTCAATCTTACATTAAACAATTCATTTCAAGGGCTACTTATAGCCATATGTTCATTCTCAATATCAATAATCATTTCATGTTAAAGTGCTACTCATAGCATCAAATACATCTTAATACTATATAACAATACATGATCAGGTAGCAATGCTTTTCAAGCCAATACATGTACATTTAGTTCACATTTAATCCTTTAGTCTTTCATTTAAGTTCGTGTAATGCCTTGGTATAGTTAGACGAGGTAAGCGAGTCAACAAGAGTGTCACGAAGACACTAACAAGAGTACCATAAAGGTACTAACAAGAGTATCATAAAGATACTAACAAGAAATACCCATGGTATTTAACAATGGTGACTAACCACCAATCAATTGTACCCATAGTACCGAACAAGAATACTGAAGTACTAAACAAGAGTGCCGTAGCACTAAACAATAAGCTCAGACTCTAGGCATGTCGTACTACCTATGACCAACTATCGACCAAGGCTCAATAACATTTCAATATCCATTTGATCATTTTTCAATTCATGTAATCAAGTTCATGTCACCAATAACAAGTATTCATAGCATGCTAACATAAAAACATCTATCATGTTCTAACATATCATTCATATCATGTAAACATATAATCATGCATATCATGTCATCAATTCAATGTTCATATCACCATATATACATACTTCATGCATGATTCACGTACTTGACATCCGTAACCGCGTGCCGTTACATACCTCGGCATTTTCAAGCAATGCATATGTACTAAGCTAGCATTAACCATCTAGCACTCAATCAAGATATCAAACAAGTTATTTACATTTAGTCCTCCTTCCCTTATTACCGGATATATGATTAGTCCATTTACATGACATCAATTCAATAAACAAAAGATGGTTAGGACCCTAAGTCCTAACTCTAAGGTTTGCCTCACAATGTTTCGAAGCTATTAAGGGTTGTAGATCGTATTCCCTTTGCCTCGTTTCCTCGTTGCTTCGAGCCTCTCTTGTTCTGCAATGTCCTCTTCTCTCGGATTCTCTAATAATCCATACACATTTAGCATTCATCAAGACATATTCAATCATTTACTTCAAGTGTTCTTAAGCTTAACAAATATAAACATGTGCATTTGTACATTATGGACAGTTTCGCTATCCTTTACGGAATTGATCATATCTCCTAGATTCTATGTCCGAATCGAGCTTATTTTATATCGTTAGAAAGATAGGAAGACCCTCTATAATTAAGAATTGACCTCACATTTTAATTATTTTTCGATCAGTACCATATTTAATCTGAAACAGACCCGACCGGATTTTCGGGACTGCTCGGACAATCCTTACGAAAACGCTTACATCTTTCTCTATCGAACTCGGATTGAGGTTTCATAAATTTTCAATTAAACTAGGTATATAAGATTATCATGCTTTAAAATTTCAGCTCCTAATTCCTTGAATCCCGACCTAGGGAATTTTTCAAAGATAGCTACCCGGAATAACATTTTTAGGCATTTTCGACTAACCTCCATTCTATGTGTTCGAACCCAATCTGAACTTCCCTTAAAATTTTTCAGCATATCAAATATGAAGTAAACATCATTTAATACCCATTATCATCCTTCTTATGCATTTCTATCGTTACAGTGATTACTACACATAGCATTTCCAAAACCCTAAACCCAAGTTTTCAAACCCTATTTTTCATGCTTCAAGCTAAAACCAACAATTACAACCTCTAATTTAGACATGGAGACATCATTGAAGCATTTAAAACTCATGAACTCAAGCTTCCAATATTTCAATTAGAGGAAGAGAGAATTACCACGATGTTTGAACTTGCTTCCCTATCACAATTTTCTAACCATGCAAGGATTTTAAATCTTCTTTCTTTTGATTATGAGGATGAAGCAATGTAGGAGGTGAAGCTCTCTCTCTCTTCTTCCTTTTCTAATTCACGTGAAAATAAAGGGAAGGGGATGAATTTGGACTGAATTTTGTTTCTCATAAATTGGAGGTGAAATAACTCTTTTGCCCCCTTTTAATATACTAAGCTTGGTTCATTACAATGGGTAGTCTAGGGAATTCTAACTTTACCATGCAATCTCTTGACTTCATTTTATTTCTTTCTAGTAACTTCCATTTAGTCATTGTTACTTTTATTTTATTTTAATTAAGTCCCACAATTGCTCGATTTAACTTTTAATTAATCAATTTAATTATCAATTTGGTCACGTTACCTTCTAGGCCTATTGAGTGCGTTACATAATACCTTTTACTTGATTCCATAAGTCCAATTGTCTAAATTGGTTCCATGTAAAATGAATCATTGCATTAAGATGATGTAGGGTTTAATTTTGATTTTACGACCTTAAGAAGGATATAACTGTTTAAAATCAAAAAATAAATAACAAGATGATCAAACAATAAGGTAAACATCATGTAAATATATAATTTTGTTCAAATTATAGAATAAAAATGATTAGTTTATCAAAATATATAATATTTAAATATAATTAGAACCCGCAAAAACTTAAAAACACGATTCCAACAAGTAAATGTTCGTGTTGGAAAAATAGTGAGAATAGATAATTTTGAGTCATAATTCGAAAGAGTAAAGGTAAAGACTCGAATGTGTAATTTATTGAGTCTTATTTTATTTTATAAGATTTTTGTATCAATATCTCATAAGCTTAAAATAGTTTAGAGATGAATGAGAAATTAATGCTCAAAATAATGTAGTTGTGAATAGAGTAAGGAAAATGAAATCTCTTTATCCCATATAAATTAGATAAATAAAATGAGAAGTGATTATATACACTTACTCACTTTATAATCATTGAATGACTTGAATAGAAATTGTGAAAAAAATAAATGTGAGCAGTTTCTTTTTTATTTCGTCAAATTTTATAAAATTGATTATATTTATCATTTATTTAATTTATTTTAAAGTTTTAGTTAAAAGATAAGTTTGATTTTTTAGTTTTTTATAAAACTTTAAATTAACCATTTAATCTTTAGTTTTAATAAGGAGTGAACGGAAAGAGATTTTATCCTTAATTTAATTTATAATTAGTGTCAATCATTATTATAAGAACATACATCAAAATCATTGACTTTAAGTTATATAAACCATAAATTCTTTTAGTAATTATTTCAAATACATTCAACAATAAATAAAATTGTATAAAACTTATTCCTTTTAAGCCAATTAACACATTTGTCCATCTTTGTGTTCACTAGGGGTGTAAACGAATCGAGCTTGAGTAGCGCTAAGCTCATTTCGGTTCGTTAAGATTTTGAGTCAAGTTTAAGATTGAGTAATTTTAAACGAGTCGAGCTTGAGTAGCGCTAAGCTCGGTTTGGCTCGTTAAGATTTCGAGTCAAGTTTAAGATTGAGTAATTTTAAACGAGTCTAAAAATCTGAGCTCGGTTCGACTCGTTAAGAACTCGAGTTGAGTTCGAGTTTTATTCGAACCTAATCGAGTCATGTGTTGATCGATCTTTGATCATATTAAACTTTAGTAATTTTTATCCGCCACGTATCATTTAAAGCCTAATGAAGAAAAAACTTGGATACGCAAATTATGTAAACTCAAATTTGTTAATTCAGATTTTAAGACTTATGTTTATAGGGTTTTAAGTTTAGAAATTTAGATTTTAAATTATAAAAAAATAAAAATTGTATATTTATATTTTCAAGTAGCTCACGAGCTTTTCGAGTTGGGTATCATATAGTTTGATTCGATTTGTTAAGAATTCGAATTGAGTTCGAGTTTGAATCAAACTTTGACCGAATCGAGTTTAAATAATTTACGATCTATCTCATCTCATTTATAAGCTTGTATCCAGTGGTACAAACTTTTAGGTACAAAGATGGATGAGTAGACATTAATCATGGAAGTCGGGTTCTGGGTTGAAAGTTGAAACTGTGAGTGGATCCGATGTCCTTTCCCACACCTTGTAATTATATGGCCAGGATTTGTCCTTTCCACGGAGGAGGAGTAATAGACTAATAGTATAGATTAGACTGCTACTTGATTCGTAGCCAAAAATGCTCACAGAGAGGGGAAAAAAACTTGGGTATTCGTTTAAACGGTGTATATGATAATATATTTTAAATAATATAGTATTTAATCTATTAAATATATATAATATAATTTTATTTTAATATAAAAATAAAATAATTAAAATTTAAATAAATATTAAAATATTAATTAATTTTAAAATAAAATCTTATTAAATATTCTCAAACTTAATTACGATAGAATTAAATTCATAGTACTTTAAAATATACTTTTTTATAAGCATTCTATAGGGCTGAAAGAGTCGAAGTCGCAAAATATTTATTTTCGCCACTTCAACTTTAAAATATTTATAAAAGAGGGTTAAAGGCGAAGGGCAACACTTGGGCGTACAATTGTGAATTGTGCTGAGCTTCAGAGGAAAGTGGTCAAGGGACCCAACAAGAGCTTTAAAAGGGAGATAATTACATAGTAAGTTACTAAGCTCTTATATTGGGCATATTGGATCCCTAAACCTTAAGAGAATTCAATTAGGCCCTAAAATGACTTTTCAAAAGAAAAATATTCCAACCAAGCAACTCGTTTGGTCTATTTTTTCACCAGGAGCTTCTAATTTTTCTTTGACCAATTTGGACCAACTAAAAAATGACTTCTTTTTTATATTTAATACTTTTAATACATATTTTATACTCCACTTTACTAAATAAGATATAATTGACGCCACGTTAACAAAAGATAAAATCCAATAAATATATATTTTCTCAAATTGATAAAAAAAATTAATAGTTTGATTAAGGTGGAAATGTATTTAAGACTAATAATTTAAAGCATAAAAATTATTTTTAACCCTTAACATTTATAATTTTTGTCGTTTTGGCCCTTATTCTATTTTTGGATAAATTTAGCCCTTATTCAAAAAGTTATAGGTTAAGGGCTAAATTTATATAAAAAAATAAAGGCCAAAACGATAAAAATTATAGACATTAAGAGTTAAAATTATTTTTATGTCATAATTTAATAGAAATGAAATCATTGAAAAAAATGGGTAAAAGATAATTTTAAAGTCCATGTTGAAAAAACCAAACCAATTTGAGGCCGAAATAAAAAAAAAAAAAATGGAATGTAACTGCTATTGTATTGCTTAAGCGTTAAAACAAGATGATGACTTTGAACTAACAGTTTAACGAAGGAAGAAGATTCATCTTGTCTTCTTTCACATCTGGGTATTTTGGTTTTAGTTTTCTCTCGGGGGTTGGGTCTTTCTTCCTCCATTTCCATCTTTCCATACAAACGCCATCGGGCAGTGACACAGATCCTCAACAATTGAAAGTTTAAAGGCAAGGAGGGATGTGGGTATTTTACCTGATCTCGTTGCCTTTAACCCTGGGCATGGTTGTTTTAACCTTGAGGTACTTCGCTGGCCCCGATGTCCCTCGTTATGTTCTCTTCACCGTCGGTTATGCTTGGTTCTGTTCTCTCTCAATCATCATTCTCGTGCCCGCCGATATTTGGACGGTAATTCCTTATATATACGATTCCATTCGAAATTTTGGTTTATTTAATCGATCCTTTTTTTAATCTTTTGATACGATAGGGCTACCAAAATTTGAATTTTTATGTGTTTGATTTTGTGCAGACTATATCGAAGCCGGAAAACGCTAATGAAAATGGAGGAATTTCGTTCTTTTGGAGCTGGTCTTATTGGGGTACCTTTCTCCTTACCTGGTACGTTTTTTTTCCGTAATCGAATTTCTTTCTAGTTTATTCACACTCCGTTTATTTATGGGCATTTGTGGAATTGAAATCAGGCGGATATGCAGATTTGCTCTTTTCTAGGTTAACTCCTTTGGGATGTATATATTTCTTAGATTTACCTTTTGTTCCCCCCCTGAATGTTAAAAGGATAAAGTTTGTATCCATATTGTTGTTACTTTGCTGCCAGTTTTTCAGGTGGGTTTGGAATGAATGACTAAAGGTTGTTTGTAATTGTACCTTTTGTTGAATTGCCTTATGTGTTATTGTTGCGGGATGGTTTTGTTGCAACTAGAGATGATTCTTGTTGTTGGTTTTCTAGATTGTTGTGCATTTCCTCACATAATTAATTTTGTTATCTATAAGCAGGGCTGTGGTGCCCCTTATTCAGGGTTTTGAAGATGCTGGAGACTTCACGGTTACTGAAAGATTGAAGACTAGTGTGCATGTCAACTTAGTCTTCTACTCGGTCGTGGGTTCTATTGGCCTTGTGGGACTTATTCTCCTCATCACAATGAATAGGAACTGGTACATTATTCTTTCTTTATAAATTGCTGATTTTCTTTGGTTTTGTAATAGTCTATCTGATATGATTTTGGTTTTATAGATCAGATATGTACACGCAGATGCTTTCCATCTGATGGGTTCTACAAAGTATAGAAAAATGGACATAAGATTTTCCTTGAATGCCAGCTGACATATTGTTCCTATAACTCGATAACTTTATCTTGGCAGGAGTGGTGGCATCCTTGGTTTAGCTATGGCCTTGTCCAATACATTTGGGCTAGTTACGGGGGCATTTCTTCTTGGATTTGGCTTGAGTGAAATTCCGAAAACCCTTTGGAGAAATGCAGATTGGACCATCCGCCAAAAAGTTCTTTCGCATAAAGTTGCCAAAATGGCTATGAAGCTTGATGAAGCTCACCAGGAGCTTTCAAATGCTATTGTGGTATTTGCTATCCCCATTATCTTTTATAAATTCTTTTTCGTCTTCACACATGCTTTCATTCAAATGATCCATTTGCGTATACAAGATTATCCCTAGTAGAATAATGGATGGTTTTAGTAGATATTCATATGCATGCATGCATGTCAAGAACTCTCTGTCGTTCATCACGCATGTAGGCACAAGCACACACATATTTGTTCATTTTACAATTTTGCAAATGAAATTCTTTTGAGTTTCCACATGCTATTAGCAATCAGTTTATTAGCAGTTTATATTTCTCTCGTATCTCCTCCATGACTAAACATTATTCCGCTATTTTTAGGGTAATTGTAATGGATTGTTATGTCTAACTATTTATTTGCTTTATCAGGTTGCCCAAGCAACATCTAACCAGATGTCCAAGCGTGATCCTTTGAGACCATACATGGATGTCATTGATAATATGTTGGCTCAAATGGTATTTTTTGTGTTTATTTGCAAGCTTTTCTGTGAACAAGGATCTTTTTTATGGAGTAGTCCTTGACTTCATATGCTCCATTTATTCTCCAGTTTAGGGAAGACCCGTCCTTTAAACCACAAGGCGGTCGGTTGGGAGAAAATGATATGGATTATGATTCTGATGATAAATCAATGGCAACACTCAGGCGTCATCTTAGGCTAGCTCGAGAAGAATATTACCGTTACAAAAGGTAAATTGGTTACAGATTTTACACTTTCAATTTGTTATTAACCCAGATTATCCACTTAATCCAAGTTATATACCATCTTCAAACTGTTTTATATGTTCCGGAAAATGATGATTTTAAGGATCCACTTTTGCAATAATTTTAACTATGTCCTATGGGTTAAGTACTTCTCTTCATTCCCATATTTTAATAGGGTGCGTGCGTATAAACTTTGATGCTGACTTTGTATTTGAAACTTTTTCTTCTTTATATCTGAAACATGGTTGGCTTTGCAGTGAGTATATGACCTATGTCTCAGAGGCGCTTCAGCTTGAAGATACAATAAAAAATTATGAACGTCGTAGTTCAACCGGATGGTTTTCTTCTAACCTTGTTTTCTTCTGTCTATTTTAGTTTTATGGCATTCTAGTTGCTTTTCCTCAATCATTAATGTTCACATTTGATGTCATTTCAGGAAATATGTATCAAGTTTCAGACCTGATCGCTCTGGGAAGACCGGAACATTTTTAGATACAACAGGTATGTAGACCTCTATTGATTTTGTGTTGTACAATCAGTATTTGCCTTGTTTCATGATTCTTTGCTTATGTTTAGTTCTGGGGAGACCCTAAAACTTTTGTTCTTATACTTTGCCCAATTTCTCTGAGGGGATTTGTTGGAGTCATCATTTGAAATCAACAATAAATAATCTTCTTGGGTTTTCTGGTTTATAAGGATGCCTTGTATTCATTTCATAAGTAATATTATCAACTGTGTCTGTATTCTGAAAGAAAGCAGTGTTTTCATTGTGATTCTTGGATGTGTGTGGGTCCTTAAGGGATGTACATAATCCTTTTCTATCCTTGAGTAAAAGTTGTATTATAACAGGTTTTAACACAAATGATGATTCTTTTCCAGAATTTATTTGGCGATGCATCCTATGGAAACAACTAAAGAAGGCCTTGGCTGTTATACTTGGCATCATGTCTGCAGCAATTCTTTTAGCTGAGGCTACTCTTTTACCTAGAGGAGTTGACCTGTCTCTTTTCTCTATCCTTATAAATTCAGTAAAGAAGGAGGAGGTGCTTGTACAGGTAAAAGATTTTCATTTTTCTCCTATGAAGAGATTCAAATTGTGTAATTTCATAGAGATTCTGTAATCTTGATTCGGTTACTTGATTGGGCTAGGAATTTGGTCTTATAAATGTTTAATTTGGCAATCTGTAGTTCTTGTGTTGTGCATGTTTCCACTTCAAAATTGCCTCACCATTGCATGCAGTTGATAACTTCTGCCATTGACATATCATTTGTCAGATATTTCCATATAATGTGTTCCCTTCTGAACCATCCTCTTCTTTTCCCACTTATCTGCTGATTACTTTTTCTTCCAGGCCTTTGCTTTTGTACCTTTGATGTATATGTGCATCTGCACATATTATTCCTTGTTCAAGGTTGGAATGTTAATGTTTTACTCATTAACGCCACGTCAGACTAGCTCAGTCAGCTTGCTCATGATATGCTCGTAAGTTTACCTTGGAGACCCATTGTCTTTTGCTTCTTTTTTTTTTCCCTTTTAATTAATTAATTTTTATGTTGGTAATCAAAATACTGATAAAATGTGTACTAGGATGGTTGCTCGATATGCTCCCCCTGTTTCTTACAACTTTCTCAATCTCATTAGCCTTCATGGTAAAAAGACCATATTTGAAAAGGTAATTTCCTACATTCTTTAGCTGTTGAACATTACACCCAGTGATTTCAGTGCTTATAGAAATTGAAAGAAAGATAAACATGGCTTGGCCCTGTCGATTACTAGATTGGCATTTTATATCATTTGTAATGGACAAAGTGATTGGAATAAGGCAACAATTATTCTTAACATGTTTCAAAATTTTGAACCGTTTTGATTTAGAGGGGGAAGATAGTACTGGTAGTATGTGTACTTACTGCTGGTTTACTGTCCGACTGTCTGTCACTATTAGCCATGGGCAAATAAAAACTATTATCTTCATTTGTTTCAAAATGTTACAGTTTTTGGTTTGTAAGACGAAAATGTGTTTCTCTGTCTAGTTTGATTTTATAGTTTGGTGTCCCACTATTAGCCACAAAAAAAGGAAGAAAAAGAAGAAAATCTGCTTTAGACCTTTAATGGCTTATTGCCTCATTTTCCATTCCAAAAAAAAGAGGAAGAAAAAAGCTGCTTTAGTCTTTTCTATAAAGAAATCAGGATGCTTATGCTTAACATTAATATCTTTTTAGTAAAACAGCATTTGACTATCTTTTTTCGTTGGTTGGCTGTCATACATAACTACATGGTAGTTTTTTGTCTTATCCGAAACTTGGGGTGGGAATTCGTTTGTGTCGAGTCGAGTCAAAAATTTTTTAGTTAGTCGAGTTAAAGACTCATATTTTATAACTCAATCTTTATTTGAATTTTTTAGTCTAGTTTATGAAACTCGAGTCGAATTGTTAAAGTTTCTATTCAAATTTAATTGTAAACATTTATAAAGTTAAGATACTAATTAGTTCCGATTCAAACAGTTTTCTATAACCATATACAATACATATATTTCTTCATTTTTTCATATGTGATACATGTTTATCAGGCAGAATTAAGACTCAACTTGAATATGAAAACTGATCCACTAATTACTAAATTTTTCGAGTCGAGTTTATGAAATTACGAGTCAAGACAAGTCGAGTCGAGTAATTTGATTTTTTCGAGTCGAATTTTGCACTCTTTTATGAAACTCTCGTCTTAATCTCCAGTCTCTAAATTCTGCAAATGCAATATATTGCACTGTATCATATTTGGTCCATTATTTAATGTTTATATTTTATTTTTTACTTTGCTGCTTGTTATCAAACTAGGCATGTGTGCTAATGATTTTCTTCCCCTGTATGGTTTTTGAATTGTAATCTTTAAATTTCTCATTGCAGCGAATGGGAAACATTGATGATGCTGTACCTTTCTTTGGAGAAGGGTTCAACAACATTTATCCCCTTATCATGGTTGTTTACACCTTGTTAGTTGCCGGCAATTTCTTTGATCGTGTAGTTGGTTTCTTCGGGAACTGGAAGAGACTTAGATTTCAAACTGAGGCAGATGATGTGGATGGGTTTGATCCCTCAGGATTACTTATCCTGCAAAAGGGTAAGGATGCCAATACTTCATTCTTCTAAGTAGTATAATTACCCTTACCTTTTCAAATGTTTCTCAGCTGGAAATACACAGGTTAGGAAATGTATTGGACATTTGCATGGTAGGACTTGTTAGTCTAGTTTTATAGCTTGCCTAGTTTATCACTTCATTACTGAGTTAAGGTTACTATAGTAAAATAAATGATTAACGAACTTTACTTTCCTCACCGTTGTAGGGAATAATTGACGCTACAATAGTCAATAGTCCAATTTTTATTTTATAGTATTTTGTTTATCACTTGATTGTGACTTTCATGATGAAAGCACGTCAACGGTGTAGATGTGTTTGACTCCTTCTAGAGATGACAGACCGTCATGTAACAATTTCCAAAATTAATGCTGGTCTGAGTCTGGTAATGACATAAAGTTCCCTTTTCTTTTTGGTTCGGAATGACAAAAGTATTATCACAAGGGAACAGCAGTGATTTGCGAATTCTGCAAATATCTACAATTTATCATGTTTTAAATTCCTTGCTAAGAATTATTTAGATATATGACCAGCTGTTGATAAAAGTTTTTGCTCTTTACAGAGCGATCTTGGCTTGAACAAGGACGCCAGGTTGGCGAACAAGTAATTCCATTGGCAAGGAATTTCAATGGTGCTGACATTGAGCATGGCAACAATATTGCAGTATGCAATCACTCTTAAAATTATAAGCAGTTTTTTTTTTTATATATATAGTGCAACTAATCAAAGATCTTATGAATAACATATCTGTACTTGCTGGTTTGCAAAGTGTTTTCTTTTTCATCTAAAGCTTATGGTTGAGTTTCTATAAAAAAATAAAGAGCCTACGGTTATGTTCAATAACTTGATGTGAACTTCTCAGGATCATACTGTTGTAGAAATGAAGGCAGCAACCACTTCAGCCACTGGCGGTGTGAAGGGATCTCCCTCAAGGCCTATGAAAGAAGATACCCGCAAACATGCCTCAAGCAGAGAAGCCATCAGCAACAAGTATGCTGCCATGAGAGAACAGGGTCGACAAATGCCAAATTCAAAACCGATGGAGAATAACATAACCTCTGCTAAGGTCTCATTGCTTGGAGACAACTCACATTCTGGTAGCCAAAAGGGAGGGCCATCCGCTGGATTGGCCTCAACATGGAGCTCAATGAAATCGGGTTTTCAAAGTTTTAAAGCAAATATTGAGGCCAGAAAGTTTCTCCCTCTACGCCAGAATCAGGAAGGGCGACTCATTCCCCCCGTCGATTCATCCCATTCTGAGTCCCTGGACGAGATATTCCAGAGATTGAGACGTCCATCAGTAGACCACAGCGATGAGAATGAAAATGAGAACGATGCAGAAATCAAGATCAAGCATTCTACACGATACTAATTCATTTTCATTTACTTGTTCCTGTTGTGGAAACCGTGATATGGAATGTACAGATCAAATGGCCCATGGAGTTTTTACAGTCGTATATGCGGCGTAGGAGTGAAGTGGATATGTTTTTGCTGTATTGGATTCAGACTGATGCAATAGGGGGGAAATGGAAATCATTCCACATGTGATTGACGCTAATTTTGTACTTTGAACTGAACACAGACATTCAGCTTCGTACTCGTGATATATAGAATAATTCTGACGTGATATAATCTAAACACATTTCTGTTTTTAAGACAGTTCCAGTTTAAACCTGATTGTGTTTCTTCAAGTTTAATGAAAGAACCCACATTTATAAAATATAAGAAACACAGGATTCAAGAGTGAAACATGAAAATGCAGTAAACTTTTACATTTCTCCAACCTTTAATCTCACACTTGTTGAATGCGTCAGAACTTCCTTCTTCTCCTTGAAATGTAAATGTACCCACTTCGACCAAAACCCTTTGTTCTTTTTTCCATTTCTAGCTCCATCCGTGTTTCTTGGCACGTAAGCAATCGATTTACTCTTCTTCAAACCATTACCAGTAGTGCCAACCTTACCCACGGAAGACGATGGCATCCCCATGATTCCCATAACCCTGAAACTGTTTCGCTTAGAGAGATTTTGATGCCGAGCCGGAGAGGCAGAGCTCGAGTCACCAGGACCAACATATGGTGGAGAAGTGACCCTTGAAGCTTTTTCGTGTGAACAGGAAATGAGACGAGATAATCTTTCTTTGAGACAAGAAGGGCAAACACCTTGGTTTTCCTGGTGATTGGAGTGCTTCTTACACGCACAGTCTGGTTCAGACAAATCCATGTGGGAAATTTTTAAAATGAAAAGAAACAAAATAGTTTTGAAGCATTCAAGATGATTGCTTTGCTGTGTGTATATATAGACAACCTGCAGGAAAAACAAGTTCCATTTAGTTTCCAAGAAGGTTCCTTGCATGGACAAAAATATGTTCTGCAGTACAGGTTAGTGTGGTAGTGTAGATCAGTGCTGTGTTCGTCACCGTTGGATCATGTTGATGTTCACAAAACTCCAGGATTTCGGCCTTCTTGCCAGTTACCCTCACATGGCAACGGGACAAAAACACTTTTTTTTGAAATTGATTTGTGGATATAAAAATAAACTGTTATTATGTGGTTTGGAGAGAAAAAAGATTAGTTTTTGGATTTATTATTCTTGATGCCAGTGCTATATACAAGTATCAATTGTTAAAAATATAATAAGTTTGAATATTTTAAAATTTATTTGTTAATTTAATTTTTTAATCGGTATAATAACTTATTAAATTTGAAATATAATTAAAAATGATGTAGGTGGATTTTTCATCGAATCACAATTAAGTTAAATATATATAGAGACGGGGACGATAATTAAAATAAATATTAAAATTTTCAAATTATTAAAAAGTGATTATTTTAATCACTAAAATACTATTAATTATGTGTATAAATGTAAACTTGGGATTATTTTTATTTTTTATAATTTTATTTTTAATGATAGCTTTAAAATACTTGTTGATTTGAATCCATTGACTCATCTTTGTGGTAACTAATAAAAGGTGAAATATTCTTGTTAGAGAATTAAATTTGAATAACATAATTTATAAGTCTATATAAATTTATTTATACATAAAATCAAATTAGGATACTATTTTGTAATGGAAATGAAACGCTAAAAAATATTTTTTTTTAGATTTATTTGTAACTTTAAATTAATTTTTTATATTAAATCTTAATTATTATGTAAATTTATGTTTCTAAATATTACTAGCTCGCTTGAACTTGTCTGGACTGCATATGTAGAATCTAGTGTCTGCCCTAACCCTATTCTGAGAAGTAACTCCGGTTTCCGGTTCCTGTTTGCAAGAACCTGGACGCACGTGGGGGCATGTCTCCTGATCGCACGACCACAATAATTTGAATCCCATCCAACCTCTGCCTCATCTGGGTAATAGAAAAACTTTGTAAGAATTTGTGAGCACAGCCATATTTCATGGAAGGAACATAATGTTCTGTTTCACATATATTTTCAACCTAATGTTCAATTTTCCAGCCAAATAAAACCATCCGTAGGTTGGATTAAGTGATAAATCATTTGATATTATTTGAGTTTGAGATTTTATGTACGTAAATATATTCATTAAAAAACTTGTTAAAATCATTTTCGATTTGAAACCTCTTCCCTATCGTTGTCTGTTTTAGTTGGGCATGTTCCCAGAAATCCCGCCGACGCAAATACATATAATCACAGTATAACTGGTTTGTGATGATAATAGCTAGGTTGCACAGAAGCATGAAAACAGTCGGATGTGTTGGAAGATAAATAGTTTATACAAACTAATTTTTAAAAAAATGATATTTATTCTCTATATACTATTAATTCAAGTCACATAATTATTATTGTAATATTATTATTTTGTTAACATTACTATAAAATTTAGGAGGTCATAGGTCACGTATATTAAAGTGTAATTGTCTTCGATTTAAAATTTGAGTTAAAAAAGAGTATATATTCATCTTATGAAATCTGAAGTAGAGTATTTGTTTGTGAGTTGTAAAAGGGTTAAAATTATTCTACCTTTTTTGATATTTTAATACTAAAAATTAGATTAAATTTAGGGTTAAAATTAGGATTTATGATATAGAGTATAAGATAAGATATATATTTTTAGTGTTTACTTCAACTAACCTAATGTGACCCGTTTAGTTTAGTTTAGACCGCGTTAAAGCTTTTGCAATGATTGTCGTAACAAATTTTGAATCTTTTAAAAAAATAGTCTCAACCAAGTTCCTTGTCACGAACCCAACATACTTGTTGCCAATATTGAGGACCCTAGGCTACAGTCATGCTCCTTATACCGCCCAAAATCACCCCCCTGTCGTCATCTATTATTTTCCACTCAATAAAGAAACCTACTTCTGTGGATCCAACATATTCAAAGTGACAACCACAGATTAAGGTATTATGGAACATTCAAATGGTTCGATGTAGTAATTCACAGACAACATCACAATTACAGGCAGGAAGTAAAGGAGAAAAACATGGACAAGGTGGAATGATCTTTTTGTATTTGTTGAAGACACAAATTAAAAAAAAAAACTTTGTTTTGGATCCTAAATTCTTGATGCTTAGGCCTTTAATTTCAACAAATCGGCTGCTTATGTCCAGTGGTTGCTCTCTTACAAGGGATAAGCTGAAAACACAGAACTTCAAAGGACAGACAAGTGACAATAGGATTTTTTTTCATTTCTCGCCACTAAAAACCTTCGATAAATATAAAAAATATTTCATACATTTAATTTTTTAAAGATTAATCTTAAACTTTAATCATAAACTTTAAATTTATTTTTTAGAGTTTAGCATATAAAAGGTAGACGGTTTGGATTCGTTATCTGCATAACAGGAAAGGAGGGTTGTTTTAAAGTTTAATATGAATTTTTAAAAATTTTAAGGAGGCGAATTATTATTTTCTATGTTTGGAAAAAATGATTTTTTCAAATTTTTGGGGAGACATGTCCTCCTCTAATCCCATAAAGGATTCGCTTATGATATTAATGTTACGCTTTTCGCATGTTATATCAACAACAATATTAATCGAACTATATTATCTATACAATATATATTTAAAATACTAAGAATAGAAAACAATTACTACAATATAATTATACTAAGGTATTAAAAATGTCTTAAATTATACCAAGTTTTGATTTTATAGATACGGATTATATATATTTCTTTTATTCTTTCAATATATTATTCATCTGTTTTTTTAACGTGTTTCTTCGTTCTTTAATTATGGTTATAGTTTATTTTATCGCCTCTCTAGAGTAAGGTATTTGTTACTCTACTCTATTCCAAATTTACTATCTGATGTGGTACAAACAAGAAACATAAACAGAAGGTGGTGATGTAGGACTGGTGCAAGGTGGGAGACATGCACCTGTTGACGAGAAAGAGCATTGTACGTCTGTCTAAAGTGTTTTACAGGCCCTGCTAGGTTCCATAATATGACACAGTGACCATGTTTCAACAGATGTGTCTGTTCAACACTGGATTCCATGTGCAGGCTCTTTGTGCTAAACGACATCAGGAAAGCAGCCGAACAGCTCATCTCAAGCCCCCACCCCGACAATTGTACTAAAATCGCAACATTTCAACGACGTGTTCAGCTAGTATATGACACTGGAGGCTGGAGGCAATCTCAAGTGGCCGGATTGGCTGAATATGATAAATGACAATATTTATCGAATCATATATTCTTTTGGAATATTACTCTTTTATTTATTCAATCAACTTCATACTAATCATAGATATTCTTCTCCAACAGATTTTGGTGCACCTGTCACTTCATTTTGTTTGTAATACCACAAAGAAAGGAAAAATTTATAGGCTCATGATATCATTATATTCTTCCCAAAAATCATATGGGATAGGATTTGTTGGTTATTCATCAAGTCTTGGCTCGAATAATTTTTTTTGGTGTCTCTATTTATATCTCTACATAAAAAGTATGTTTAGAGTTTACGGTTTAAGAGTAAAATATAGTTTTAGATTTTAGGACTTATGATTTAAATGTTAAGGTTAAAGCTTAAAATTTAATTTTATAGCATTGCGGTATAAAAAGTGAGACAAAAAATGAGTAGAGAACTTTGTTCGTGTTACCCCAGTTCTGAAGTGTTCGGCATGAAATTAGCTAGTTAAGAGATCATTCTAATACTACTTGAATGATATTATTATCCTCTTCTTAAAAATATGTCTGATAAAATATGCAACGCCTATATTTTTTTATATTACAAATTCTCTCCTTTTGATATGAAATTAATTCCCCTTTTTAAAATTTTAGAGAGTCTAACGTACAACAAGTCTAGGGTGTGGCTCAAAGATAACAAGTTTCGACATTTGTCTAAGAAATTAAAATGTTAGACATTTTTATAACATTTTAGGATGAATTTTTCGTATTTTTTGACAAGTATCTAAACTTATTTTGTAAGTATAAATATTTTTCTAAAAACTTAAAATGTTGTAAAAAAAGTATTGAAACTTATTTTGTAAGTAGGAGTGATAATGAGCCGATCTGAGCCCAAACCTGGATCGGAAACAATTATATTGGGTTAACGAGCTTAAAATTTTAGGCTCGAGATTGACTCGGAAATAATACTATAGGGCTTGTCTTAGGCTCGATGCACAACCGATCTTGCTTGCCAAGTGATGGAGATATGGTAATTTGGGTGGAAATTGATGAAGCAAAGGAAATAGACAATGAACACAAAAATTTTAGAGCGGTTCAAGCTTCAAACAAGCTCTACATCCACTACCATAGCTTCTCACTAAGGATTTTCCAAATTCATTAAGAATTTCGTCCTTTTGAGGCCAAAGGCCTAACCTTACAATCCTAGATTGAATTTCTCGAATCTAGCATCCAAAGTTCAAAACTCGAACTTTGAGAAACCTCTCAAAAAAAAAAAAAACTTAGCAAACTACAAATCCTTCTAACAAGGCTAGTTGTTTGCAATCTAAAGCTCTTACCCAATCCTAGTACACTTGATCATACATTGACAATTTAGCTCACAAGTGTTTTGTCTACCCAAAGATAGGATTTAAGCCCTAAGACAATTGTTTGGTCATAATGTTGTTACAATTAAAACATTAGTCTTCTCTTAATGTTTGAGACTTCTTTTTATCATCTCAATTGGGCTTTTAGCCGTTGATGACCGTTGGGATTGATTTGGAGCTGATTTCCAAGCCAATTTCTGCTTCTGGTGCAAGTGGTATCGATACTTGGGAAACCGGTATTGATACTGCCTCTTTGGGAAATAACCTTTAAATTTGAATTTAAAAAACGATATCGAAACACCTTGAAGTGGTATCGATACCTTTTTCTCCCCGTATCGAAACGGTCAAAGCTTGTTTCGATGCGGCTCCTAGTCATTGTTTTTTTTTATAAAATCGTTGGGGATTTCATAGAGTCGTTAGAGGTGTATCGAAACACCTAAAACTGATATCAATACTTTTATTTTCTGTACCAAAACCAAAATTCATTGTAGCAGATGGTATCGGTACTATCCTCATAAGTATCGAAACCCCTATGAAAATTCCTTTGAAAACATGCAAGTTGTATTGAAACGGCTGGAGCATTTTGAACACTTAGACTTCTTTAAATCATTTCGAACACATTCAAAAACCTTATAAAATATCTCAAATTTATTTTCAAGTTATTTGGACTTAAAATCATTTTTGAAATCTTTTCAAATTAGTCCAAAACTATTTTTCAATTATTATATCAAAACATTAGTTCTACAACTTGGCTTGGACTCAAAGCTCGTCGGGCTTGACTCGACTCGGATCAAAATGAATAAATTTACTATATTTTTTATAAAAGATGGAGTCTCGTTAAAAAACCCTTTCATAACCAATATCAAAATAAAATCCACAATCAAAAAAAGAAAAAAGTGTATCCAAAAAATAGATTAATCGAAGTAATCAAGAAATATTCTTTTAATACAAACAAATAATGCCTAATTTATTTTTACGGCATTTTCACTAATTTATTTTATTATTTTTCTTTTACTAAAAAAATACTTTTAGTACATTTATATAATTATTTTGAACATGTTCATGAGCTTTTCGAGTCGAACTTGGATCGGTTCGGTTTGTTAAGATCTCGAGTCAAGACCGAATCGAGCTTTGATCAAACCATGCCTAAATAACTTGCAAGCCAGGTAGACTCATTATCAACTTATCAATTAACCTAAAATATTATTAAAAAATTTAAATTAGTTTCAAAACTTAGTGTGTTTTAACTACGCTCTAAACATGCCACAGCCAAAACTATCCAAAAGTTTCATAAACTTATTCTCTCTTTCATTCTCAACTCCTGCATGGAACGCGTTGCTGTGTCATAGTATCTATATAATTTACTGACTATTGGAAAGTTATCCCCAAGCCGGTGGTGGGGAAAAGGTTATTGTTTTGGGGACACAGCTCAGTAATGTTTTGCCAAGATTTGCATATTGAGATCCAGATTTACATGGCCTTGTCGAATTGTCGGGTGATTTGGGCATCAGACAGCCTTGCCCACAGTCATTTTCCTTCTGAAATTAAAATGCGCTTTCGCTGTCTTGAATCTTTGATGTTAACACCATGTACTTGACAGATCATCAAAACTATTGCAAACGAGTTTCATTTTCAACTAAATGAAGAACATCTGGGTTTCAGTTTCACACAGTCGGCGCCCCTACCCCATAAAAAACATAGATATTTATCACATACAAAGGGTTGTAATTTATAAAAGCTTATGTCAATTTGCATAGCTCAAAAAAAGGTGCCGGCCAAACACTGTTTGCTAAAGTTGAATTCTGAAATGGGAAACCCTGACCCTGACCCAAGGTCACCTTGAGCGGTAAAAGAAGATGCTCAGCTCTTGACCAATGTTTCCATCAGGGTCGATCAAATGGAAAGATTCGGAATCAGCTGAACCACGAATACTGTCGAAGTTGGCCCGAAGGTACATGAGTTCATCGTCAGGATGATGATCCAGTTCCTTTCCACTAATCAATCCAGTGCCAACAACAACCGAACTCATCAGCCTTAAAGCATCCATATCAGCTTTTGTTGGTTTCCGCTTAACTGCGTACCCAACTTTCCTTCCATTACAGTACATAGTCCACAGTGGCGTTGACAAAACGGACTCTGAATTTCCACCACCATTTCCCGAATCGGTGGTGCACTCCAGCGCAACTCGGAGGATACCGCCCTGCATCTCCCTTGCCAAAACAGCTGTAGGGACAGGAAATTCGAGGAGGAGAACCGGGTTGTTGTTGTTGGACTTGGGGTTTGCTTGGATACAGAAGCTGGCTTTTCCCCTACGATAACCAAAGATGGTGCCTGTAATAACACTAGAAGAAGTATAAACAGGTGGTGGATAATACCGGTGTTTGGTTTCCCGGTCTTGGTCGATGAAGGCACGGTTGCAACTTGGGATGAGGAGTTCGAGAAGGGACCGGAGAAGCCTCCATGACCTGACTTGTTTCTGGCAGTCAACAGAAGTAACCCCGGTTGTTAGGCGGATTGTTGTTGGACAGGACATGTTAATTAGGCTTTTGGAATAAGGCAAAGACTTGGTTTGTGGGTTGTTGCAGATGGTGGAGGCCTTTTTATAGGAGATGGTTGGTAAGATTATGGGTTCTAAGCTCATTGATTTGGTTCAAAGCATGACAAAATTACTTGTATTTTTGGGCACCACAAAGTAGACTTTATGCATATTCTTTTATTTTATTAAAGGGAAGTTGGTTAGTGTTTTTTGAAGTTACTTATAGATTTAAGTAATAATTATTACAAATATTGAATTACGTAATTTATTTAATAATTGTTTTTAATAAATTTGTTTAATTATGTTTTTAATAATTTAATCGATTATAAGATAATATAAGTATATTTTTTGATAATGTATATATTTATTTTACGGTTTATATTTGGAATGTGAAGTTGTCTCTCTCAACAATATTATCTATAAGCTTTGAACTTTCTTTGTCTCTTTAGGCGTGCAATATGCCTTATTAACATGCCAACACTTGTTAATTATGTATATACTTTTTTAAATTTTTATATGATATATACCTTGAACATGAACCTGTTCAAACCTGAATTTGTTAGGATAAATATCATATTTTTTTCACTCCATTATTTTTTGATTCATAATTAATTTAACAATTAAATTAATTAAAAAAATGATAAAAATATTTTTACGAGCATAATAAGCCCGTAAAATTTTTAAAAAATAAATTTATGATTTTTTTACCTAATTAAGCTTTTGAATAACTTTTTAATAAATTAAACACTTTAATCAATTTTGACCATTAAATTTTAATCGTTCTTTTTAGATATAACTAACACATAATACACTACCGATGTTGTATTTATAATTTTTTTTTAAAAATTATTTTTTAAAGAACTATATAAATAAAATAAGAAATTATGAAAATATAAAGTGAAAATCCTGTGACATGACACACTATCCTAATAGATTTTAAAAAAATAAAATTTAATGGTTAAAATTAATAAAAAATTAATTAATTTAATTTAAACTATTTAAAAACATAATTAAGTAAGGAACAAAGATTTGATTATTCTTTTAAAATCTCGAACACCCTTTACCCTCTTAAGCCTTACAATGTTTTGTAGCCGAGAAAAGTCTTGAACCAATTACAATATCCTATATGTTAAATCGCCATCAATAAAAAAAATGAGGTCAACACGTGCCACGACATATTTTTTCTATAAATTAATTTAGATTAATCAATGAGACAAAATAATACATATTATATTATAATTTGTTGAAATAATTTACTTAGCTCTAGTCTGAAGTAATTTTAAAATTTATGATCGGTATTTATTTTTTATATAGTTTAAAAATTAATTATTGTAGTACGAATTATCTAGTTTCAGTGGTTAAAGGAACGATTATTGTTTTTAGAAGTTAAGGGTTTGAGCACCAGTAATACCAGTAAATTGATTGAGCGATCAATGTCCAATAGTTGAGAGTCTACTCTAGAACATATACTACTGTAATCACTATTAGCTAATTAAAAAAATTAATTATTGTATGAATCATCTTATCTTAGTGGTTAAGAGAATGATTGTTGTTCTTAGAAGTCATAAACTCAAGCACTAGTATTACAACATAGTGTTTGAATAATTAATTTTCAATGGTTAAGAGTATATTCTAGAACAAATATTATTATAATCTTTAGAGCCGATTAAAAAATTTTAATTATTAAACTCTTTTAGTAGATATTCTAAAAATAAAAATTAATTTAGTTAAGTGATCTCAAAATACTCACAGAATGAAGAAAAACATCTTTATTTATCATAACAATGATACATATTTACAAGTGAAGATACTATGTTCTTATATACACATTTGGAAGCTAGCTAACCAATTAACAGAACTAATAAACTAAAGTTGTTAACCTAATAACTTTCTTCAACCATCTTCTACGTAAGCATGGTGTACATGTTATACATGGCCAACCATCACATATCTTCATATGCTAACATTTCCCTTACTCTTTCTTCTCTTCTGTCTTCACCTCCCGTAATCTTCCAAGTTCTCTTACATGCTTCTTCTACAGCAACTACTTTGATCTTTTGACGAAACTCTTCAAAATAAGCTTGTGACAATGCTTTAATAAAACCATCATCAAGCTGACAATTAGTTGAGACATAATTCACTTGAAGTTGTCTAGCAACCATTTTTTTCCCTTACAAAATGAATATTAAGATTCACATGCTTAAACTTAGCATGATAAACTGGATTTGTACTCATCGATATAGCTCTAATATTGTCCGACCACACTATAGGTATGCTATTCTGTCAAACCTTCAAATCACCAAGCAATGCACCAATCCAGGTTAATTCTGACGCAACATCTGCTACACTTCGATACTCAGCCTCTGAAGTCGACCTGGACACCGATTTTTACTTCTTTGAAGACCAAGACACCAAATTCCTTCCAAACAATATAAAATGTCCAGTTACAGATCGCCTATCATCCAAGTTTGCTGCCCAATCTGCATCTGCAAAAGCAGTGAGTGCTATATCCCCAACACTAAACACAAGACCATAGTCTAAAATTCTTGCCAAATATCTGAGTATCCTCTTTACAGCCATTCAGTGACCCTCACAAGGTTCATGAATAAATTGTGAAACCTTATTCACACTAAACGATATATCAGGCCTAGTGTGGCAAGCATATAATAAAGCTTTCACAACATTTCTGCACATATAAGCATCAGACAATACACTCCCTGCTTCCTTTACAAGTTTAGTGGTAGGCAAAATAGATGTAGGCATCGACTGTGCATCACTCATGCCTACCTTCTCCAAGAACTCTTTAACATACTTTTTTGATTCAGAAACAACTTGTCATTGCTTTTAATGACCTCAATCCCCAAGAAAAGAAAATGTAATTCTCCTAAATCTTTCAAGGAGTACTTAGCATTCAAGGCCAAAACTAACTTTTCAATCTCAATCTCAGAACTTCCAGTGAGGATAATATCATCGACATACACTAGCATGTATGTATGACTGCCTTCAAAATTCACAAACATTGATGCATCATCTTGTGAGCCTCGAAACCCAATCTCTAACAAATATGCTTTTAACTTATTGTGTCAATTCCTAAGCGCTTGTTTTAAGCCATAGAGCACTTTCTTTAACCTACACACCAATTTAGCACCATCAACCCCTTTTTTCTCAAAACCAAGAGGTTGTTTCATAAACACTGCCTCATCTAAATCACCATTAAGAAAGGCATTATTGATGTCTACCTGCCTCAATTTTCAATCATTAAACACAGCTAAAGAAAATATAATATTCAATGTAATGGTTTTAACCACAGGACTGAATGTCTCCTAAAAATCGTAACCAGAAACCTGAGAGTACCCTTTAGCAACAAGCCTAGTCTTGTAACGATGAATAGAATCATCAGAGTTTCGTTTGAGTTTGAATATCCACTTGCAGCCTATCATTTATCTACCTTCTGATAACATCTCTAGTGTTCATGTACCATTTTTCTCAAGAGCTTCTAATTCATCTAGTACTGCTTCCTTTCACTTGACAGATTCTAAAGCCTGATGAATATTGGTAGGCTCAATTGTATCAATCTCAGCTATATACCCTTTGGGTTTAAAGATGCCATTTTTGCTGCGAGTGACCATTCTATGTCGATTTAAAGTTATAGGAGATCGAGAAGTATTCAGATCAGTTTGAATAAAATGATCAACTTGAGTAGCAACAGGTTGATCAACTTGAGTAGCTTCACGTGTTGTACCTTCAGTGCTACCAGGTTCTGATGCAAAAGAAATTGAGTCTGCGCTGATTAACAGCAGAAACCACAGGATCAACTAAAGGAACATCTGCTGGACCTATGGACATATCATTAGACAACTCCTCTTCTGAAGGCATGTTCATCGCCTGAGCATCAACCTATCCTTCTGGAGATGCAGATGCATCTTAATTATGATGTACACCAGCTGGACTAACATCACTCATACTTGGAACTTCTCCTCCAGGATCATCTATAATAGGACTGCTTACACCAATTGACTGAGAGACTAAAAGAGTATTGAAAGGTCTTTCTTGATGCAACCATTGGTTCCCCAGAACACATTCTCTACGCTACTTTAGTATTTGTGGAAATGAGGCAACACCAACTCCACCAGGCTTAACACCAGGAACTGAATCTGATAGCTTGTTATCTTCAAAAAGAAAACAAGACTCATCAAAAACTACATGTCTTGACACAAACACCTTGCCATTATTAGCCAAGCACAAGTAGCCTCGATGTTGAGGACTGATCCCCAGAAAAGTGCAGGCCTGAGATCGAAACTCCAATTTATGCCTCTGAAAGTCCCTCAAATGAGAAAAACAACGACATCCAAATATTCTAACCAAAGCATAATCAGGCTTCTTTTTATTCAAAATCTCAAAGGGCGACTTTCCTTACAAAACCTTAGTAGGTAGTCGATTAATAAAAAATGCTGCCATAGAAATAGCATAAGACCAGAAACGCATGGGCAAAGAGGCTTGCGCAAGTAACACTAAAGCCATCTCAATCAAATGTCTATGTTTACGTTCAATAATCCCTTTCAGATAAGGCCCCCATAAGTCAGTAAATATTAACTGAAAGGGTTCATCATAGACAGTATTGGATTCAGAAAAAGGGAGCTTATGACTTTTTTCCATTCGACAAGGAACACAAACATCCATTTTATTAAAAAAATTTCAATTTTTACATTTGCATTTTTACAAATTTAAAGTAAAGTTTCATGAGCGGGTGACCATGCCCCCTATTCATCGTTTCATAAGTGGTAACAAAGGCCCTTGGTGGAGAAGCACAATCTTCTGCAGTCTTGTCCATTGAAACTGAAAATTGGTACAAACCACCATTCTCATATCCTTCTAAGAGCATTTGATTTGTTTCTTCATCACGAACCAGACACTTCTTTGTATGAAATTCAAAATAAACTCGATTATCTTTAGCAAATTTAGAAATTGATAATAGGTTTTGTGTTACTTGCGGGACATGCAACAGATTATTCAAGACAAGTGTCGGTGTAGAAGCAGATATATGCGAATAACCAGTTTTATCAATTGGCAAACTAACTCCATTACCTACCACCAACATACCTGATCCTTGATAGATTCCTCCATTAACAACATTTGCAGCATCAGGAGTCACATGATGAGAGGCTCCAAAATCGACAATCCATTGCTCAGCACCAGCAGTGTTCAATGTAGAAACAAGATGAGCCTGTGGGGTAGGCGAACTAGGAGTGCCTTCACTATCATCAACATATACTGTGTACTGAGCCTGACCCCCATGATTCTCTAATTCTGCATCAAGACCAGGGAAACCTTGATCAAATCTGTACCAACATCTTGAAACCAAATGACCAGTTTTGCCACACAGCTGGCCTTAAATCCGTGACCTTTCTCGACCTCAACCATCAAACCTACTAGTAGAATTATAAGGAGGACGGGAAGCTCTATATCCAGAATTCTGAGTTACACCATACACAGGTCTTGAAGCATTAGAAAAGGCTGAATTAGTTTGAACCATATTCGCAATATGTGCATTAACCGGTACCAAATGAGACTGAGAATTGAAGCATGCTACCTGAATTGGAGTATTCTGCACAAGACTAGTAACATGCGCACTCATAGGTAAAAAATCAGACTGAGAATTGAAAACCGCAAGCTGAGTCTCAGCATCAATCAAAATATTACAAACCCTATCAATTGACAATAATTCTTTCTTGGCAGTTTTGACTTCCATGAATGGTTGAAACTCACGCGTCAAACCATTCAAGATGCTTGTTATGTGTTCGACCCACGAAATCTTGCACCCACACGATGCAAGAGTATCACATACTTCTTTGATTTGAGAAAGATAGAGTATCATGCTCTCATCTATACCTTTCTTGATCGATCACAACTTGTAATGAAGGCTTATTACTGAACTCGTAGATTTATTGGAAAAAATCTAAACAATAGTATCCCACACTTGAGCTATTGTCTCAGCACCGATGAATTGGGGAAGAAGTTGTGGACGGATTGTGGACAAGAGCCAAAAGGCAAGTGCACTGTCCTGGGCCACAAAGTCCTCATAATCTGGATTCTTGATAGATCGACCATTATAATCAATCACTGTTTTGGAAGGAATCTCTACTTCACCATACAACATTGACTCAAGTTTATGGCTGCATACAATGAGCAGGATTTTTTGTTTCCATAGCAAAAAATTCTTCTCATCAAGAACAATACTGACTTTCTTGTTAGTAAACACTTGCCCAGTCCGAGGACCTGTAGTGGTCGACCCTTCAGATCCATCATCATCAGCCAACATGATAACAGTGAAAGAATTTCACTCCCGATCAATAGCAGAAAGAAAAGAATAACCTAAGACTACCGACGACTGATAACATCTCAAAATACTCACAGAATGAAGAACATCTTTATTTATCACAACAATGATACATATTTACAAGTGAAGATGCTATGTTCTTATATACACATTTGGAAGCTAGCTAACCAATTAACAGAACTAATAAATTGAAGTTGTTAACCTAACAGCTTCCTTCAACCATCTTCCACGTAAGCATGGTGTACATGTTATACATGGCCAACCATCACATATCTTCATATGCTAACAAGTGATAAATAATTATGATATCTAATTAACTAAATTAATATGATATAAATAAAAATAATAATATAGAGGTTTAAATTAATTTTTTAAATCGAAGGTTTAGTTTACATTTTCTAAAAAATGGAATTTAATTATTTTTAAAAAATTGAGAGGCTTAACGAGTTTTTCAAAATATTATGTAAGAGAATTTACTTAAAAATATTCAATATTCGCGAAGTTTAATATAATTTTGTAAAAATTTTGAGAGAAAATTATTTTTAAAACGAAAATAAAGGCTAAATTTGATTTTTTTTTGGCTTAAGAGTCTAATAAGCCATTAAATTTTTGTAAAAAAATCAATTAAGACTTAAAATTTTTTTTACACTCAAATAATCCCTCAAACTCAAAAGAAAAATCAATTCAGCCCTTAAAATTGGTAAAAGGGTCAAATTTTAACCGTTAACTGGTTAGCTAACCATTTGGAAGTTAACGGTTAAAATTCAAATCAAATATAAATATCTTTAAATAAATAAAAAAACACGAATAATAAACTTTTATTATTGAGATATTGATTTTAACTTTTGCGATTCTTTGAGTTCCTCTCTGCGGAAAGCTTTACAACACACGAGAAACTACATCCCCTCTTCAAAATCATCATGAAAAGCAACACGAAATCATTTTTTTTAAAACATCGTGGCAAAGGAAAAGCGTGTAACTCCAAATACTTTCTGATCTTTGTCTCCCATTGATGAGCTTCATGCTTCTCCGTACATTAAAATATAAATAAATAAATCACACGAACCTGTAACCTGTAACCAGGAGATCTCGCTCCAATCATTTAGACACAACACTTCTATGGACAGGCTTTTGACTTCAGTTTCTTCTTATTAAATTCAACAGTTTGTAGTATTTATATATAAAAAAAAACTCTTCCTTTTATGTTCCAATTATTCTTTGACAATGATTTTGAGACAAATAAAAAGGAGAATATAATTTGGTGGGGAAGGGATAAATTATGATGTACTTCGTTGTTTTCGTGGTAAACAAAAACTTAGTGGTATCGATAAACAATTTTTTTTAGATTAATAACCCTAAACGTTCACTCTTTTCTCCAAAATTTTTCATTCTTAAGTGTTCTTTACTTTGATCTATCCTTTTAATTGGTGGTCGACAATCAATCTTAGTATTGGTTGTGTCGACCATTGGATGTATAAATCTATTATTTTTATTTTCAATTTTAATAAGAATCTCTGCTTTTATAGCACGCTCTTTCTGTACTTGTGACACGTTTTCTTCTGTCTTTGTTATATGTTTTCGTTTTGTGGTTTGATTCATTTGCTCTTATGACACGTTTCAGCATACCCTAACGATCGATTATTATTTGTCTGTGGTTTGATTCATCTGCTTTTGTAGTTTGATTCAATCGGCGCTAGTTTCTGATTTATGTTTTTTGTCGGTGGTCTTTTGACAAGTTATATCCCCACTCGATTGATGGTTGTTTGCCGATGAAATCAACCCGAGCATCAATACTTTTTACATGATAGTTTGGATCGTCTGCAACTTCTTCCTCCTTCTTTTTGCGTCTCACTTATACAGAGACAAGGAGATTCAAGAAGCTTATGAATTTTATTGGTAAGCTTAATTTATAACGACCCAGACTCGGGTCCTAGTGTTGGGTTAACCCGAGGGGTTTGGGCCTCGAGTTTGTGTTGGGCCTTGTTGAGTCTTGTTGAGTTAGGCTTTTGTGTAGAAGGCTAGGAGCATTTTACTAAATGCCAAAATGGATGAAAGAGGGGGTAGGGGGTGTTATTTTCTCTGCAGAAAAGAGATGATGAGATCATCTTGTCTTCTTTTCTTTCAACCTTCATCTTGGCAAGAAAGAGTGAGGAAAAGGTTTAATCTTTGTTGTGTTAAGCTGAGAGTCACGTTTTGGAGGTGAAAGGTAAGTTGTAAAGGTGGTTGAGATCCACAAAACAAGGTAAGAATACTTAGGTTTGGAGGGGATAAAGGTTTATGTGAGGGGTTTAGGTTGAGTTTGGGATTTAGGTTTTAGGAGTTTAAAATCTGAATCTTTTAATGTTTTTAAGCTCTAGAATCGTCCCAAGGTGTGTCTAATCCGCTCTTTATCCTTCCCTTGTAGAGAAAGAAGGTGGTGAGCCATCTACAAGCTTGAGGAGGGAGAAATCTTGAGGTTGAGCTTGGAACTCGAGGTTGTTGCTTGGGTTGTTCAAGGTTGTTACTCCCAACTCTTCTAATCATCATGCATTTCATGGTAGCTAGCATACATGTAGGTTTTTGTGCATGAATGCTTGGTTTTAAGCTTTGGATGCTTTAATGTTGAAATTCGTATCTATGTGATTGATGATTGAAAAATGGTTTTAAAACACTCTAAACATCATTAATAATTAGTAGGAACACTTTAGGATCCATTAGATTGAGTTTGGGGAAGAATCTCTAGAATTTCTAAGTGCAGACCTGCATTTCGTGTAGGGGGTATCGATACTGGTGGCCCGTGTATTGATACCCCTGAGACAAAAATAGGTCTGTTGAACAGGCATATCGAATTGTGGTTTGATACCAAACCCTCTAGTGACATCGAATAATACCCGTGGTTCGATACTAGTATCGAATCGGATAATCCCCCTTTCGTTAACCTTGAAGTTGGTCAAAGGATATCGGTACCAGTATCGATACCAGTGTTTCAATACCTTCTATGGGTGAGTATCGGTGCAGGGTGTTTCGATATCCCACCTAAGGGTATCGATACCTTTGTGTAATCTTACCAGATTTGAGTAGAGAATTGAGTTCGACGATTGTAATAAATAGTCCCATTAATCTTAAAAGCCATGAAATGGATTGTTAAACCAAAATCGATAATTATAACTGTGAGAAAGGGGCCATGGTGGCCGTAGATGCAACGGAAGATGATATTTTTCAGAGAGAACTAAGTGTTTCTCTGTATTCTTTTATTATTCTTGAATATCAAATGATTGAATAAACCTTTAAATAGGCTAAAATAGAGTTTTAATATAACTAAAATTATACTTTATCTGTAATTTAAATAATATTTATTCCTAATTTAAATAAGACTTCTAATAAATTTAAACTACTAATTAGGAATAAACTCTAATTATATATTAAATAAAAAACTCTAACACTCCTCGTTAATTTAGACTTCTCCTCAAGCTCTAACACTTCTTGGATAACCAACACTCCCCCTCAAGCTGGTGAACAAACGTAGTAGAACACCAACTTGAATCTTGGATGTGATGCCCTACTCTTTTTCTTCTGTTGTTTCTTCGAGAAAAAATGCTCCTTGTTCTCGAGTCAGGAATCTTTGATCGAGAGGATTCTGATGCCTTACTCTTTTTTCTTATGTTGTTTCTTCGAGAAAAATGCTACTTGCTCTCAAGTCAGGAGTCTTTGATTAAGATGCTCCAACATATAGTTCTTGATTAAAAGATTTGATGTGAATAATATACGAAGTGATCAAAAGAATCTACACTCCCCCTCAAGTTGGTAGTTATACAGACTAGAATTCCAACTTAAACCTTTGATGTAGAATCCTTTAAAAAAATATTATCTAGTTTTTAAGGCTAAACTATAACCTTTTCATCTATCTTTTTGAATGGAAGGCTAAGATAGAACCAAATAGTTTTTAAGGCTAAACTATAACCTTTTCTCCAATTTTTTCTCCTATCTTTTGAAATGGATGGCTAAGATGGAACCAAATAGTTTTTAAGGCTAAACTAGAACCTTTTATCTGATCTTTTCTCCTATTTTCGAAACGGATGGCTAAGATGGAACCAAATAGTTTTTTAAGGCTAAACTAGAACCTTTTCTCCAATCTTTTTTCTATCTTTTGAAACGGATGAATAAGATAGAACCAAATAGTTTTTTTAAGGCTAAACTATAACCTTTTTTGCTATCTTTTTTATTGGATAAGATAGAACCATTAAATAAAGAACCAACAAAAGTAAACGAGTAGAAATTTCATGTAAGATTCCAACGAGGGAGAAGCCAAGGAACGAGTGTGGTCAAATGATATCAGCGAAAAAGAAAAAAAATGATGTGTATCTAAAAAATCATATTGTCGATATGTTTCTGATTAGAGATGACAGCAATGTTGACGATATCAAGATCGTTGTTGGCTCATGATACCATGTGAGAAAGGGGCCATGGTGGCCGTAGATGCAACGGAAGATGATATTTTTCAGAGAGAACTAAGTGTTTCTCTGTATTCTCTTATTATTCTTGAATATCAAATGATTACAGAATAAACCTTTAAATAGGCTAAAATAGAGTTTTAATATAACTAAAATTATACTTTAACTGTAATTTAAATAATATTTATTCCTAATTTAAATAAGACTTCTAATAAATCTAAATTACTAATTAGGAATAAACTCTAATTATATATTAAATAAAAAACTCTAACACTCCTCGTTAATTTAGACTTCTCCTCAAGCCCTAACACTTCTTGGATAACCAACAATAACCTCGAAAGATTAAATTGAGATAATCTTAATATATCTTGTTGTGATAAGATCCTAGGTGGATCGTTTCTATGGTTTGAGTCCTTGTGTGATGGAAATCCGGATATCTAAAAGTGTTGCAACACGTCAAACACCATCCGATGTAATATGCCGGGTGATGTATTGAAGACTTTTACTCCGAGTGTTGAGCGACCTCACTCGAAGATGTTCGACGTAACATTCAGAGCATGAGATTGGTTGGACAGCCTCTATTCTTTTCCGAATGTTAGGCGGCCTCGTTCGAAGATGTCCGATGTAGCATTCCGAGCATAGGATTTGAGGGCGACCTCAATCTTGAGTGTAGGATACCGATGCTGTGTGGAATGCTACATCGGACTTTGTGGTGCGTTGACTTGTTGTGACTTGTATATGCTGTGTGCGATAATATACATTCATTTATGCCATGTGGTAGACAAGCATGCTAGACCTTCATACCATGAACGATATTTATATGTGTTGCTTTACTGCTTTTGATATGCATGATGTTGGCCGAGTTCGGTGTATCCACTAAGCTTTTGTATCTCAACGTTCGAAATATGTTTTCGTGCGTAGGTTAGGTGAAGTCGGTTTCTTGTGAAGCACCATCGAGGTTTAGATTCTAGCATCGACATTGTGTTAGAGTACAGTTATAGATGTAGCGGGCTAGTACTATGTTGAACCTTATATGTAATTGTAACTCTGTTATTTTAATTTGGGTCGAATATTTTAAATGAGTTTTAATATTTTGGAGCTCCTGTTACTTTAAACTATTTTGAACTTTTGTTTTAATTTAAATGAATTTTATGGATCGTATTTGGACTTGAATTTGATTTTATTATTGGACTTTCGAAGGAAATTTTGAAATACAGATTTTGGGCCGGAGGCCCAATGTGACACCTGGTCGAGGGTGTTACATAATTCCATAAGAATTTTGTTTTCTTTAGTTTTTGGGGTTTTAAAATGTTTGAATTGTTTAATCCAATTTTTTACTTCTTGAAGGCGATGTAATTATAAATTTTATGGATTTAATAAAAATTCAGTAGCATTTGTAAAAAAAACATAACGACATCATTGTCATATTCTTTTTTATTTGGCTAAATTATACCATAACTCATTTAATTATTATCTTTGAAGGATGGTCATTGAATAATGGTTGTGTAAAAAAAGTTGAATTAATTTGAGAAGAGTAAAATATAAACCTTAGTTTAAGACCTAATAATCAATCTATTATAGATATAAAATATATTTTTTTAAAAC
The DNA here is from genome assembly GCA_035048815.1 of Abelmoschus esculentus. Lineage (NCBI taxonomy): Eukaryota > Viridiplantae > Streptophyta > Magnoliopsida > Malvales > Malvaceae > Abelmoschus > Abelmoschus esculentus. The sequence goes on along the minus strand of JAUCBN010000026.1, from coordinate 142,512 downwards.
AACAACTAAATGTGTGTGATTAACAAGGTTAGATTTACTGTTCAAAGTTAGATTCCAAGAGAAGGTATAAGCTTTGATTAGAATGCTCACAGAGCTATAGCTATATAGCTATAGCTATGATGAAAGTCATTAGAACGTTATTTGGTCTGTGGCTCGTTATCATGATTTAAAAATGTATCCAACGAATGTTAAAAGTCATTACAACGTTAGTTTCCTAAGATGAAGTGTTTGGTGCGTGACCACATGAGGAAGGAGGTTTTCATCTTCGTTCCAAGAGATTAATAAAAGTGGTTTGATACAAAACGATAATTTTTTTAATGTTACGAATATCTTTATTTATAGTAGATATTCATATATTGAATAATATCTTAATGTAATTTATTATTAAAATTTGATTCTTATCGAAATTAAGATTTTTTATCTTATGCCTATAAATATAGACTTTTAGAGAAAACATTGTATACCTTACTTTTGAGAATATAATACAAATCTCTCTTTTTTGTCTCTTATCTTTGTTCATTTATTTTATTATTATTCTTTATTTTATTTATAATATCTAATAATTTATTATTTTTTTATTTGATTAATATCGATTTTTAATTTAATTATTTTGATTTTTTTTCAAAATAGCTTTATCCTACCGTTTTTAAACATAGTAAAATTTTGAAGTCTTTTCCGCTCAAATGTTTCTTAAAATTAATATTTTAAGTAAATAAAAAATAATTAATAATAAATTATAGTAATTTTTAAATATAAAATACAATTTTTAGCTAAAAAATAATTTAAATAATTATAAATTAAGGATAAATTATATAAATAATTATCAAACTTTTAGGTCATTAATAGTAGGTGCGGAAAAAAACCCGATTACTCGGTCTTGGTCCCAGTCTCGATTCCGGTAAGACCTATTAGATTTTTATCTGGTATTGGTTTTGTTGGGACTAGGACTGGATCCAAAATTTAGGTCCTGGTCATAACCGGGATCGGGACTAGATCTAGATTTTTTGGACCCGATATCTAGTGGGTACCCAATAGAAATGGGATCAATACCAAATATTCATTATTGATTTTCTTTTGTTTATTTTTTTATCAAATTTTTTCTTATGTATGAATATTATGAGTATGATTAGTTTTAAAACTTTAATTTTCAAGCCTATAATGTTCTAATTTTCTTATTTAATATTATTATTGGTAGTTGATTTTTTTTCAATTACTCAATATTTTTAAAGAATAAACTAATTGACCGAGTACTCGGTATTTGAACTGGTTTCCACCAGTAAGAAAACCCGGTCTTAAAATTTAAAATCCAATTTGACTGGATTAATTTTAACTTTTACGAACTGACGATTACCAAAACTATAATCGATATCAATTTTATTCAAATTGATCGAGTACTTATTATTGTCCATCGGTGATTAATAGCTCTTTAAAGAACATATTTTCTCCTTCATTTATGGATCCAATTGTCCCCACATCAGCATCTTATGCATTCATATTTGTATTTTTGATTATTACTTGTATTTTGTTTAACTCATGTCATAATTGGTCTTGTTATATAATTTTTTGACTTTTTATTATATTATCGATGAGTTTCTACTGTTCATGCAAAAAATATTTTATCATTGTAATCACTTTTGATATTATAGCAATCATTCGTCCGGACTGTTAAGGATGAAAAAGACTTTGTCAATTAAATTATTTGTAATTATAACAAAATCTATACGATATTCAAAACATCTGAAGGACATTTGCTATTGTCTTGGCCACCTATAAAAGGATAAGTTTGGGAGGGGAGAGAAATACTCACCATATATTTTTTTATTGTTTTCAAGTTCTGAACTCTTTTAATACTGATTTAAATCTAAAAGATCTGAAGAATCATCTTCTTTAATTCTTTCCAGAGATAGGTATCTATTGAAATTTAATCATATTTTTTGAGTTTATTTTTCTCTTCAGCTATGTTATAAACTTGTTTAAACTAGGAAGAATAAGATTTTCTTTTTTAATTCCTTTTCTTATTTAAATTATTGGATTTTAACTTTATTCATAGCATTCTCACTAAGGTTAAGAGAAGAAGTTACAATTTAAATGTCGTTGCAATGAGAGTTAAATAAAGATACAATGAGAATTGATTCACATGTTTGAGAAGGTAGAATTTTAATTAAAAATAAAAACTTATTTGAGTCATCAATTAATTGAGAGTTGTTCGATCAAATTGAGCTGAAGGAATTTAAATCTTTAATTTGATATATTTTATTTTTTTAATTTATTTACGGTCACAATAACACTTGCAATCTTTTGATTTTCAAAACTGCTTGTAGTGACATAAGAATACAACTAAATATCTATCTCTCGCTATTTTTTGTTAGAATATATTGATACAATACATTAATTTTTAATTTTCCTAAATAAATTAATGGGTAAACTACAAAATTCATCATTCAACTTTTTTTTATTCTATTTTAATTGTTACTGTTTAAAATTTTTTAATTTAATAATTCAAATTTTGAAATATATCTATTTTGGTCACTCTCTAATAACAGGGGATAGTAGAACTCTCAATTCCTTTATTTAAAACACGATTATCCGGGTGCAAGTCGTCTACCTTTTTCTTACACCTTCATTTGCACCTCCACTTTAAATCAAAGGGTTTAGGGCGTATAGTTTAAGGTTAGGGGTTGTGGTTAGGGTTTAAGAAATTAGGGGTAAAGTGTATTTTTAGAGAATAAAATTTAGGGTTTAAGATGTAAAAAATAAGGATTAGGGTTTAAAATTTAATTTTTAAAAATTTTCAATAAATAACATAGATGAAAACATAATAAAACGACAGAAAATTTTTACTCCGATTCATCATGTATTGAAGAATTTCCTACCATTATAGTAATTAATACTTCCAAACCCAATTTTATTCTACTAACTGACACCATGAAAATTTTCTCTGTAATCGGCGGATAAATAGTATCTTGAGCTTAACCTGGATGTCTACGCTACTCTCAGTTTAAAAATCTATTACGTGTATCACTGGGAATTATCAGTTCGCACAACCCTAAACCAAATAAAAAACCTGTCTATTGGATCACTTCCAAGTTCCAAGCCCTAGGACAAGGCAAAGCTCCTCCTTTGTCTCCATGTCTTCGTCTTCCCTTTGAAACCAGGTGGTAGACTACCAAGATCAGACAACGAAGGATTTAGTTTTTAAACCAACATATTGAGTTTCAAAGAAACTGTGATGCCAGTAATAAAATTCAGACCCAACGACAGTAAAGCAGATAAAGCGACAGAAGATACCTCAGGGAAATCCGTTTTGTTTTGCTAATTCAACTCCCCAAAAAGTGATTCCGATGTCCCATATAGCTCCACAAGAGTAGATCCGATCCAACCCTATTCAGCAGAAGCACCCAATATACCAACTGAAGCCACGATCACTCAAACAAAACAATACACCCCAAACTGTCCCATGTAGCTCCAAAAATAAAGCAGCCCCGGCCTTAGTGGAGCTGGAGCCTGGAGCCTGGAGCATAGCTGGCTTCGAAAAGAAACACAAAAAACTCCACTCTTTAATCCAAACTCATAGTATAGGGATCAGGAGCAGCATGCCCAAACACACCACTCAACTAAGAAATTAAAGAAGCACCAAGGACGACTCACGGGATAGATAGAGTAAACACAGTTTAGACGCACAGAGAAAACAAACCTCTAGTTACGCTCTAGACAAACTCAAAGACTTAACCAGTCCATTAATTTAGATGTATAACGTAGCTCATTCGAGAGTGATTAAAAAAGGAAAAATTCAAAATTAAGTTATTAAAGTAAAAAAATTTAAATATGAGTAGGAAGATTACGATTAAAATTTGAAGTCGGTTCCTAATGCTTGCTGAGATATTCATTAATTTTTAACAAAATAAGATTTTATGTTAATTTTGTTAAATTTAATGATATTTATAATTTCTATACGTAAATGATTTAATTGAAAACTTTTTTATAATAGTGATGACTTATTTAATTTACGTAAAAAAGGACTGCAACTATAGAAAAATGTCACAAACAAAAGGAATCATTGAAGTCTATACATCGAATTCCATATTTTATTAGTAGTTCCGTGTTCTATTGAAAAAAAAAATCAAAATCGATATTTTATTGATGCTAAAGAATAAGATAACCGATAGTGGTAGAAATAAAAATCAATGGTGATGATTTATTTATTTTCACTTGAACATAATTTTTTTTCATAATTGTTTTAAATTTAAACTAAATTTCATGATTCTATCTCCATTGTGATAGAATTTCTCTATGTCCCATTAAGAATGATAAGATGAAAGGAATAAAATATTTTCGCCTTTAATTATGTATTCTTTTTTGTCTTACCATAAAAAGTTCTTTAAAATAAAATTTTAAACCGTAATCTTATTTTTTTTATATCATAAATCATAAACATTAAACTCATTATTTTAAAGTAAAAAAGATGAATGGGGTATAATAAAAGAACAAACAGTTTACACTCGAGATGAAGACCATAATTTTTCTGTAATGAAGAATGACATCAAGAAATGCTCCATATGGACCATAATTTCTGAATTTCATTCGGAAACGAAAGAGAGTTACAAACAAGTTTGTGCAGTCGAGGGCAGACCATTACAAACTTAATACTTTAAGTGGCCATCAAAATTTAGCAGTCCCTCTTAAACTATGACGATGAGCAAAGAGACCATAAAAGTACGACATCCTCGTGATGAAATGGTTACATCGTTTCCGACCACTTGATCACGTGCATGCTAGATTTCTTCGCCTCAAAATCCCCAACAAAACATTCAAATGACATGATATGGAATGGGAGAGAATAAAACACACAAACAACTTAATCAACAAAAACTCCAACCTCCTTGTCCCAATCACACCGCATGGTAATAATAGACAGAATCGCTGTCACACTGAAGATCATCTCAGCCCAAATTCCCTACCAAACATTACATTCCCTAGCAAATGTGTTGCGAACATAAGCCACCCATCTAGACCATTCCCACATGATTGCGACTGAAATAGAATTATTTGACGCAGAGAAACAAACAACAACAACATAATATAAATGTTTGTCGGTTCTTCCGAGTTGATAACCGAAAAGAGGAATCTCAATTCCCAATAGTTGGCAACCCTATACTCGGTAATGCTATCCTATGGCTAAGGCCAAAGGGGATTTACGCCATTGCATTGGTCATCAAAGCTGCCAAACTGTACATATTGAAAACTTACAGAAACAAAGATAGGGAGGGGAAGTCTTACATCAACTTTTGAAAATGAGTGGCCACATAATGTTTCCAGAGCACTCCTCATCCCCAACTAATAATAAAAAACACAGGAACAAAAGCATCAGAATTCCGACTAGTTTCCGTTTCCGTATAAGAATAAGAATAATAGGTCATATGTCTACCAAGAGGCCTAAGTCGAAACCAACAATGACATTATTGGCAATTGAAATGGCAGCAAGCTCGAGATCCCCGAGGTGGCCTGCAAATGCTTGAGTGATAACCAGCATGGAGTAAGAGGTGAGGCAGCTAAAGATTGCAGGGCCAACTATCTGCCATAGCTTCTTTAATTAAAGGAACCTTTGCTTCCTTTAATACATCATTACTGGACATATTATCCGACAGCTTTTGGTCTATGAACTCTACCCTTTTTCTTGGGTGTTCAATGAATTGAAATCGGGAACACCAGTACCGTGTGCCTTCTGGTCTAAGACGCAAGTGTTTTTTTTATATATACACATCAAGTAGGAGAAATTATTATATCAAACCCTTTCTACCACTTAAGATATGGTCTCAACCAATTAAATAAGATACATAATATATTTTTTTCTATATCCTATTTACACAAAGCATTATCCAAATCATCCACTTTAATGCATTTGATTTAAAAATAGAAAAAAAAATATTATCAAAGATTTTTTATATTGTCTTTCTCTTTATTGTTCAATTTTTTAATTAATTTCTTCTAATCTTTAACCCTGAATCCTAAACCCTAAACCCTAAACCCTAACCCTAACCTAAACAATAACACATAACCCTAAAATCTAACTCTAACCCTAACCCTTAAACCTAAATCATATAAACCCTAAACCCTAAACCTAAACCACATAAACCCTAAACCACTAATCCTTAACCCACTAATCTCTAACCCTAAACTCTAAATCCTAAACTCCAAATCTATATAAAAAATTAATTAAAAAATTTTAAAGAACAAAGAGAAAGATGACACAAAAAATCTTTGATAATATTTTTTTTCCTTTTTTTAAATCAAAGACATTAAATTAGATGATTTGGCCAATGCTTATGTGTAAATTTGATATTGAAAAAATATATTACGTGTCTTAATTTAATTGGTTGAGACCATATCCTAGTTGGTGGAAAGGGTTCATGTAATAATTTTTCGTCAAGTAGTGAGGGCAAATCGTCTGCCTCTTTTTCATATCTCTATTTGTGTCCTCTACTTCAAATTAAAGATTTAGGGTTTAAGGGTTAGGGTTTTAGTATTGGGGTTGTGTTTAAGGTTTATAAAATTAGGGGTAAGCTATATTTTTTAGGGTTTAAGGTTTAGGGTATAGAAAATAAATGTTAGGATTTAAAATTCAATTTTTTAGAATTTTTCAACAGAATGCATGGATAGAGACATAATAAAGAGGTATGAGATTTTTACCAAAATAATTAGGGGTGTAAACGAATTGAGCTTGAACGGACAAGGGTATGTTCGTGTTCGTTTATTTATTTTTGAAGGTGTTCAAACTCTGTTCATGTTCATTTAAATTTTAATTGTATGTTCGAGCTCGATTCGTTTATTTTTTATCGTGTTCGGGCTCGGTTCGTTTAATGTTCACGAACGTGTTCATTTATATGATCGATAATTCGTTCGTTTAATGTTCGTGAACATGTTCGTTAAGCGTTCACGAACATGTTCGTTTAGTGTTCACGAACATGTTCGTTTAGGGTTCGCGAACGAATTCGTTTGTATATATTCACCAACTTGTCCATTTAGCGTTCACGAGAATGTTTGTTTAGTTTTCATGAACATGTTTATTTAGCGTTCGCGAACATGTCCGTTTAACGTTCGTGAACATGCTCGTTTATGATTTCTACAATTTTAATTAAACAAACATACATAAATAAATAAAATAAAATTGACCACCATAAATATTCATTTAAAAACATAAATATATAACGTATCACAATAACAAAATAACATAAAATCAAAAAAAAATCCAAATATAAAAGTTCCATAACCAATTTTCGGACTTATCCAACAATCATAGAAAACAATATATTTGGACTTATCCAACAACCAGTTGTCTAAAAGAGTTCTGAGCACTTGACCATGAGTTGCACCTCATCGAAATTCCTTGCGCTATCTAATAACTCTCAATAATTAAATAAAAATATATTAAATATAAATCAATAAGACAATAACATAATCTACAACTAACAACATTAATAAAATATTATAACTATTATTCATAATCTTTTAAAAGGATTCAAATAAAAAATCTATAACAAACATGAAACATCCAACATCAAATAACCAAGAATTCAAGACTTTATTAGATACTAAATAAAAAGTTAATAGCAAAAGTTAAATACTTTTGAAATTCTTCGAATTCTAACTTCAAAGCAAAGAAATTTCTTTAACTTTTTCATTGCTCTACAAAAAAATAAAATTAGATAATTAAAATAAAATAAATTCTCAGATATTAAATAAATCAAACAAATATTTAAAAATCACTTACTTTAATTTTCTTTTTCAGCCTATAAAAATTTCGATACCAATCAGAACCACAAAATAACATTTGTACTGTATCAGTTCCTAAAGATGAATGATATGTATCAATCAATCTACCACCAACACTGAATGCAGATTCTGAGGCCACTGTGGTGATAGGAATGGACAAAATTTCACAAGCTATTTTGGATAAAATTCGAAACTTGAGGTTATTAACTTTCCACCACTCTAAAGCATCAAAATCACCACAATTTTTCTTACAAATAAAAACTACTTCTTTCAAGTAAATATCTAATTCAGACTTAACATTGTCAATTGTATTAAAACTCCTAATGTATTTCTCAAAAATAGAGCTTCCAGTCATAACTTTTCCCTTGTTCATTCTACTAGTGGTGAAGGCATTGGTCATAATATTTTCTTGTCCATCATTATCCGTCATTGTACCAACATTAGCTGTTGTATATTCATCCATATATTTCTTATAAAGCTCGTATAGATTATCACGTACAATGTGAATTTGTCTAACAACTTCATCTTTAGAATAAATAACATGAAAACTAAAGTTAATGAGTTTCATCTTATTTCGAGGATCTAGTGTGGCAGCAATAGAAATGAGCAAATTACATTCTCCCCAATATTTTTCAAACTTCTTTTGCATTTTATAGATCATTTCTCTCATCCAAAGATGCTCACTTAAAGAATTCACCATTAACAACTCTTTGATACTCCAAAGTTCAGGAAGAAACAAATTTAAAGTTGGATAATCAAAACCTATAAAACATTAAAAAAATATTAACTCAAATAACATAAATAAAAATTAAAAAATAATATAAAAAGTAGATATATTGAATTTGTTTACCTGAAATAATGTTGGTAACTTCATTAAAAAGTGCCAAGAAAGAACAAACTTCTTCAACCCTCACCCAGTCTTCATCACTTGGCAAATACTTATAACTTATATCTCGTTGAGCATATCGTGGAAATATGTCTTTAAACTCCAATGCACATGAAAACATAGTATATGTTGCATTCCATCACGTACAACAATTTAAGATCAATCTCTTATTTGCAGCTGAAGTTATTTAACAATATCACTGAATATAGTCAAACATACAGTGGATGTTGTAATGTGCTTCACACTTTCCCTTACATTGTCGATTATATCTTTAATTTCAGAAATACCATCATGCACCAATAGATTTAAAATATGAGCACAACAGTGAATATGGAACAATTTTCTATTTAAAGGAAGTCTTTTATGAAATGAAAGACTATCTTTTAACATCCTTATATCTGTATCATTGTAAGAAGCATTATCCACAGAAATTGAACATACTTTTTTTTCAATACCCTAGGCTTGTAAACACTTGTATAATACATCATCTACAACAACTCCATTATGCGGAGGAGGCATGTCAACAAAGTTTAAAATTCGTTTCTGTAGATTTTAATCTGAGTCCACAAAATGAGCTGTCAAGACCATATATTGAATCTTTTGACCCGATTTCCACATATCAATTGTAATACTAATCCTATTTACTGCCTTCAGTAACCCATTTAACCTCTTCTTCTCAATCTCATAACTTGTCCAACAATCAGATTTAACCGTTGTACGAGAAATTCTTGTATAAAGTGGACTTGCAGTTTTCATTAACAAAGTGAATAGTTCATACTCAGTAAACGCAAAAGGAAATTCGTGAACCATTATCATATGAGAAATAATTTCTCTAACCTTGGCTTGGTCATATTTCCAAGTCTGAATACCGCTTGCACTATCAGATCTAGGTGATTGTGGAGATAAAAAAAAGATTACTTTGCCCTTTTAGAGATATCTAACGTCTCACACAATTACTTAAGTGTCTTTTATATTGTGTAGTTGAGCCATCCTTGTTCTTTGTAAGTTTGATCTTACAATGATTGCATTGTGCTATTTCAGTATCATCAGCCAGCTTAATTATAGTAAATTCTTGCCAAACAGTTGATGTTTTTTTTTCTAACTCTCTTCATATAACTACCAACTTTAGTATCATCCAAACACTGAGGATTTTCAGGGGTTGGCCTCTCATGAGTTGTATCTTAAACCTTGGAAGTTTCATTTTCTTTTCCTTCAATGACATCCATCGATGATGAAGAACCAGTATACGAATGATGACCTTGTTCTGAATTATCTGACATACCTAAAACTTTAAAATCAAAATTATTATTAATGAATAACATCAAATATGATAAACAAATTCTATAAAAGCAATAATACATATTTCTTAAACAAGATAAAAGAGAATAATATACCACAAATAAATTTTTAAAAATATCACTACCAAACTCTTTGTGGCCTCCTCGAACATCATTTTGGAGAGACTGTCAGAAAGAGTCGGTTCTTATAGGAAGATATACATATATATTATAAAAATATAAAAAAAAATAAAAAATGCATACCTTTGAGAATTTTAGCAAGTATTGTAATAAATTTTGAGTTGAGGATAAAACTATGTTGAATCCAAGATCAAATAAGCTATAATGAAATACAAAATTTAAATACATATTTTATCCCAATGTTAACTACGAACAAAAAAAATTACATTTGTGATGACAATAATAGAATAAAGGAAAATGCCATGCTAAGTATGGAACACATATTTCAATTCCATGAACAGTGCAACAAAATAGTGGCTAGAAAAGTTGCGATAACAACAGTGAAAAATAATGACCAAACAATTTTTATTGATCAAAGGTTCAAAACTGAATGTAAAACAAAATCAATTAACATGAAAAAACCTACGGCTTAAAGAAACAAACATGAATTTTATACTCACCCAACACACAAATAGAAATACTGACATAAAAGATTAAAAGATTATGACACAAAAATTCAGAGTAAATTGAGAGGTTTTTAATACATTAAATCGCTAACGATGAGAAGAGACGGTGGTAAACGGTAACGTAAGGGAGATTGAAGAATCAAAAGATTACCTTGTATTTTCGGAAACAAAACAATGACGAATAAAAAAGAGATTAATCGGAGTTGGTTCATGAGATGATGATGATCAAGATGGATGTAACGAGACACAAAACCGGTGTTGAATGACCGGCGGTTGAAGGTTGATCGTAAAGGAATGAAAGTGTTTGTTTCCCGAGTGTTTTGAAAGAGGGGTGCTGCAGCTAAGATGACGATTCACGATATTATACATTAGGGCTGAAAAAAGCTTAAGAACAAAAGGGTAAATAGCACATAAAGCCACCAAATTGTTTATGGGTTTGTAAAGAGCAACAAATTTCACTCACTTTATAAATTAATCCTTAAATTTTTTAATTAAGCTAAACAATTATAAACGAACATAAACAAGATATAAACGAACTTATAAACGAGCTTATAAACGATCATATAAACGAGCTTATAAACGAACGTAAACGAGTTTGTTCGTGAACATAAACGAGTCGAACACATCTATGTCCGTGTTCGTTCATTTATTAATCGATCATTAAATATTTGTTCATACTCGTTTATTTAACTTAATAAACGAACATTATACGAACGGTTCACGAGCAGCTCGTCGAACACCCTGTTCATTTACACCCCTACAAATAATATACCCATAGACGACTAAAAATCTTAAAATTTTATACATTCTAAAAATACATTTTATATTTTTAATAATAATCTAATCTTGTATCTCTATATTTTCAAATTTTTATATAATTTTATCAAATATAAAAATTTACCCTTTAATCATAAAATTTGTGTCATGTTAACTAAATCCAAATATCATTTTTATTCTCTATTCATGCAGTTCATGTACATAAAATTTAAAATAGAATATTTAACAATTTACTTGATGCCAAAGAAAATCTAGTATTTTATACATTTTCTCAACTCGTATGGATAATGATCATTAAAATTTTATATGCAACATAAATCGATTATATCATTAAACAAATTTACGCAGCAAAGTATATTAATTATAAGTGAACCAATAAGAGATACCACATACAGATAATGACATGCCTGGAAGTGGAAATTCAATGTAGAAGAATTCTCAAATGACTTTAATCTAATCCCAATGATTTTCAACTACTAGGAACTCAATTAGGAGTATATTAGGACACTTGAAGTATCAACAACAACTAATGATCTTATTGCCAACATCTATTATGATTTTTAAAACATATGTGTTTAAACTCTCATTCTTTTGTAGACTACACTTATTGAGATTAAATGTATATATATACTCAAGTATATTAGAATTTTGATTAGTATTTATATTGTAAGCATCTAACCTTCTAGAGAGAATTCTTGTTTGCAATTTGTTTCTATTTTTAAAGAGGGTTTTCAAAGCTTTAGGGTAGAGTCTTTGGTGAAGATTCTAAATCAAATAGAGTTTGAATAAATTGCCTAAGAATAAAATTTTTCCCACAAAATAAAATTGTCTGCAAAAAGAAAATTGTTCGGGCAATTAACAAATGCAATACTATTTCAGAATACTTTTATTTTATCAACTCATCACAGCCACACTTAACTACACTCTTACTCACTATACACAAAGCAACAAAAAATGCCTTTATATAGATACTAAGCATTAATACATAATAAAAACTAATAAAGATTATAATTTTTGTAATTCCCCATTAACTCCTAAATTCTAGTAACTCCCATAATTCCTCTATTAAATTCTATAAATACTCCTATATTGACTTTGATATATCAAATCTGTAACTCTCCAATTAACTCCTAAATTTCATGACTCACTTAATATCTCATTTAAGTTTATTTCAACAAAACTCCCCCGTAAACTTAAATGCTTTTTCCATCCATCATGTCAATCATCTTCTTACATTCGTCGCAATTTGATCCTGACTCGCTTATATCCATCCACAACATGTCGCTTCTTGTACCATTCTATCTCGTCTTTCATCTCTTTCTTGAATACCCACTTTACACCAATTGAGTGACTTTCTTTCGACAATTTCTTTCGGTAATAGGCTGACTTCTCATCAATTGTCTTAACCTTCTTGTCCATGACAATTTGTCATTTCTTGTCTCGTGATCCCTCTTCAAAGTTAATATTTTCAATATTTCCCAAAAGACATACAAGATTTACATCACTTGTCGAATCATACAAATCTCGCAAACTTCGCATTTTGGGTTCTCGTGGTTCATCTTCATCATTGGTAGTCTCAGAACTTGTGGGTATGCTTGTTGGTGCCACGACAGATGATTCTTCAACATCAAGTGTAATCTCTATTGAATAACTTGTACCCTTTTGTCTTCTCATCATACCCAATGAAAATAAACTTTTTACTTTTATCTTCGAGCTTCTTTCTTCGTTGATCCGGTACATGTGCATACGCCATACTATCAAAAACTTTCAGATGAAAAGCTAGTGGCTTTTGTTCGCTCCATGCTTCTTGTGGTGTTTGATCATCTAACTTTACATGTGGACATCGATTTTGTGTATAGACGACATATTACACAGTTTCTGCCCAGAATTGCCTCGACAATTTCTTACTCTTGATCATTAATAAGTGCTCAAGTCACTATCACTTTCTACACTTTTCATGGGCATTAATTATCAATTCTACACCTACTTGGACCAATGCATAAACTTAATATGATATATTTAGGGATTATGCTATTAAAGATATTATTTATAGAAAAGACATATTTTACTCATTTTTATGTTAGTGCAGGAAGAAGTATTGCACGCAGCAAACTGAGGCCAAGATAGGACCTGGTGCCGAGGCAGCAGAGGACAAGTAGTAATATGGTAGGCAAGCAGAGGAGAAAAATGAGGAGAACGTTACTAAACAAGAAGCCTAAGGATCATAGCTGAATAGCACAAGGAAAGCCCAAAGACAAGGCCACACAGGAAAGCCTTCTAGAAGAAATAAACTTGGAAATATTTGACCTATGTACATGACTTGTTCCCTACTCCAAGTTGTATTATACTTAGGAAAGGTTTGCCTTAGGTCAAGCCTATATAAGACATAGTCGTCCAAGGGAAATAGACAAGGATACTCATAGCTTAAAATATAGAATTAGATTTAGGTTTTCTTTTCTACATTATATTCTAATTTTGTTTAGGCTTAGGTGAAGGTTGTAAAATATTAGTGTGAGGAAGTCAAACTTTGTTTCTTGTTTCTAATGCAATAAAATATCAAAGTTTGATTATTCTTTGTCATTCCTTGTTCTTACATTCAATCTCAGGAGAGAAGTTTTGTAAGTCATCCATTTATCTAATATCGTGAGAGTTAGATTCACGAAAGGAATAAGTATGGTGTTTGTTCCATGGAATACTAACTCAGCCTAGGGATAGGTTTAGAGTTTCAGTGGCTAATAGAAGTGTGAGATTGGTTGGTGATTATAATTGATTCACGCCAGGAGGTATCATCAAGGACTGGTCATCAACAGTACTTCGACTTAGGGATAAGCGGAGTCATATAAGGACACTTTGCCGAAATTTAGTAAAATTTGCCCAAGAGCAAGGAATTGCCGCGACAGATCAGTATCTTCACTGTCAAGGCAGTGTTGTACAATTGTATTGAACAAGAACGAGTTGATTAAATCCACTATAAAGCACAACCGGATCCTAGGCACTTTCTTTATTTATTTCTCTATCTTTATTTAGTTTTTATTATTTATATTAATCACAACTCATTCACTTGTATTTTTTTATTTTGTTTTCTTAACAAAGCAAAAAGATCAAAGGAAGCATATTAAGTATACCAATCCCTGAGGAGACGATACTTGATACTCATCACTTTATTACTTGGCGACGTGTTCACTTGTATTGAAATTGCACATATCTAACACGCATTAAGTTTTTAGCACCGTTGTCGGGGATTGAAAACTAAATTTTATTTTCATTATTTTCTTGCTTTTTAGTTATTTTATTTTTATTTTTTTATTTTACTTAATTTATTTTTTGTGTATGACCAAGTCCAACTCTACCAATCCTTTGTACACGTTAGATCCAAAAATCGAACGTACTTATCAAGGGTTGAGGAGAAAGATCCATGGAGCCATGGTAGTAAATCAAGGAAATCAGAACTTACCTGCTGACAATGGAGGCTTTCCACAACCACCACTACCGCGATACCTAATTGTCAGAGACTTCCTTGAGGAAAATTTAAATGGATTAAACCCTGGAGTGGTTACACCAAAAATAGAAGCGACTCACATTGAGCTAAAACCAGTCATGTTCAATATGTTAAACACTATTGGACAATTTGGTGGGTGAAGGAAAGAAGATGCCATGCAACATCTTAAGTCATTCATGTAAGTTTTCAATTCTTTCAAAATTCAAGGAGTCCATGAGGATGTCTTAAGATTGAAGCTGTTTCCCTATTCACTGAGGGATAGGGCAAAAACCTGGCTAAATAGCATTCCATCAGGATCAATAGGATCTTGGAGTTAATTATGTCGAGATTTCATTACGAGATTTAATCCTACAAATTTATATGATAGAATTCATAATGAGATTACTTCTTTTCGACAGGCTGATGAAGAACCTATGTACGAGGCATGAGAGCGCTACAGAGAATTACTGCACAAGTGCCTATTGCATGGATTTCCACTATGGACACAAGTGACAATGTTTTACAATGCCACCAATGCCCCGACAAGGATGATGTTAGATGCCTCGGGAAATGGAATACTCCTAGATAAAGCACCTGAGGAACCTATTGAGATACTGAACAAACTCGCAAAGAACGATTATCAATTTCCTATATCTAGGCAAGGAAGAGTAAGACTCTAAGCCACAGTGAATGAATTAGAAACATCAAATTCAGTGGCAGCAAAATTGGTCTCTCTTACCAAGATAGTGCAGAACATGCAACTACAATAGAATACCCATGAGGTTAAAGCCATTAATTCTTATTGCAATTTATGTGGAGGTAACCATAATTCTTCTGAGTGTATGAATCAATAGCTCAGCATGTATGTTGGAAATTACAATAGAAACAATATGATATCCAACACATATAACCCCTCTAATGAGTAACTAAAAGGGAGTTATTTACTACCCTTTTCATGGTACTTTATGTATCTATTATACACTAACTTGAACTAAAATATTTACTCTTTTCACAATATTGGATATTCTGTTATCACTACTTACAAAGTTAAAATTTATAGAGAATGCATATATTATTACATATTCTGTACATGAAGGAATATCCAGGGCCGAAGCAGCGATAAAGCAGTATTGAGGCCGAGGTAGAGACGAGGCCGTGGCAACATCTAGAGTGGAAACATCAACATTGTAGGCGAATGAAAGATAAAAATATAGAGAAAATTTTGGAAGATGCATCGTACCAATTGGACCAGGCTAGCGCACTAAAAGTCCAAGTCAAACACCAAACGGGAAAAACTTTCTAGAAGGTTGCAAACTTGGAAATATCAGATCTCATGAAGAAAACTTGTTCCCTACTCCAAGTTAGAGTCTATTTAGGAAATGTTTGCCCTAGTTTAAGACTATATATAACCTAGCCGACCACATTGTTGAGAGTGTCGATTTTAGAGAAACCCTTCCCCTAAGATTTGTACCTATCGACATTATGTTCTAAATATCTTAAGGATAGGTGGAGGTTGTGGATATTAGTGAGAGGAGATTGTTTCTTGTTTTTTTGTTCTAATGCAATAATAATATCGAAGTTTGCTTATCCTATTGTCATTCCTTGTTCTTGCATTCAAGATCGAGAGAGAAGTTTGTAAGTAATATATTTATCTAATATCAAGAGGTGTAGATTCACGAAAGGGATAAGTACGGTGTCGACGACATTAACTCGGCCTAGAGATAGATTAAGAGTTTCAAAAGCTAAAAGAAGTGTTGGATTGATTGGTAATTATCATTGATTTACGCTGAGAGGTATCGTCAAAGACTAGTCATCAACAACATTCTGACTTAGAGATAAGCGGAGTCAACTACGGACACTTTGCTGAACTTTGATGCATCTGCCCAAGAGCAAGAGATTGTCGCGGTAGAGAACACTAACGCTACCGAGGTTGTATCTGCAGTACTACCGAAGTAGTGTTGTGTAATTACATTAGACAAAAAGAAGATCAATCGAATCCACTAATTGACGCAGATGAATCCTACCCACTTTCTCTATATCGTTCTCCATCCTTTATTTTATGTTTTGTTATTTAATTATTTAGTTAGTTAAACAAATCCACTTATCTGTGTTTTTACTTTATCTTTTAGGAGAAAGGAAACAAGGGGAGACATATTGAGTATAGCAATCCCTGTGGAAACGATACACGATATACTTATCACTTTATTACTTGCGACGTGTACACTGCACAGTTGCGCTATTATTACACGCATCAAGTTTTTAGCGCCGGTGCCGCGGATTGACAACTTAATTTTTGTTTTCTTTATTTTCTTGTTCTTTAAACATTCTTTATTTAACTTTAATTCTAATTATTTATTTTTTATTTTTGACTTTAACTTATCTGGTATATGACCAGGGCAAACCCGAGTGGTCTATTATACGAATTGGTTCCTGAAATCAAACGCACAGGACACCATCTAAGACGCAACCTGTTTCAAGACATGGATGATCCACCAAGAGGAAAAATTCCGCTTGTTGATCATAATGTACTACCACCAGCAATGTCGCAGCAGCCACCGCCGCGACCATTGCCGAGGTAGCTCACTGTTAGAGACTTTCTGGTGGAAGACCTAAACGGACTAAACCCTGGCGTAGTCACCCCAGAAATTGAAGCAACTCACTTTGAGCTCAAACTAGTGATGTTCAACATGTTGAACATAATTGGACAGTTTAGTGAGTCTGCTACTGAAGATGCAAGACAGCATCTTAAATCTTTCATGGAAGTGTGCAATTCTTTCAAAATCCAATGAGCCCATGAAGATTCTTACGATTAAAGTTGTTCCCCTATTCACTGAGGGATAGGGCGAAAACTTGGTTAAATGGTATCCCAAAAGGATCCATAGGATCTTGGGAAGAACTCTACCGAGAATTTATTACGAGGTTCAACTCGACAAATCTCTATGATCGTATCCGTAATGAAATTACATCATTCTGGCAGGATGATGATGAAACAATGTGTGAGGTGTGGGAACGATACAGAGAATTGTTAAAAAAATGCCCACTACATGGTTTTCCCTTGTGGTCGCAAGTCTTCATGTTCTATAATGCTACCAATGCCTCCACAAGGATGATGCTAGATGCTTCTGCAAATAGGACACTTTTGGATAGAGTACCCGCGGAGCCCATTGAGATTCTGAACAAACTCGCAAGAAACGACTTCCAGTTTCCTACATCAAGGCGAGGAGGAATGAGACGCCATGCCATGGCCCATGAATTAGACACAACCAGTTCGGTGGCAGCATAATTGGCTTCTCTAACAAAGATGGTTCAGAATATGCAAGCTCAGCGAAATATATATGAGGTTAAGGCAGTCAATTCATTTGATTACATGAAAGAAGAGGAAACCAACCTATATGTTGGAAATTATAACAGGAACAATCAGATGATATCCAACAATTACAACCCGTCTTGGAAAAGGCATCCAAACTTTTCATGGAGTAACCCCAATAATGCCTTAAATTCAATCATCCAAGCCCCTAGATTCCAGCACCAAATTCAGAACCTACCGCAGCAGCACACACAGCAGTCCATGCCACAACAGCAGGTACAACAGTAATAGTCTCTAAACGCACTGGCAGAGTCTCTCACGACCTTCATGTCAAAGACTGATTCATACATGGCCGAGAATAGCCGTTTAATGAAGCGTACTGATGAATTCATGAATCGAACTGAGATGAGACTGCAAAACCAGGAGGCTGCAATCAAGTCTTTAGAAACCCAAGTTGGTCAATTTGCCCAAAGATAAAACACTCGACCACTAGGGGGTTTACCTAACAATATTGAGGTTGCTAAGGTGTTAGGCCACGAGCAATGCAAGGTAATTACGACAAGAAGTGGCCTACAATTAAAAATAAAGAAGGGTACTCAACCGATAGAGTCCAACCAGAAAAGCAATATCACGAGGACTCAGAAGCTGAGTAAGACCCTGCCGAAAGCACAACCCCAGCAGCAGAACCAGCGGTAGTAGAAAATCCTGCCGAGGCAGCTGCAGATAAGTTCACCCCAGGTATTAAAATCAATATCCAAAGAAACCTAGAGGATATAAGACCACCACCTCCTTTCTCGCAAAGGTTACAAAAGCAAAAACAGGATCACCAATTTTAGAAATTCCTAGACATATTAAAGCAAGTCCATATCAACTTGCCATTAGTTGAGTCTATTGAACAAATGTCCAACTATGCCAAGTTCTTAAAAGATATAGTATCCAACAACAAAGGCTATGAGAATTTGAAACGATGGAAGCCATTGAAGGTTGCATGGCCATGCTACATAATCACATGCCGCCTAAGCTAAAGGATCCTGGATGCTTTATAATCCCCTGTGCGATTGGGGATGGTTACAAAGGAAAGAACCTATGCGACTTGGGAGCAAGCATCAATCTAATGCCCAAATCAGTTTTTCAAAAACTTGGAATAAGGTGGGCAAAACCAACAACAGTACTGCTCCAACTTGCGGATCGATCCTATATGCATTCTGAAGGCAAAATTGAGGATATTCTAGTGAAGGTCGACAAGTTTATATTTTCTGCCGACTTTCTCATCCTTGATTGTGAGGTTGACGACAATGCACCGATCATATTAGGTCAACCTTTTCTTGCTACTGGATGCACCATCATCAATGTAGAAAATGGCGAGCTCACAATGCGGATAAACGATCAACAAGTCAAGTTGAACGCCTTCCACAATCTAACAAATTTTGACGCTCTAGCAGAATGTAAGGCTTTCCAGACACCAAACAAGGATACTAAAATGTCCTGCCTGGGCAACACGCTCGGCAGACTATTCGGTAAGCGAATAAAGCCCAAAGGAGAAGTCTAATGCACTGAAGGGACTGACCAATACGCGAAGAAAGATACGAGCCAGAAAGAGATAATCAAATTGGGAGATACATTCACATGCACTCCACAAGTAACATAATCTCTTCCCTTCCATTTTAGTTATTATATTAGGACTAGTTTTATATATTGTTATGTGTTATTTTCAGTATTTTATGTTTTTAAGTTTTATTTTCAATATTTTATGTTTTATATGTTGTTATGTTTTATTTTCAGTATTTTAGTTTTTTCGTTTTTACTTTTTTTAGACAGAATCAGGAATCACAGAAGACTTGTTGTTTTAAGGAGACAACTTTAGTCATTCCTTGAGGTGCCCGAAATTGGCTCAAGACTTGTTGTTTTAAGGAGACAACTTTAGTCCAAATTCTATTTGTCTTGAACTTAAAGTTTATCTAAGAAAGTCTTGAATCAACCTTGTCCATAAAACGCACACACTCACCTAGCCTTATAGCTTGTTTCTTAATAAAAGTCCTTGGGTAAACTGGTGGCTGAAACGGAGAGATAGACATGACCATGGTAGGGAGAATATATGAAAAAGTAAGACCAAAGAGGAGTAAGGTTCGACAATTTGATGTCTTGCATTGCTTGAGGATAAGAAATAGTTCGAGTTTGGGGGTATTTGATGAGTGCCTAAAAGGCAGTTATTTACTACCCTTTTCATGGTACTTTATGCATCTATTATACACCAACTTGAACTGAAATATGGACTCTTTGTACAATATTAGATATTCCGTTATCACTACTTACAAAGTCAAAATTTATAGAGAATGCAGATATTATTACATATTCTGTACATACAGGAATATCCAGGGCTGAAGCAGTGGTGAAGTAGTGTTGAGGCCGACGCAGAGACGAGGCCGTGGCAGCATCCTTAGTGGCAACATCAACATTGTAGACGCATGAAAGATAAAAATATAGAGAAAATTCTGGAAGATGCAACGCACTAATTGGACCAGGCTAGCACACTAAAAACTCAAGTCAAAGACAAAACGGGAAAAGCTTTCTAGAAGGTTGCAAACTTGGAAATATCAGATCTCATGAAGATGACTTATACCCTACTCCAAGTTAGAGTCTATTTAGGAAAGGTTTGCCCTAGTTTAAGACTATATATAGCCTGGCCGACCATATTAGTGAGAGAGCCGATTTTAGAGAAACTCTTCCCCTAAGATTTGTACCTATCGATATTATGTTCTAAATATCTTAGAGATAGGTGAAGGTTGTGGATATTAGTGAGAGGAGATTGTTTCTTATTTTTTTGTTCTAATGCAATAATAATATCGAAGTTTGCTTATCCTATTGTCATTCCTTGTTATTGGATTCAAGCTCGAGAGAGAAGTTTGTAAGTAACATATTTATCTAGCATCGAGAGGTGTAGATTCACGAAAGGGATAAGTACGGTGTCAATGAAACTAACTCGGCCTAGAGATAGGTTAAGAGTTTCAGAAGCTAAAGAAGTGTTAGATTGATTGGTGATTATCATTGATTTACGCCAAGAGGTATCGTCAAAGACTAATCATCAACAACGCTCTGACTTAGAGATAAGCGGACTCAACTACGGATACTTTGCTGAACTTTGATGTATCTGCCCAAGCGCAAGAGATTGTCGCGGCAGAGAACACTAACGCTGCCGAGGTTGTATCTGCAGTACTGCCGAAGCAGTGTTGTGTAATTGCATTGGAAAAAAAGAAGATCAATCGAATCCACTAATTGACGCAGCTGGATCCTAGCCACTTTCTCTATATCGTTCTTCATCCTTTATTTTATGTTTTGTTATTTAATTATTTAGTTAGTTAAAAAAATCCACTTATCTGTGTTTTTACTTTATCTTTTAGGAGCAAGGAAATAAGGGGAGACATATTAAGTATAGCAATCCCTATGGAGACGATACACGATATACTTATCACTTTATTACTTGCGACGTGTATACTACACAGTTACGCTATTATTACACGCATCACCCTCATGGAAGAGGCATCCAAACTTTCATGGAGCAATCCAAATAATGCCTTGAATCCAACTACTCAACCACCAAGATTCCAGCAACAAATGCAACATCTGCCCCAACAACAAGTTCAGCAACCTCTACCGCAGCAGCAGATGCATCAACAACAGCCTGTAAGTTCTCTGGAAAATTCTCTAAAAGCATTGATGATGAAAACTGAATCATACATGGTTGTAGCGAACCTTTCTCTAATTAAAAATTTCATGTGGAAAACTAAAAAATTAGGGTTTAATTAAAATTGAAATCTAGGGTTTAAAATTTGAGAATTAGGGTTTCAAATTGAGAAATGGAAATTTTATTTGAAATTGAGAAATTAAAATTTAGGGATTTAATGAAATTTGGGGATTAGGTTTTAGAAAAAAAATTAGGAAAAAATTTAAAAATATTTTGGAAAATAATTTAAAATTGATTGAAAAAGGTTTTAAAAAGAGGGTGGAGTCGCCACCGGTCATTTTAGTAGGTCGGACACCGTAAAAACCAGAGATTCTTTAAAATGGGTTCGAGAGTCGATTACGTTTTAAAAACGTGTTTAAGGTTTAAAAACTGCCCAAAATTGACACCTTTATCAAAATAACCGTTTAATTAATTTTGAAAATTTCATTTTTAAAGTGGCGTTTAAATTATGATTTGTTCAAGGATTTGAATTCAATTTTATTTTTATCGTGTCTTTATTCGAAGGTAACTCGTAGACCGAGACCGATACGTCGGAATATGGGCCCGTTACGACCGAATAAAAACATATTTAATTAAATTCATTAATTATTGGAAGAGATGTGAATTTTGCAAAAAAACAAAAGATGTAAACTACAGTAAAAACAAGAACACTAAATGAATAAAATACAAGCGCATAAATAATAAAATACATAAATATAGATTAATAAAGAAATACACAAAATACATAACAAATAAAACATGATGGAAATAGGACAACAAAATATATACATAAATAAATAAACAAATAAATAATATGCATATGTAAAAAACATGACAAAAATAAGAAAAGCAAACATATAGATTATGCATGATAAAGTGAATTAAATGAATAATAAAATAAGATACATAATAAAGTAAGTGAACAAATAAACAATATGAAAAAGAGCAAATAAAATAACAAAATATGAACAATTAAATAAGCCTACATAAGTTTGAATGCATGGCACGAGTATAAAGAAAATATATGAAATGAACATGTATACATAAAATAAAGGCATGACGAAACATATATACAACATGAATAAAAAGAAACAAAGCTATGCAAGATATGAATTTAAATCACGGTAAACAATAATTAAACATGCATGTAGACATAATGACATTAAAAGGATAAATAAACACATAAATAGGAGAACAAGTGCTAAGATAAATAGCAATAAATAAAGAAAACCAAAATAAAAGGAATTAGTTACTGGAAAGGGATTAATTTAAAAGATAACACTTTAAGAGCAAAATTAAAAGAAATATAAAAAAAAGGCTTCAAACAGTGAACAAATTAAAACATCCTGAAAATATTCAAGCCCTTGAATTGCTATTATGAAACGAGGAAGAGCTCGAAAGTAAAGATCAAACTGCGGAGGGGCTCAAAAGAGATTAACCCATTTGTAAAAGTCGATTATAGTTGAATTTGTGAACAAAATAAAAACGTTTGGAAACTTAAAAGGACTTAGGGTGTTATTAAAGTGGGAATGAGGGGTTTAATGACTGTAATAAACCCACTTTTTTATATCCCTTGGTATAAAACACATTTTTAAAACAGGATTCTTTTTCTTTTCATTTCAAAAAATGAATCAGCCCCCCTTTTCTCTGAATTTGTTCATCTTGGGAGAAAGAACAACTTGAATGTTCTTCCCAAACCTAGAAAGTTCATCCGTTTCTAGATTCCGGCCAAGTCGGCCGCCGTTTGCGGCGGCCAACGAAATAAAAAGAACCAATTTTCTTGAAATTTTATCGAGATTTAACTCAATTCAAATACTAAAACCACCAAAATCAAAACAAAAATCTTTTCTTTTCTTCAAAAACAGATTCGAAAAACCATTTTCCGTTTGAAACCGAGAAAAAAGCTATTTAAAGGTTCATTCGTTCTCCCCCTTTATTCGGCTCACCAACAACAACCCGGAGGTCGCGAGGCTTATTGTCAGAACGAAAGAAGGAGAAAACCGAACAACGTTTTTTCCTCTCAGTAAAACTCTAACTCTCTTATTATTTTGTTTTGTTTATGACATAAAAAATGAAGAAAAAGAATACCACTGAATTCTTTAGCTTGCTATTGATTCAAAAGTGGGGAGAGATCCCCTTACAAATTGTATTAGGCTTTATCTTATAGCCGAAGGAATTACAAGGGGAAAATAAAAATCAAATCCTTCTCTGCTATTGGTTTGCTATTCATATTTTTGCACTCTGAAACTTTGTACGATTTGGCGTTTAGTTCTGCAATTTTTTGGCCGAGTGGTTCTGATTTCTACGCTTTTTTCCATCTGATGTTTGTTGTAATGCCTATATATTTTTGAAAATGTTAGCGTTTTGGTTGTGATTTTCTGTACCATTCTGATGCATTGTTGTTTTTTGTGTATGTGGCAAATGTTGGAGAGGAAGGGACCACCAGCGATGACCCGATGATCGAACGGAGAAGATGAACGGAGACATGAGTATTCGAACGGTCGGTGCGTGCCGCACACGCGCACGTGAGACAGACGTAAAGTCGCGCGTGAAGCTTCTAGAGCCTTCTTCTCTTTCATCCGTGACTGATCTGATCGAACGGTTCTGGGGCGGCTGCGCATGGAGGATAAGGATCATTAGGGTTTTGTTAATTTAATCAGATCAAAGCTTAAAAAAATGGGCTACTGTAATTTGGGCTTTAAAAATTAAATCGGGCCTTTATTTATTGGTTTTTGAGTTGTAATTATTTTGTTGTTGGACTTGTGTTTTATTATGGGTTGTAATATATATATATATATACTATTAATAAAATCTTTGGGTTTACTTAAATCTGTATTGCATATATATATAATAATAATATAAAATACTAAATAATAATAATAGTAATAATAATAATAATAACAAAAATAAAATAACGATAATGAAAAAACCTGGAAACCAAAAAAAAAGGAAAGGAATACGGAAAAATTTAATATTATAATATTTGGGTTTTTAAAATTAAATATGTAATACTAGTTAAGAATAATATAAAAATATTGATAGCAACATAACCGAAAATAGAATTAAAACAAAAAGGCAACAATTAACTGTTTTTGGATTTTTTTTATTTAAATATATCAATAATAATTAATAATAATATTACAATAATGGTAGTAAAGACAAGAAAAGAAATTAAAGGAAGAAATTATAAAAATAAAATTAAGAGTAAAATGGGAATATAATATTTTTTATTTTAAACAACACAAGTATAACATAATATAAAATTTAAAATAAAAATAAAGAGAAGATAAAAAGAAAAGTAAATACCAAAATTATTTGATGTAAAGTGTTAATACTAATAAATAGTGACCAAACCGAAATAAAGGGTTAAATAAAATTAAAATAAAAATAGTAACCATAATAATATAAAATAAACACAATACTAGTAGTAATAAGCAAAATAATATCGAAGAAGAATTTGTAACAAAACAAAATTAGAACAAGATAAATTAAATAAATAATAATATTTTTTATGAATTTTTTAAGCTAAAAAGTAATATGTACATATATTTTTTATGTATTTTATAAATAAAAGGAACTAAATGAATATTGGAAAACAAACCCATTATTACTATTTTTTGTTTTTTGATTTTTTTGTTATAAATTCTAAAATTAACTAAATCTCGTTATTTAAGCCAAAAATTAAAATTGAAAAAATAAAACGGGTTTACCCCGGATAAAATTAGTGATTACAAGAGAACAATAACTTCATAAAAAGAACAGATGCATTCATCAATAGGACTGAGATGAGGTTACAAAACCAAGAGGCTACTATCAAGGCACTGGAAACTCAGGTTGGGCAGTTTGCCCAAAACATCAATACTAGACCACAAGGATGATTACCTAGCAATACTGAAGTTGCTAAGATAATGGGCATGAACGGTGCAAAGCAATCACTAACAGAAGTGTTCTAAAGCTAAAAGATAAGGTAGAAAGCTCAGCAGCCAAAGCCCATCAACAGAACCAGAAAAAGAGGACTTGGATGCTGAACAAACTGAAAACACTACCCCAGCAGAGAGCTCGGTAATACCTGAACAAGCTGCTGAGATAATGATAGAGACAATGGTTCCATGTATTAAATTCCAAACTAAAGAAACCCTGGAAGAGATGATACCACAATCACCTTTTCCACAAAGGTTGAAAAAGCAAAAACAGGACCATCAATTTAAGAAATTTCTTCATATCTTGAAGCAAGTCCACATTAATTTACCCTTTGTAGAGGCAATTGAACAAATGCCTAATTATGCTAAATTCTTGAAAGACATTGTGTCTAAGAGAAAGAGGCTAGGTGAGTTTGAGAAAGTGGCTGCTACAGAATGATGCATGGCAATGCTACAAAATCGCATGCCACCAAAATTGAAGGATCCGAGATGCTTTACAATACCTTGTGCAATTGGTAACCACTATGAAGGTAAGGCTCTATGTGACCTTGGAGCAAGCATCAATCTAATTCCCAAGTCTGTCTTCCAAAAGCTTGGAATTGGAAGGGCAAAACCCACTACTCTAATGCTCCAACTTGCAGATCGATCATACTTACAACCCGAAGGAAAAATCGAGGACATACTGGTAAGAGTAGATAAATTTATTTTTCCTGTTGATTTTCTTTTCCTTGATTATGAAGCAGATGTGAATGCATCGATCATCCTTGGGAGACCTTTCCTTGCCACTGGACGAACGTTAATTGATGTGGAAAAATGAGAGTTGACTATGAGGGTCAATGACCAACAAGTCAAACTCAATGCCTTCCACAATCTAAAAAGTTATGATGATGCAGAAGAGTGAAAAGTCCTTCACACTACAGATGCAAAGGTATCCTGCTTCAACAGTTACTGCCTGGGCAACATGCTCAGTAGAAAATTAGATATTTGCTATGATATAATTTTTGGCAGGAAAAGTAAGACAGATGTGAAGAAAACCAACAGAACATCAAACTGTCCAGAAAAACAGGGTGTAGTGAAGATCAGAATAATAAGGTATGAACTTAAATCCAATGGCCAACACTTAAAGGATAACTTTGGACAAAAAGAGAATTAAATTGGGAGATGCATTTAAATGTAGTCCACCAGTAACATAATCTCTTCTCTTCTATTTTCCTTATTATATTAGAATTACGTTTAGTTTAGATTTACTTTATATAATTATTTTTTTCTTTAATTAATTTTCTTGTTTTTTAAATTTTTTTAGGAAAATAAGCAAGAATAAAAGAGAAATAGTTCACAACAGGAATTCTGCTGAGGCAGTAAACAGTGTCAGAGCCACAGCAGTCCCAACGGGTAAAAACAGTGTAACGGCTATCTACCGAAATTCCCGCCGCGACATTAAATACAAACGACAGTAAAATTTAAACGGATACAAAACGGCTAGTGGTTTAAACGGTCACACTGTCGAGGCCTATATAAGCAATCTCTCCCTCTTGAACTATTCACTCTTGCATTGTTGTTATCTTTACTTCTTTGTTAATCTTGCTCTCAAAATATTCTCTAACATACTCACAAACCTTCTTGCAATTTTCAGAAAATCTCCAAGATCCTCATCTTTAAAATACTGATTCAACAGGCTATTCATTGCTCAGCAATTATGGGAGGAACAAGGGTTCCAACATTCATAAGAAGAAGATTTCGGTAGTGAACACTACTTGTTCGACAAGATAAAATATCAAAAATGAGAAATTTTCTACCTACATCCTCCTCAGGCCAATGCCACCATCGTGTGAGAATTCTATGTGCACGGGCCAAGCAAGGACTTTCTTTGTCCATTGCCAAGGCAGGCCTGTCAAGCTCGATGCTGATAAAATCAATGATTTCTATGACCTTGTCCCTATACGTGATGCCCATGCCGAATTTATGAAGGATATCACCACTTAAGACTACGTGCTGATAAAGGACAACCTCTGCTACGACAATACCCCATGAGAGACCGGTGCCCATAAAGGATTCGTAGCAAGACAAAGTTTAAACCCCGAGGCCAAACTTTGGAATACTTTTGTAAAGAGACGCCTCATCCCAACCTCCCACGACATCACGATGGACCAAGATCATCAACAAAAGGAGCATCAACATTGGAGAAATTATTCATGAATGCGGTAAGAAGGATAAAGGTCCCTTGTATTTCCATTCTTTAATCACTGGTATTTGTAATGCTGTAGGTGTACCCACTGCCGAGACAGATGAATTCACACCCCAAAGAAAAGGATGAATCAAAGAATTCTACCACAAGATCATTCAGATTACATAAGTAAAACCAGTCCAAGCAACGCTGTAATAGTTCATTGCTGAAACTGCTGCCGGGGCGCAGTACACGGTAGACATGCCTGACACTGCCCATACCACTGCCGCAGCAAACCCATACCAAGAGATTCTATAAAGGATGGTAGTCATGGATCTTAGACAGCAGAGAGATACATGGAGTATCAAAGAGACTTTAACATCACACTTGCTCAAATGATGCTCCACAACTTTCTAGATTAAGGGGTGCAGTTTCCAGAATTACCCACAAACATGTTCGTGACGGTTGTACCCTACACAGAGACAACACCAGCTCTAGGAGGACCGAGACAATTCTTCCACACAGGCCCTCAACAACAATTTCACGATGGAACATTCAGGACAGTAGATTCTGCCGCGGCATCATCTGCCAGCAGAAGACCTTCGAAGAGAAGGGTAATCTTCAGAACTCCCCCAAGATCCCCAATCATCATGGGTAGTCTATTAGAAGAGATGGATGCTTATGTACACCAAATCTCAGATGCTGACGGGCCAAAAATTCACCATGCCGAGGCAGATCTAGAAAATGATGGAGGGACTGATATAATGGAGACCGAAGATGAAGGAGAAGAAGAGGTGAATGCTCCTATGCAACGAGTAACACCCACAAGAGTCCAGCCACCAAGACAAGCTAAGACTCAGCCATCGGTTCGGTTTTGGTTCAAATTGTTTTGGTTTGGTTCATTTTCGGTTTGTTCTCATTCGGTTTAAATTCGGTTTGGATTGGTTCAAGTTTCAGTTTTGGTTTTAATTCGGTTATATGATAATTCTGGTCGGTTCGGATATATGGTCGGTTCAGATATTGGATCGGTGATTCGGGTTAATATCGAGTTGATTGTTTATTGGTTGGGTCAATATCGGATCAAATATTTTCGAGTCGGGTCCATGTTGGGTCGTTTGGATCGGTTCAATTTTTGAATTTTTGGGTTAATTTGGTTTGGGTTGGACTTGAGTATTAATCTAATCTAATTTAGTCTTTTTTATTCGAGTAAAGTCAGTATTGGTAATTTAAGGGCTAATGTCATTTTTTGTAAATACATGGATTCATTAATAACATATTGGTCATTTTTCTAACACCCCAAATTTTGGTCCCAATTTTTTTTTTAAAAAAACTTAATAATTTGAGAATTTTGATTGGAAACCTTAATTTTAATTAGTGGTTTAAATCAAATTAATTTTAAATTTCGGATACATTTTAAAAGTTTAGTGAACAATGTGAGTTATTGGTCAAATCTTATTATAAAGGTACCAATCATGTATTTTAAAATTGGTAGAACCGTAAAACCCTTTACTTACTATCATATCTCAGTTTCTTTGAGATTGCCTTTATATTTTCTCTCTGTAAATTCAATTTGGAAAGACACAGTGAGTTGTGCATATTCTTTCATTTTTTATTTTCATTTTAGTTTAACTACTATTTCTCTGATCTATATTTCTTTAACCGACTGTTGATTTATTTTTTTTCTTTTCAAAATGTAGATTTGGTTTATCGTTTATTTTGAATGAAAATCTTTAATTTATTTTGGAATTTGAAGTTATTTGATTATTTGATTTCACTTTCGGAATATTTTAATCGAGTAGATGATTTGATGATGGAATAATTGTTTATTGTTTGATCTCTTGCCAGTCGCTCCATGTTTGCTTTTGTTTTGGATTTTTAAATTCGCAATGAATTTGAGAACTTCTTGTAGATGAAATAGATTTTTTGTTTACAACTTAACATCCATGAATATCTGATATTTTGATTCCTTTTAAAAATAGGGTATACTGATCATTCTTCCAACGTCCATTTATGTATAGATTTTTTTAAAGTTTATATTTATTGTTTTTTTCGTTCTTTTTAAATGTTGAAGTTTTTCTCCCTAACAAGCCACAATGCTTCATAATTGAATTACGGATGAACCATGGCATGCATTCTTATCTACCCTTTTTTAGTATTGTTGTTGTTTTGCTTGAATTTATCTCAAGTAATGTTATTGGTATTATCTCTCATTGTGGATCTTGTTATTTAATATTATAGATTTGGGTTATTACACTTAAAGATGTTAAATCTAAAAGAACTTTAGATGATTTTAAATTTGGTTTTATTGTTTATTTTTAAAATACTAGAAAGTAAGTGCGGATTGGATGGTTGGGGTTGTTAGATTTTTGGGTGTTGAAGAGGTTAGGCTCTCATTTTTAGGGTCATTTTTGTTGCTTGAATTCCATCTGTCATATTTGCTCCCCGGTAT
Source organism: Abelmoschus esculentus (assembly GCA_035048815.1). Classification (NCBI taxonomy): domain Eukaryota; kingdom Viridiplantae; phylum Streptophyta; class Magnoliopsida; order Malvales; family Malvaceae; genus Abelmoschus; species Abelmoschus esculentus. The sequence continues at coordinate 112,116 of JAUCBN010000026.1, read as the reverse complement.
TTAAAGCTCTTAAGTTTAGAACATTGCATTTAGGCCTGGTAACTGTAATATTTTCATGGTGATTTCAAGTTCATTGTAGAATGGATGGCCTAGATGGTTAGATTTGTGATTTTGTTACCCAAGTTGAGCTCTTATTTATATATGTTCATATTTTTGGTTTGTAAATATTAATCGTGGTTCGTAAATGTGATGTGTTTTAGGGTAGTAATTTATTAAATTATATTATTTTTTTAATTATTAGTTAACCTAAATGTTCATGGTTAATGTTATTTGTTTTGGCAGCAATAGAATCAAATGCTAGTGTATGTGAGGTTCAAGGTTATACTTACTCCGCTGTATCAGAATCATAGTGTTTTTCTAAAGGATGAAGTATGGTTTGGAATCATTTTCTCATTCTTGATCCGACAGAGACTAAGGATGAAAAAGAGAGGTCGTTATGCAAATATTACAAAAATGCTTCCTTTATTTCTAACTCATGCTATGGAACTTCCAATATGAAAAAGCATTTTGAAAAATGCAAAGGCTATTCTGAATATAAGAATGTTTTGAGAGCTGAAGGACAAGAAGCAGAAGATAATGTTTATGACCAAAAAGTCTACAAAGAGTTGGTAGCTACAACAATTATAAAGAATGGATATGCTTTTTCATGGGTTGAACATGAAGGTAATCGAAGAATACAAATTAAAACTATATGTAGAAATACTGCAAAAGCTGATTGTTTGAAATTGTATAAAAGTTTGAAAAATACCTTAAAGGAAACTCTTCCTAATGTTTCTGGTCGTATTTCTTTAACACGTGACATGTGGACTTCTTGTCAAACTGAGGGTATTTATGCTTGACTGTTCATTAAGTAGATATTATTGGTAGTTAAATAGTAAAGTTTTGAACTTCTGTCACATTGATTCACCTTATACTGGAAGAATTATATACAGTGTTTTGCTAGACTTGCTTCAGGATTGTGTATTGATTATAAAATTTTTTCAATCACGTTGGACAATGCTTCTAGTAATGACAAAATGCAAGATTATTTGAAGGACACTTTTAATGCACGAAGGGCTTTGTTATATAGAGGAGAATACTTTCATGTTCGTTGTGTTGCACATGTGTTGAATCTCATTGTTAAAGATGGACTTAAATTCATTGAGCATATTGTTGTCAAGATAAGAGATTGTGTGAAGTATATTAAATGGTCAGAATAAAAAAAAATGCTTTTCGTCATAGTGTGAAATTAGCTAAGATAAAAGAAATTAAAGCATTATGACTTGATGAGCCTACAAGATGGAATTTTACATACATGATGCTTGATAGGGCCATTTTATATCGTGAAGCTTTTAAGCAAATGGTTGTTGTTGATTCTTTTTTCCACCATTGTCCAAACACTAAAGAATGAGAAATACTTGAGAAAATTAAAGATTTTTTGGAACCATTCTTTGATATAACTGTATTGTTTTCAGAGAGTTATTATTTCACTGCAAACTTTTACTTTGGGAATGTTTGGAGAATTTTTATGCTTTTGAGAGAGTTGACAAAAAGTAGTGAAGGTGTTTTGAAAAAGACGACAATAGAAATGAAGAAAAAAGTTTTATAAGTATTGGTTCAACTCAAGTGAGGGTGAGGATGACTATAGCATGTTATTGGCTTTTTTGGTAATTCTTGATCCTCGTTATAAGTTATCTTTTGTCAAGTATTGTTATGAAAGCATATTTGAAGATGAAATGGATGCTAGTTCAAAGGTTAGTGATGTCCATTTTAAGTTAGCGATGCTTTTTAAAGAATATGCAAATACGTGTCTCACATGAAACATCAGCAACATCAAGCTTAAACTCTAATATTATGGGCACTTCGTCTAGAAACCATAAACACAAATTTGATCTTTTTACGGTAAGTTTTTTATTTTTATATTTCATGTTGTTTGTCTTTTTATTTTATATATTCGTTATTTTTATGTATTTTGACTTATTGTGTTTTATAATGTGTATGTTTTTTATAATATGTTACATGTATTTTTTGTTTTTATTGTCTTTTATATAATATATTTGTTTATTTTTATTTTGTTTTTTATTATCTCTTTTATGTATTTTTAGAACTATGACAAGAGAGAGGCTGCGACTTCTTATGTAAAGATGCAAATTGATGTTTATTTAGATGATCCCAAAATGGATAGGAAAGCAGAAATTGACATTCTTAATTTTTGGAAAGAAAACGAGCATCGATATGGAGAGCTTTCTCATCTTGCTAGGGATATTTTGATTGTTCAACTCACAATTGTTGCTTTTGAATCGGCTTTTAGCATAGGAGTTCGAACTTTGAATAAGTGGAGAAGTTCTTATATTCCTGAAAATGTGGAGGCATTGATAACATCTCGTAGTTGGTTGTTCTCTTATGAATGTAAGTATCCATTTCTTAATTTTGTTTTTATTCTTTATAGTAAATATTTACAGTTATTACGCATATTCTTGGACTATTAATCTATTTTATTTGTTTTTTAACTTAAAATTTATATTGCTTAATTTTTTATTTTAGTAATAAATTTATTAATAACTTCTTGTTATTGTTTATGCAGTTAAAGAAGATGACAAGTTTATTAGGTCTTATGTGGATTTGGCTACAAAAAAAATCCAAAAGTTGATATGTAACTGAATTTGTGTGCACTCAATATAATTGAATTTGATATGTAAGAGTAGTTGGGTTTAGATATTTAGTTTTATTTGCAGTTAAATATCACTTTTGAACAAAAATTATTTATTTAAGACTTGTTTTTATGTTATTAGGTACACTTTTTAATTTTTATCTTCAAATTAGTTGTGTTATTTTCTTGTAGATGTTTTTAAATACAAACACCATCGTGAATTATTGGTCTTTAGTGTTTACTACGAGCAGGTGAATCAAAATAGAGGTCCAGCTCTGATGGAGACTGATTAGCAAAAATTAAATTGGTTTTTAAAGAAGAAAATATGATATTAAACATTAAATTATTATCAGATGTAGTGATTAATTAGTATTATCAAAATAAAAAAAAGATAATAAAACATATATTATTTAATTATTTATCATATTCTTAAAAAATAAATAATAGTAAAAATATATTATTCATTCACTTTAACTCAATTATCGGTTTAAAATTGGATTGATGTTTGGTTTAGATCGGTTTTGAGTTAGTTAATTTTGAGTTGCTTTCGGTTCGGGTGAAAATCAGATCAGTTGAAAATAGGTATGGGTCAAATTGGTTACGGGTCTATATCAGTTCTTTTAGAATTCTGATCGATTTCGGTTTTGGTCTCAGTTTAGGTTTTCTAAATCATCGATTTTAGTTTCGGTTCGGGTTTCGGTTCGGGTAAATTGGTTCGGGTTTCATTTCTCGGATTAAGTTTGCCAGGTCTAGCCATCGCCATCACCAATGACGCAGCAATCGACAGCTAGATCCAGAAAATTAATTGTGGAGGATAACTCTTCGGAGTCCTTATAATTTTTTATGCTGCTTTTATAATTGCTTGTTTCCTTTTTATATTTTGTTGCCTGCTGTTTGCCCCTAATTGAAGCATTGAGGATAATGTTTGGTTTGAGTTTAGGGGTGTAGAGCCACTACCGAGGCAATCCGCTGTCGAGGCCTTCCATGAAAAATGAGTTTTAAGTGATGATTTTTTTTTATTTTTATGTCCACCACTTTACTTGAAAATGTTGCCCATACTCTTGCACTGCCCATCATTAGTATTGTTTTAGTTTATTCTTTGTCTGTGCAGGAAGAAGTATTGCCGCGATAGCAAACTGAAGCCGAGGCAGGACCTGATGTCGAGGTAGTAGAGGACAAGTAGCAATATGGCAGGCAAGCTGGGAAGAAAAATAAGGAGAACGTTACTGGACAAGAAGATCAAGGATCAAAGATGGATAGCACAAGGAAAGCCCAAAGACATGGCCACGTAGGAAAGCCTTATAGAAGAAATAAACTTGGAAATATTTGACCTATGTACATGATTTTTTCCCTACTCCAAGTTGTATTCTACTTAGTAAAAGTTTGCCCTAGGACAAACTTATATAAGGCATAGTCGTCCAAAGGAAAGAGACAAAGAGACTCATAGCTTAGAATATAGAATTAGATTTAGGTTTTCTTTTCTACATTATGTTCTAATTTTGTTTAGGCTTAGGTGAAGGTTGTAAAGTATTAGTGTGAGGAAGTCAAACTTTGTTTCTTGTTTCCAATGCAATAAAATATCAAAGTTTGCTTATTCTTTGTTATTCCTTGTTCTTGCATTCAAGCTCGGGATAGAAGTTTGTAATTCATCCATATATCTAATATCGGGAGAGTTAGATTCACAAAAGGAATAAGTACGGTATTTTTGCCATGGAACACTAACTCGGCCTAGGGATAGTTTTAGACTTTCAACGGCTAATAGAAGTGTGAGATTGGTTAGTAATTATAATTGATTCACGCCGGAAGGTATCATCAAGGACTAGTCATCAATAGTACTTCGACTTAGGGAACAACGGAATCATCTAAGGACACTTTGCCGAACTTTGGTAAAGTCTGCCCAAGAGTAAGGAATTGCCGCAGAAGACCAGTATTTTCACTGTCGAGGCATTAATCTGCAGTACTGCCAAGGCAGTGTTCTACAATTGCATTGAACAAGAATGATTTGATTAAATCCACTATACAGCACAACTGGATCCCAGCCACTTTCTTTATCTAATTCTCTATCTTTATTTAGTTTTTATTATTTAGATTAATCACAACCCATTCACTTGTTTTTTTTTTATTTTGTTTTCTTTATAAAGCAAGAAGATCAAAGGAAGAATATTAAGTATATAAATCTCTGAGGAGACGATATTTGATACTCATCACTTTATTAGTTGGCGACGTGTTCACTTGCACTAAAATTACGCATATCTAACACGGATCAAGCATTGATCAAACCATGTCAAGAATGGTCCAGTTCTTCCTCTCAGCCACACCATTTTGCTAAGGAAAGTATGGTGCGGTTAGAAATCTCCTTATCCCTTGTTCCTCGTAATACTCCATGAAAGTCTTCGATGTATACTCACCACCCCTTTCTGATCGTACGGCTTTGATATGTCTACCAGCTGTCTTCTCCACCAACACCTTGAACTTTTTGAACACCTCAAATGCATCGGATTTTTCTTTCAAAAAATACATTCAAGTTTTTCGTGAGAAATCATCAATAAACGAAATGAAATATCTTTTACCGTTAAAAGATTCAAGGATGATTGGTCCATATATATCTGTATGAATCAACTCGAGTGGATGTTTAGCTCGATATTCTGCCTTCTTTTGAAACAATGTTCTCATTTGCTTATCAATCACACATTCTTCACAAAATTTGCCATCATAATCCATGTTCAGCAATCCTTGCACCATGTTCTTCCTTGCTAGATCTTTTAGACCATCATGATTTAGGTGACTAAATCGAAGATGTCATAGTGATGCCTTGTCTTCTACATCGAACCGCAAACATTTTTCTTACACGTTTCTCAAATTCAATTTGTACATCTGATTTTTGCCCATTTCAACTCTAGCAATCAGACGCCCTCTTTTATCCTTAAAGAGTAATACCCGATCTTTCAAAAATATCGAGTATCCTTTCTCCATAAGTTGCCTCACTTTTCCACAATTGTAACATTTTTCGGAGTTGTAATCCTTCGCGTAATGACCATACTTGTAGCACTTGTAGCACTCAATGTTGGAATAATTTGATTGGCCGCCTCTTCCTCGATTGCATCCTATTCGATGCCAATTTGGTTGGCTCGACTCTCCCTTCTCCTTATAATATTCTTCATGACTATCTCTTTGACCACCACAACCTCCATGACCATGTCCTCTACCTCGAAAATTTTAAGAATAGAATATCTTCTAATCTCTGATTGATGACTTAGTTTAAAGTGCTTGCTCTAGTGACTCCTCTTTCTTTTTCTTCTTGCGTTATTCATGTACCTCAAGAGAACCGGTGAGTTCATCAACTGTGAGAGTTTCGAGGTCCTTTGACTCTTATATCTTTCACACAACATTCTCAAAATTATCGGTTAACGATCTTAGGATCTTCTCCATAATTAGTGCATTAGTTAACGTTTTACCATTATGAATGAGTTGGTTTGCCATAGCTTGTATGCAGGAAATAAATTCTGATACATTTTCTGAATCCTTCATCTTTATGCTTGATGCATGCTGAATATGCACAATTGAAGTACAAGTGTACATGTCAAGTAATAAGTGATAAGTATTTATCGAGTTATCGTCTCCTCAGAGATTGGTGTACTTAATATGCTTTCTTCGGTCTTCTTGTTTCTGTAAAATAAAAGTAAAGACACAAATAAGTTGGATATTGATTAAACTAAATAAACTAAATAAATAAAAAGAAATCGAATATGAGAGAGGGTATGATCCAGTTATGTTATATAGTGGATTTGATTGATTTACTTCTGTCCAATGCAATTGTACTGCACTGCCTCGGTAGTACTGCAGATACTGTCTCGGCAGTGGCAATGTTCTCTGCCACGGCAATCCCTTGCTCTTGGGCAGATTTACCAAATTTTGGCAAAGTGTCCTTGTATGGATTCGCTTATCCCTAAGTTGAAAAACTGTTGAAGGTCAGTCCTTGATGATACCTCCTGGCGTTAATCAATTATAACCAACAACCAATCTCACACTTGTTTTAGCCGCTGAAACTCTTAACCTATCCCTAGGCTGAGTTAGTATCCTCTAATCAAGTTGAATATCGCACTTACTCCTTTCGTGAGTCTAGTTCTCCCGAGTCTAGACAAATAGATTACTTACAAACTTCCCTCTCTGGCTGGGATGCAAGAACAAAGAATGACAAAGAGTAAGCAAACTTTGATATTTTATTGCATTAAAACAAGAAACGAAATACAATCTCCTCTTACAAATATTCAACAACCTTCACCTAAACCCTAGGGGACGATGGAGGAGTTTGGGGTTTTCTATGAACACTTGATTTCAAGATATCCTCCTCTCTACATAGGTTATGGTTTATATAGGCTTGGCCTAGGGCAAACCTTTCCTAAGTACGAATACTACTTGGAGTAGGATTATAATAATTTTCATAAATAAAATATTTCCAAGTTTATTCCTATAAGGATTTTTTTCCCACGTGACCTTTGACATTGACTTTCGGGTGCTTTCGCAGTCATAGATGCTGTCGGGGCATTAAAATGCTATCGAGGTGGGTGTTTATCTGCATTTCAACTTCAATTTCCAGCATCCATCTTCTTTGCTTGGCAATCCCTATGATGCAGTTTCCTGTCTTAAGAAAGAAAACCTTCAAATGCATATGTTTTATGCCAAATAATAGATAAATTCATGTATTGAATGTTCGGATGCTGAAGTATGAAAAATGACCAGAAATATCCGTTATTGTCATTAAATCTATTCTTTACTAGAAATAATCGAGTGGGAGAATGGTATGAAAAATAGGACTTTTGCACACTTATCAATGTTCTCCAACTCACCACGAAGAGTTTGGAGACGCACTTGCTTGACTCGGTCGGCTCCTTTGAACACCTGTTTTAAAGTATCCCACGCTTCTTTTGATGTAATTGCCCCGACAATCTTCTCAAAGCTTGATTCGTCAACAGATCTAAACATCATGTACAATGCCGCATTATCCTTCGATCGCGCCTCTTTCAACTTCTTGGTTTGAGCCGTCGTATATCCCGCGGTAGTTGTTTTTCTTCGAACCCTTCTTCGACAACTTCTCACGCATCTTGAGATCCAAGAAGAACTTTCATTTGAATGCTCCAATTTTTTTAGTTCGTTTTTGTCAAACGTGGTAGCGACATTTGACCCATCACATTCTCCATAGCTCTGATACCAATTTAAAGACTCTAAATCAAATAGAGTTTGAATGAATTGTCCAAGAATAAGAATTTTCCCACAAAAAAAATTGTCTGCAGAAAGAAAATTGCTCGGACAATTAACAAATGCAATACTATTTTAGAGTACTTTTATTTTATCAACTCATCACAGCCACACTTAACCACACTCTCACTCACTATATACAAAGCAACAGAAAATACCTTTATATAGATACTAGGCATTAATACATAATAAAAACTAATAAAGACCATAATTTTTGTAATTCCCCATTAACTCCTAAATTTTAGTAACTCCCATAATTCTTCTATTAAATTATATAAATACTCCCATATTGACTTTTGACATATCAAATCTGTAACTCCCCAATTAATTCCTAAATTTCATGACTCAATATCTCATTTAAGTTTATTTCAAACATTTGGCTGTTAAGCTTGGTGTTTAAGTGTAAGTTGTAAAGGTTACCTTTCTAGTCTTTTAAAAAGAGAAAAAAATTATATTAAATTGAGAAATCCATAGTAAGAAAGTTAAGGTAATGCGTGTAGGATTAGTTTAGAATTTGAACCACTCTTAAATTGTTTGTGTCATTACCTAAAAATCGACTTCTCTACCACTTGACAATACAATTCCATCAAAGGCATTGGGCTTCATAATTACTATCAAAGTGTGGCTCAATCGAAATGTCTTAACATCCTATTGAGATGATCTTGTAAGCTTGACCATCCAAATTCAATCAATGAATAATACCGCAACCAATATACAAGCAATCATTCTTCAATAAGGATCATTGTGCCTATTAGAAAATTTAGATGATATAATTCATTAAAAACATCAGTTATTGTCTATTGGAAATTGTTGAAGAAAGATCATTTATACCAACACGAAGAAAACAAGATTGTAATACGAAAGACATGAAGAATGTAAAGTATAACTAAGTGGTAAGACATCGATTTTGGTACAAGCATATAAAGATTTGAATCCTTTAACTCAAGATTATGAAGACCCGATTGGATCTGTCAAGAACAACTATAGGGGAAGCAACTGAATGCAGTTCCCTCTTGTATCAAGACAAAAGTTTGACTTGAAACTACTTTGCTAAGAGAAGAGGGAGAAGAGACAAACAAACGACAAAAAATAATCACTTCCAATCAGTTAATTTACAGAGTTAAATTGAACACAAAACTGACTTCGAACAAGTTCTATTAATCTCTTGGTCTTTGCTTAACTCCTTGTTTTGCTCCTGTCCTATAGTAGGTCAAGAGAAGGCCCATAGTTTTATTTTTAAAAGTTTGGGTTTGAGATTCGATTACACAAAGGAAAGGATTAACATCTTACGAACGTCCGTTACCAATATCTTATATTTTGTGTGACATACTTCACAATTTAATAAAAGCGATTCAAATATAATTTTATTTCTTAATTATTAATCGAGTTTTTATTAAAAATAAAAATAATTTTTATATAAAAAATACTCTTCTGATTCAAATATAAAGTAAAAATTTATCTATCACGAATAAATTTTAAAATAGAATCTAGGGTAAATATTCTTCTGATCTTAGATTTTCAAGATGTTGGATTTGAATATTTGTAACTTAAAAATATTGTCCAGTGTTTTTACTATAAATTTCAACTTATCTAATTTCGAAACTTACCATCAATCTAAAATATTATCAAAAATATAATATTTTGGGGTTTATTTTTTAATAATTTAATTATTATTTTAAGTCGTAAATTAGATTAGTATACTCTAAACTCTCCTAAAACTGGACTACATAGAAAAGTAAAAAAAGAAAATCTCTCTCCCCCATCATCTATCCTATTGTGTGCATGCCTGCATGGCTTGGTAATGAAAAGACACTTTTGACCCTCCAAACACAACCGCCGCACTAATGAGTTTTTAATCGCGTTCTCTCCACGCGAATCACAGGGAGAGTATTAATCACCCCATTACCCTCTAAACCCTCTCTGTCTTACACAACACAGTGGGGTATTAATTGCGCATTGACGCCAAGAGCGCGTCACCGTCTAGATCGGAAACTTTGGCACACGTCAGACGTTTCCCCAAGCTATGCTATTAATACCAACAATTTATTGCTGCCCCAAGTAATTCCGTGTCTCCATCTTCTTCTGCACCCACATACCCTTCCATCACGCGCCGAGTCACGCGCCACCTGACCTTCCTTTGAGGTCCCACCTTTCTGCGTCCATCCGAGGGTGACAGGGGTCCCATCCCGAATCCGCAATAATTAATAACAACGTAAGTTTCAGTGTGGCGTTGGTAGCGCGTGAAACGTTGGATTCCTTTCTTTTGTCCGCTCTGCAAACAGTGAACGAACCCCAGACCTGGTATTTTCACTGTCACCACTCTTGCTCTTAAAAACCAGCCCCATGTATTTTTACAGGTGTGTGAAAATCAATCATCACATAAATTAAATGATGTAGTACTTGCTTTATTCAACAATATTAGAACACAAAATAAATTTTATTTTAAAAAAAATCAAATTTTATTCTTTTAAAACAACTATATAAAGAATACAACAAAATGTGTTTAAATAAAATAATTTAAAAGAAATAATAAAATATATTTTATTTGGAATGGGAGAGTAATCCTTTGTTTGCAGATAAAAAGAATTATGGTCACACTCTCTTGCTGCTCTTATCTTCTTTGTCTTCTAGTATATTAGCGGAGAAAAGAGTTAATTTTTGTTTTGTTAAAATATCTTCTCTTTTCTGGGGGTAAAGTTTTGTCTTGGGTTGGGTCGGAGAAATGGAGTTTGAGGAGCAAGAAGAAGAGATGGGTTTGGCACCGAGTTATGACTCGCTTGCTAACTCATCGGGACTCAAAATGTCACCTATCGAACTGGGTACAACGCATCAGCAGCAGAGGAAGCCAAGGTATAGAGAGTGTTTGAAGAACCACGCCGTGGGAATCGGTGGTCACGCCGTAGACGGTTGCTGTGAGTTCATGCCGGCTGGAACCGAAGGTACCCTCGACGCCCTAAAATGCGCTGCTTGCAACTGCCACCGTAATTTCCACCGAAAGGAAACGGAACTCGGCTCCCCACACTCCGTTCCCATGACGGACATCTACTTCCACCACCACCACCAACAACCACCGCAATTTACACCTTACTTTAGATCTCCAACCGGGTACCTCCATGTGGCTGGACAGCAAAGGCCGTTGGCTCTACCGTCGATATCGGGAGGCGGCCGGGAAGATCAGGAGGACGTTTCGAATCAAGGGAGTTCGAGGAAGAGGTTTAGGACAAAGTTCACGCCGGAACAGAAGGAGAAGATGGCGGCGTTGGCTGAGAGGCTAGGGTGGCGGATTCAGAAACATGATGAAGCCATAGTTCAACAGTTCTGCAATGAGACTGGGGTCAAAAGGCATGTCTTCAAAGTATGGATGCATAATAACAAGAACACTCTGGGTAAGAAACCCTAGAAAAAGTTTCTTCTTCATGTTTTTTGAGAGGCTAACATTTGGGGAGATTGTATTGTAGTTGTATTTCTTAGGGGATAACATTTGGTACTTAATGTTAATATACATTGTTTTGTTTCAATATATTGCATTTCAAAACTGTATTCTAATGTGAAAAATGGGTTTAGATATTGGTGCATTGAGGCAAACCGGAGAGACATGCAGTGCAATGCAAGAGACCTGAGCTTTAACTGTTTTTTGGAGCATGAGCAGTGTCCAGGCAAGGGAGGATTATTAATCATGATTTTCCTTGTATCAAGTATTAAACATTTGCTATGAACCTAATTAGTTAGTTTCCTGTTGACTTGTACGTGAATTTATATGCATTTATGACTTAATGGTAGGTATTTAGCTTCTAATATTATAAGTATAATTCAGCTGCACTGCACTCACATTGAAGCATATTATGGATGGCATGCCATGAATGCACTTGTTTCCTTTCTGATCAGGTTTTGTTTTCATTGGGTACATCTTAGTTTTTAATGTTGAAAGGAGAGTCAAACAAGTTTTCTGATCCCTTTCTGTTACCCTTTGCAAGTTAGCTTCCTTTTGGTTTTTATTTTCCTGCTGATGCATTTACTTTTTCAGTCTTTGAGTACACAAGGAGGTCTTCCATTATTTTTATGCTTATTTTTCTCTTGGGGAAGAGCAAAGTACATCAGCTACAGCCTACAACATTTTCTACCATGCAAATCAACTCAGTGCATAGTTCCAGTTTCTTTTTGTGTTTTTAGCCCTTGACTGGCAAAGACAAAGAAAATCTCCCTTGGGACACAAGTTTTTTGTCTGCAATCAAAGCCCTTAACTTGATTTTCAGCCTCTTTTGTTGCTAAATTCCCTTAACATCCCTAGAAACATAGTGATCTTATGGTTTAGTGAAGAGGAGATTACTTGCTCCTCTCCTACCACGGGTGAGCTGTTATGACTTGTGTCAGAATTCAACCACATGGTGGGTAGAAGAGGGATATGATTCCTTATAAAAGGTAAGGTTTTAAGATGAGAGATGTTCTTACTTTTGGACCATTTAGCTGCTACTACTTCTAAAGATAGGGCTTGAGGCGAACTGTATGCTTTGGGGATGATTTGCTTGCTCTACTGTCTAAATCTTTTACCAGCAAGATCTGCAGAAAACTTTGCTTGATTCGGGAATTTTAACCACAGTATCAGTTAAAGCTGCTGGCATATGCATGTATGTGGTCCAGTCGATTGGCTTTGGTCAAAGATTAATTGCATCTGATTGTGATTCATACTTGGACTACCTAAAATGGCACATTGTCTTTGTTTATGGTTTTGGCTGCTTATTTTGGAGTTTACTAATCTAAAAACTTTATTATTTGGATAAGCTAAAAATGTTTTTTTACCGCCCGCCCCTGTGTACGATCACCAACGATTATGTTTCGATCACTCAAGGCTCGCGAACACGGTCACTAGTGAACACGTTTCAACTACCCACGGGTCGTGAACATACTTTGTGGATGATCATCAATGAACATGTGTTGATCATCTACGGCTCGTGAGCATACTCTGTCGACTATCACCAGCGAACATGCGTCAATCACCCACCGTTCACGAACATACCATGTGAACGATCACCAACGACCATGTGTCGGCACAAGTGATGACAAAACCAATCTAGAATATCACTTCCTAGGATGTGCAATTATAATATCATGACAACTCTATATCGACAAATGTTCAAAATAACTATGCGATAGAGAGAAACGATGCGATGATACTCCTTCACTAGAAAATAAGACTAAAGTACATCAAAATCATCTTGAATCATCTCCAGAACCACCGTCCTAATACCATCTTCAAACATTATCCACTTTATCGGTAAACATGTTTCTTTATATATAAATAAAAGCCGAGATTAAAATCTATTAATATTAAGAGGATATAAACTGTATTTTATTCCAGAAACAAGTAAAGTTTATTGACACACTACATCTTTATTTATACACAAGGATTTACAATTAATCTTGCAACTAACTCTAACTAAACTTAGTTAATTGGTTCAGCTTGTTAGTTGATCCAGCTAAGCATAACCATCGACTGTGTATGTTCATTGTCTGCTGTGCATGCACACATACTAACCTTCAACATCCCCTCTGCTCTTCCCACTCTCAACTTCAGCTAAGGAAAACACCCTGAACTTTTGCCTGAACATGTCGAAATATCCTTTAGACAGTGGTTTAGTCATTCCATCTGCTATTTGACATTGTGCTGGTACCTAATTCACTTCAAGCTTATGTGCTGCTACTTTCTCCCTTACAAAATGTATATCCAACTAAACATGTTTAAATTTAGAATGATACACATGATTGACACTCATCGAAATAGCACTAGAATTATCACTCCAAACCACTGACACATTATCAAGTTTGATTCCCATGTCACCAAGTAGAATGTCCAACCAGACCACTTCTGAAGTAGCATCTGCCAATCCCCTATACCTAGCTTCTATGGTTGATCTAGAAACCACTTTTGTTTCTTGAAATTCCATTGAACTAAGTTACCTCCCAAGTACACACAATTACCCGAGATAGATCTCCTGTCATCCAGACTTCCCCCCCAATCTACGTCTGTAAATGCAATAATTTCGCATGGACCAGGCGAAGGAGAAAACACTAGGCTAAAATCTAGTATGCCATTGAGATACCTAAGCACTCGTTTTGCGGCAATAAGGTGTTGTTCACAAGGACAATGCATGAATTGGGCAAGCTTGTTAACACTAAAAACAATATCGGGTCGAATATGACAAGCATACAACAAACCTCCTACTAAGCTTTTGTACTCTGATGCATCATTCAAGGGACGACCTCCATCGAGTGTAAGTTTGAGAGATGGAATCATGAGAGTAGGTGTTGAATTGGCTTTGTCCATGTGGTGTTTGGCAAGCAACTCTAGGATATACTTCTTTTGATTAAGCATGATAGAGTCTCCTACTCAAATGACATGCATACCAAGAAAATAACTCAGTTCCCCAAGGTCTTTCAATGAAAATTTTACCCCGAGTTGTTGTATCACATCTTCAATTGCTTGAGTCGAACCTCCAGTGACTATTATGTCATCCACATAGACAAGTACATAGGTGAGTGTACTTGTTTCTTTCCTGACAAAGAGCTATGCATCAGCTTGAGAATTCTTGAAACCAATGCTCACTAGATAAATTCTCAACTTGGAGTACCAATTCCTTGGGGCTTGTCTTAGTCCATACAAGGCTCTTTTTAGCTTGTACACTAGCTTTGAACCATCACTTGCTCTCTCTTCAAAGCCTTCAGGTTGGTCCATATACATAAGTTTATTTAACCCCCATTGAGGAAGGCATTATTGACATCGATTTGCCTTAACTTCTACCTGTTGTTCACAGCAAGTAAGAGCATGACATTGATTGTAGACTCCTTTACCACAGAACTAAAAGTGTCTTTGAAATCCTGCCCAGAAACCTAAGAGTATCCTTTGGCTAAAAGTCGAGCTTTATACCTTTGTATAGAGCCATCAGCATTCTTTTTAATTTTGAACAGCCACTTACAACCAACTGTACTCCTTCCTTCAAGAATGAAAACTAAGGTCTAGGTCCTATTCTTCATTAGTGCATCATACTCAGCTAGCATGGCTGCCTTCCAATGGGGAGAGTCAAGAACAGCCTGTATCGATGTAGGTTCTTGCTCATCAGATGAACTGTAGGTCACATACACCTTAGGTTTGTAGATGCCCATCTTGCTGCGAGTTATCATATGGTGAGTGTTTCTAGGCTGTGATGAAGGTGCTAAGTCATCGACTATTGGATTAGATCGTACGGTAGAGGTAATCGATTGACCATGTTGACCACCTGTCGAAGTATTCAACACTAGAGGCGATCCTATACTTTGTTCGAGAACAACATTGGGATTTAGAGGCTGCAACGATCCTGAACTCGCCCTTGACTGATCGATGCTGAGAGTTAGAGTCTCTCTTGATTGAACAACAATTGGAACTTTCATCATGTCTTCTGAATTGGATGAATTTCTACCATCAGCTACTGGATCCACACTAGACTCATGAATACCTCTTATGTGCTCAACATCACACGTGCCACGCTCATGTTCCTCATGAGTCACATGTCTTTCGTTACCTATACGAGACATATTCTCAGAAGCTTCAATCATATCAATATTTGATGACTGTGCTACAACTGTTGATCTTCGAGCTCCTCCCATGCAAACCCTAGTTGCACCCAACACAAATAGAAACATTGCTGAAGAGCTAGCATGATGGTGAAGGGATCTTTACGACAGGTTCTTGTGAGCCCCTTTTCTGCAAAAAGAAAATACCTCCTCATCAAATACAACATGCCGAGAAATATATATTGTACCATCTACTGCCATACATAAGTATCCTCGATGATTCATACTGTAGCCAAGGAAAGTACACATTTTAGACCTATAGTCCAACTTATGCTTCTGGTAGGCTCTTAAGTATGGAAAACAACTGCATCCAAAGACCCTTAGAGCACAATATTCAGGTAGTTTATCATATAACTTCTGAAAAGGGGATAAACCTTATAGAACAGGAGTAGGAAGATGATTAATAAGATGCACAACAGTGCTCACTACATACCACCAAAACTGGAATAGAAGAGCTGCCTGTGCTAGTAACACAAGTGACATTTCGATTATATGGCGATGCTTTCTTTCCATAAGTCCATTTTTCTCAGAAGTGTGAGGGCAAACCAAGCGATGCTTGATTCCCATAGCCTGCAATATTGGAGACAAACTCCTATATTCTCTTCCCCAATCAGACTGAATTTCTTTAATTGTGGAGGCGAACTGATTCTTCACCATTTTATCGAACAGATAAAAGGCTTGTACCACTTGATCCTTGCTCTTTAATAGATACACCCAACTATACCTGGTATAACCATCAACAAAAGCTACATAGTATTTAAACCCACACGATTCAGTATGAGTTGGTCCCCAAAGATCAGTAAAAACAACTTGAAATGGTGCATTATAAACTGTAGAAGATGTTTGGAAAGGAATTTTATGGCTTTTGCCTAACCTACAAGGTACACAACAATTGTCAATGAAATTTTTATTCAACTCTTCATTCAAACTCATTGTTTTACAAACTTGTATAAGTGACACATGGGCTGGTTGACCGAGCCTCTTGTGTCAAAGCTCATACACTTTACTAGCATCACTAACTATATTTGCTTCAATTGGAGTAGCCTTTCCATATCCACTGTTGGTACGAACATGAAACTTGTACAGGCCTTGCTCTTCAGTTCCTCGTAGTAAAACACAATCCGAGCTTCCTTCTTTGACTAGGCATTGCTTGTCATGAAACTCGAAATAAACTTTGTTGTTTCTATCACACTTGAACATAGACAAGAGATTTTTAGTCATCGATGGTACATGAAAGATCACTCAACACCATCTCACAAGAAGGAGTATTGATAACAGTAGTACCAGACTTAGATATGCATAAACCATCACTATTTTATACTATCAACTTACTTGGACCAGTGTAGTCTGAGCCATTGGCCACCTTGGAAGCATTAGGAGTAACGTGATGTGTTACTCCAGAGTCCACCACCCAACTTTCAAACCCATCAATCGACGTAGAACCACTGTTGCAACAGGTAAAACAAGCATTCTCATTATCAATGGTAGCAATATGAGCACTTACATCATTGGCAGCAGCACCATTGGCCAACACTCCATGAAAGGCCTTATTAAATATATGCCAGCACCTGTCCACAGAATGAAAATTCTTGCCACATAATTGACATTGAAGACGAACTCTTCCTCGACCCCCTCCTCGATAACCTGTTCTACCACCCACATGATGATGGTTGTAAAGTTTGTTACCCGAGTTGCCATCACCCAGTTGAACTTGTGCAACATTAGCCATTATCGGTAGCATAACATGCAGATGAAAACCTTTAAGCTGTGTCTCAGTATCAATAAGGGTCGATTTAACCCTATCCAAAGAAAAGGATTCTTTACTAGAAGTAATAACAACCATAAAAGACTGATATTCAGCCGGTAACCCATTCAAGATTGTAGCGATCTGCTCCATGTCAGAAACGGAGCTTCCACAAGCTACCAAAGCATCACACACCTCTTTGACCAGTGTAATATAGGCACGGATACTGTTGTCCCCTTTCGTAACGCTCGTAACTTGCAATGAAGGCTCATCGCACTTGTTGTCGACTTGTTCGCAAAGAATTGAGTCACCGTGCTCCAAACTGTTGAAGCAGTTTCAGCACCAACAAATTGGGGCAAAAGATTCAAACTGATCGTGGACAAAAGCCAAGAAGCGAGAGCGCTATCTTGAGCCACAAACACTTCATAATCCTCATTGGGTTCTTGCTCATCATCGTCATTTACTATCATCGCAAGGGGAGGTTTCGGCGCACCAATGAGCAACCTTTTCAACCTATGGCTGCGAACAGTTAACAAGATCTGTTGTTTCCACAACAAAAAGTTTATTTCATCAAGAACCACGTTGATACGCTTATTGGTGAACACCTTCGCAGTTCGTGAAGCCTTAGTACCTTCAGTTTTCATAGTAGAAACCACAAACAGACCAAGAATTGGACAGAAAAGAAGAATATAAAACACAAGAACCAGCTCGAACAATAATTTGGCTCTGATACCATATTAAGAGGATACAAACTGTATTTTATTCCAGAAACGAGTAAAGTTTATTGACACACTACATCTTTATTTATACACAAGGATTTATAGCTAATCTTGCAACTAACTCTAACTAAACTTAGTTAATTGGTTCAGCTTGTTAGTTGATCCAGCTGAGCATAACCATTGACTGTGTATGTCCATTATCTGCTATGCATGCGCACATACTAACCTTCAAGAATTAATTATCTGGGTGATATGAATGTTAAAATTTAAAAGTAAGATAACAAAATTTCTAGAAAGGAAGAAAATATAGCAATGCACTTTAAAATATACTTTGAAATTTCTTGGAATACAATAACTATGCTCCATCACATACAATCCTTTCTATAGTGATTGTAGGTGACTCTTAGAACAATCACATCTCTTCATTTATATCTATTCATCATATAAAATGCACGTCTATTCATGATGAATAGTTGCATCCATTCATTAATATAAGTTTTTAAAGAGTTGCATCTAATCTTCATGAAAAGTTGCATCCAATCATAAAGTTTGACACTTTTCCTTAATTTGAATATTTCTTTGCCACATTCAGATTTCAATGTCATAATAATGAACTCTGGCACTTTAAATTTTTTTTGTCAGTATCATTAGCTTTGATAAGTGCATAAAAATCCTAATTTTTATAGCATTTTTCACTCAATTATTACTAATAATAGACAAGATTTAATGATAATAAATGATAATTTTGCGTATTTTCTATATTTCAGAATTGCAATACTTAATTCTTGACTTTATCTATTATTTGGCATAAAACAAGTACGGTTAACGATTTTCTCTCTTAGATAGGAAATAACCATACAGATAATGTCAGATAGCATGATGGATGCTAAAAACTAAAGCTGGAATATCGATAAGCACCCGTCAGGACAACACTTTGGTGGTCGCGTCAACAGACAAAAAACAATAATTGGTGCGCGATAGATGAAGAATAAAATGTCGATTTTAATGGACATATTGCGAGAAGAAACATATGTGAAGAAATAATGTCAAACCTTGGTCAAAGTCAATGCAGAATTAAAGAAAGTTCAAAGGAGTTAAATTAAGAAATAGAATAAAGAGTTATAATTTAATATGGACATGTATTCTTTTTCTTTTAGAACTCTTACCTTTATGAAAGACTTTAACCTAGGTTTGGCCTATATAAACCAAACTCCTAAGGCTAGAAACACAAGTAGGGTTCTCAAAGTTAAACCCTAAGCCGCCGACAAGTTCACTATGTTTTAAACACCATCGAGGCTTAGGTTGTTTGTGGATTAGTTGGGGAAGAAAGTTGTATCTTATTTTAGATTTATTAATGCAATCATTATTTTCATAGTTTATTCTATCTTGGCTTTTACTCTTCTTTGTATATGAGCTCGAAAGATAAGTATGTTAGAAAAATTTTATTTGTCTAATATCGGGAGAGTTAGACTCACGAAACGAGAGAGTGCGGTCTTTGCTCAAGGGCATTGACTAATCTACAAAGGTTTCAGCGATTAAAAGGACGCATATCATCGGTTGTTGTTCATCCTTGATTCACGTCGGGAGGTATTATTAAGACATGAATTTCAATAGTTCTCCGAATTAGGGATAAGGATGAGACATACAAAGATGCTCTATCGAACTATGGAAAGTTGAGTTGTCGACAAAGCATAACCCAGCCGAGGCAGCCAAGGCGATCCTTCGTGCGACCCGCCACTACGACAAGTCAACCCAATGCATTAATAAGTGGATAATAAGTGCAATTGGATTCCCCTCTACAAAGCAATAGGTCTGCCTTATTCCTATTATTGAGATTTCCTTTGTTTATTCAGTTTATTTAATTAGTTTATTTTTCTTATCTTCATCACTATCCAAATTACTTGTGTTCTTTATTTTTCTTAAGTGCACAATTAACGTGCAGTTAAGAGTGATTCAGTCCCTATGGATCGATATCTAAAGTATTACAATTTAGCAAAAGAAGTGAAAAGCTTTGCACACAAGTATAAGACTCCAAAACTCATGTCAATCTTATTATTAGAAGATCGTTTTCTTTCTTGATTATCTTTGTATCTAGTTCTCTCATATTTTTTCATGTAATTTTATAATTTCTATCATTGTCTCTATCACTGTAACGATAATCATGTTGTTGGTATTATTGCATTGAGACTGATAATCAGAATCATAGTTCTGATTTTGTTTACAATCAATTTTTATTATGATAAGGTTTCCATTCTCGCTTGCGCTCCTTATATTGTTGACGCTCACGATCATTCTCCCACAGTCTTGAGTCTTGTACTTGTTCCGCCAAACCTTTACATCATGTTTTCCAATCATTCACTAGACTTAATACTAGTCGATCTATTTTCAATGGATCACATTAATTGCCATTTTTCATCACATACAGTGTCTTCTTAATACTTGTTATTGTACTTTTTATCATGTCATGAACAAATTATACCATTTTTTAATGCGGAACGTTTTATGTAAGGGGCTAAACATCCAATTCTATTAGGACGGAGATATAGACTATTTTGAATGAAAATCAAGCTTCTTCTCATAAATCTCTCTAAAATCTTTGTTCTTCTCTGCAATCTACTCCTTTTCTATTCTGTTATTCTATTTTGAAATTTTTTCTTTTTTCTGATTCTAACCATGACACATCATAACTCTTATTATTTACACGCTATTGTGTTGATTTTTTTCACAAAGAGTATACCTTGACTTTGAGGGCTTGTTCAATGGATTCCTCGTTTTTTCAATTGAATTTGTCTTCACATAACTTTTTCAATACCCATAGAATCTAAATATTTTGACTTAATCACAGAAATCATTGGATTCAAAGAATGAATGATCTTTTTTATCACACATATCTAAAATTTTTCCGTATCTCTTCCACAACTATCCCTGAATAATAAATTTTCCATCACTAATGCATGAAATATTTCCACTAAAACAAATAAGTAAAAAATATTAATGATTAACACAAAAATAATTAAATTACCAACAATGTAAGAATAAGATCGATCACATTTCCAATGATAACAATAAAAATAAATAATTACTAACAAACGGTTTTTAATAGTTTTAAGGTAATTATAAAATAATAGTTATTTATATATATTCCATTGAAATCACTTGTTAAGATATATCACATATTCAACAAGATATTATAGATAAAATGATATTATTAGAAGCAATAAGAGAGATTGTGTGCAAAATGAGACTGTAGGAGGAAGTGGGAGGGACTGATCAAGATTCTTTTAGATGATTTCCTTTTCTACAATAAAAGGAGTTGAAAAAGTTTGGGACTTTTTTCATTCGAGATATTTTTATAAATTGGTTTTGTTTGGAGGTGTGGTAGGTGATGTAGGCCGTAGGGAGACTTGGACATGCCAGACCACC
This sequence comes from Abelmoschus esculentus, assembly GCA_035048815.1. Classification (NCBI taxonomy): domain Eukaryota; kingdom Viridiplantae; phylum Streptophyta; class Magnoliopsida; order Malvales; family Malvaceae; genus Abelmoschus; species Abelmoschus esculentus. The sequence continues at coordinate 90,740 of JAUCBN010000026.1, read as the reverse complement.
ATCTCGATCTGGCCTGACAAAAAAACTTGATTGTTTGGAGTCTACCAACTCAACCTTTGTCAAAAAATATTGAAACGTTACTGAGTAATATTTATAAAAAATAGATGATAATACCGTTTATTAAAAATATTTTTCATAAAAAATAGAATTAACATAAGAGAGTAACTTTAAGTATAATATAGGATAATTTTATTGCGGTCGGTGGTAATTTTTTTGTTTTCATGATTTTTTAATTTTAAGCGTTAGAGTTTTAATTAATGATTTATAGTTTAAGAGCTTAAGTTTATATAGGGATTTAATTGATTCAAATCCATTCATTTCGTTTAAAAATTAATTAGGATTCATTTTATTTTAATTAAATTTTAAATTATTGTGTTTGAATAATTTTGAATTTTAATTTAAATAAATTAATTCAATTTTCGAATCTTGATCAAATTTTTGTGTCAACATACTACGGTAGGCCCTAACCCCGGTCGGATAATAATCCCAAGAAACTATCTGAGTTACTGGGATATGTTTTTAATCTCACAAAGTACGAACGTTTCACAATATTTCTTTTTATAAAGCTGGAGTCATCGTGTTGAGGACTTTAAACCTGAAAAACTTATCTAAAATTTGAGAATTTAGTCAATTTATTTAAATTAAAATTTATAATTGATTCAAAGATATGAATTTGATCCCAATCTTAAAATAAACCGAATCAAAATCGAATCGAATTTTAGTTGAATCAAAGAAAGATTCAAACAAAATTTTAACCGAATCAAATAGACCAGAACAAAATAAAACTGAATCAAAGATAATTTCAAATAAATAAATAAATATATACATTAAAATAAGTAAATATATTATTTAAATTTACGTACAATTTATTAAAAAGTCCAATATACAAGCTATATAAAGTCAAGGTTATAAACCCTAACCCGTCTTATTATATTTTATTATCATTGAAAAAAAAAAGTTATTATGTCTCACGCTCCCAAACAGAGACAACATATCTCCACGCCTTCTTCTACTTGGTCGCCATCCACATCTTTTACTTCAGCAACGGCTTCTGCCATATCTGTAGCTGCTTCCAAAGCTTCCCCTACCGCTTCAACTGTATCTGTAACATTTTCTTTCTTTTTCTTTTTCGCACCCTCTTTCTCCTTATGATCACCTTTCTTATCTGCACATTGAAACGCAATTACAGACACAAACACTACAAAGAAAAACACACCAGAGAGGGATGAAATAATCTCAACACCAGACATCCTTATAATTCCTTAACTAGCTGTCGATACAAAACTCAGCGAATCATTTAAACTAGATAAAAAGTCAACCTTTTTCTGATTAGTATCTTTCATTTTAACTTCTTTTCACCGTGATTATATTAGTTTGTTGTTCGTATTTAAGATTTGTACTTGCATTTGTTTTCTTGTCACTTGTCTTTTGACTTTTGCTGGATTCGGAATTTTTCCTTTGTTGTAATACATTTGACTTGGCAAAAGAAATAGATTAATTCAAATATCTTTCAGGCTTTTCTTTTTCAATTATAGCTGATAATGAAAACTAATATTTTATATTCTGATTGTGTAAAATATTAGAGGATGGATATTCTTTTCGGCTGTTCATAGAATCAGGTTCTTGATTTCCATAGGTATATAATTTATTTACTAATTAATTTAGATAAATAGTACTCTCTCCGTCCCATCATTTTAGTTTATTATTGGTTTTTTAGTCAAATTTAATTTTGAGTCATTATAATTTTGAATCTATTATTGATAAAAATATAAAAAATATGTTTTAAAAATTTTTAATCAAGTAATTTAAAAATATATATTATAAAATTTAATAAATTAAAATATTTAAAATAAATAAGGTCAAAGTTTTAAAATTTTGACTTTTAAAAAGTTAATATTGGATACCATATATGAGACAGAGAGAGTATAAAAACTTATAAAATTATAAGGGTAAATTACACGGATAGCCACAATACTATGAGATTAGTATCGAATTGACCACAATACTTTAAAAACAATCAAAACATCGATAAACTATTAATTTGGTACTAAAATAGCTACCGACCATAAAAAGACGAATGACGTGACAGTTAAATTAAAATAGAATAATTACACATTTACTCTCTGTTATTTATATATATATTTTTAATTTATTTCTAATTTTATTATAATAAAATAATATAATTATTTAATTAGATGTGACACATGTTACCATTAATTAAAGAAGGAAAACAAAACCAAAAAAAATGCTTCAATAAGGGGTTCGAAACTCGAACCTTAGCATGGTAAAGAGGATGCATAACCATAAGGCCAAGCACAACTAACTATTATAAAATTCTATCAATTTATATACATGTATTGTTTCTAACAATTGTTTTTTTATATTTGTTTTTCAAATTAAATTATTATATTTAAATTAAAATTTTAAAATTAATAAAATTTTATTTATAAATCTTAAAACTTAAACCCTAAAAGTTAAAACCTAAATTTATATAAACACTAAACCCTAAAAGTTAAACCCTAAATTCATTTAAACACTAAATCTACACCCTAAAAGTTGAAACCTAAATTTATATAAACATTAAACCCTAAAAGTTAAACCCTAAATTCATTTAAACACTAAATCTACACCCTAAAATTTAAAACCTAAATTTATATAAACCCTAAACCCTAAAAGTTAAACTCTAAATTCATTTAAACACTAAACCTAAACCCTAAAATTTAAATAAAATTCATTTAGGACTTAGGGTTTAAATGAGTTTTAGGTTTTATAAATAAAATTTTGTTTATAAAACCTAAACCCTAAAAATTTAAAATCTAAAAGTTAAACCCTAACATTTAAACCATAAACCCTAAAATTTAGGGTTTAAATTTTAGAGTTCAAATTTTATTATAATTTAAATATTTTAATTTATTATATATAAAATAATTTTATTAATATTTTAAATTAAATTAAAAATTAAATTATTATTTTATATGAATAAATATAGAAATTTGTGTATAATATATAAATGTTGAAGGGATTTGTATCAAAAAATCAAATTTTGTTCATTGGTTTGGTTCGAAGGTCATGGTGCATGTGGTCATGAGTTCGAGTCCTCCTATTTGCAGGTATGGCTTATTTTTCTTTCATCCTTTAATCAGGTGGTGATACGTGATTGGAGGAAGAAAATAAATTAAAAATATATATAATAAATATTTTCCAGTAAGTTAGTGACACGTGTCATAAAATTAGGATTAAATTAAAAAAATATGTGTAATTATTCCATTTTAATTTAACTTTCACGTCATCCGTCCGTTAATTTTTTAACGGTCGGTGGTTATTTTAATACCAAATTAATAGTTTATCAGTGTATTTGATTCTTTTTAAAGTATTATGGTCAGTTCGATACTAACCCTATAGTATTGTGGCTATTCGTGTAATTTACCCAAATTATAATTATCTTAATTTTTTAAAATATTTTATTTATGTTAAATATTCATGTATTATGGGAAGGTTTAATGGACTTTATTATTAAGGTTTAATACCTTGGAATTAGGGTTTTCATCTTATGCCTATAAATATAGACTTTTGGAGAAAATATTGTACACAACCCTACTTTAAGAATACAATAAAATCTCTCTCTTTTTTTTTTTCTCATCTTTGTTTTCCTATTTACTCTTATTCTTTACTTTATTCACAACACGTTATCAGCACGAGTTTACTCAAAAGATTTTAATTTCAAGTTTCTTTAAAGATTTACCCGATATGTTTTTTTTTTCTTTCATCTTGTATACTTTAATTTATAAAATAACATATATACAATGATAATTATAATTTAAAAACAAAAATAAGATTGTTTATTTTTCATATTTATATTCTTCTTTTGTCTAATTTTATTTTGCGTTTATTTCATGCCATTAATATCTTTTATATATATTTGTTAGTTAATATGTTATTTGTTTTGTTATTCTAATCCGAGTATATCAGATGGACATCCTGTTCTGCGAGGCTACTAGTGTCAAAAAAGGTTTTTTTTATAGGATCTTGTGGACTGGTTTAACAATGTCACATATGAGGATTAAAATCTTTGTTTGATTGTTTATATATATATATATATTTAAGATATAGTTGATCTAATTTTTATTTGTCTTTTATAGTATATTGATGAATGTATATTAGTCCTAATTTTTATATAATTTTCCCACTCAATTATTTCAACTAAAGGATAAAATCAAGTACAATATTAGATAATTTCGAGTATTTTTCATATTTCAGCATCTCAGCACCAATTTCATGAATTTATCTAATATTTGGCATAAAACAGATGCATTTGATAGTTTTCTTTCTTAGATAGGAAACTACCACACATGTAATGCCAGAGAAGATAACGAATGCTGAAAAGAAAGGCTGAATTACAGATAAGCACCTGCCACGACATCACTTTGGAGGCCACGATAGCAGATTGAAGATGAAAAATGGTGCTTGATAGATAGAGAAAAAGATATCGATTTTATCGGAAACAAAGCGAGAAGAAACCAAAGTGGATAAAAGGAGTCAAGCTATGATCAAAGGACAACGCGAGAATATAGAAGTTATTTTAGGAAATAGAATAAAGTGTCATAAGTTAATAAGGAGTTGTATTCTTTTCCTTTTAGAACTCTTTTCTTGTGTGAAAGACTTTAACCTAGGTCTGGTCTATATAAGCCAGACATTAGGGTTAGGAAAAACAAGTTGGGTTCTCATAATTAAACCTAAAGCCGCGGAAAAAGTTATTATGTTCTAATCCCCCATCGAGGCTTAGGCTTGTGGAGTAGTTGGAGAAGAAGGTTGTACTTATTTGATATTTATTAATACAAACATTATGTTCATAGTTTACTCTCTCTTAGCGTTTACTCTTCTTTGCAATTGAGCTCGAGATGATAGTATGTGAAGAAAAATCTATTTGTCTAATATCGGGAGAGTTAGGATCACGAAACGAGAGAGTACGGTCTTTGCTCAAGGGCATCAACTAATCCACAAGGGTTTCAGCGACTAAAATGATGCATGTGATCGGTTGTTATTCATCCTTGATTCACACTGGGGGATATCATCAAGACATGAATTTCAATAGTTCTTCGAGGTTAAGGATAAGGAGGAGAAATATGAGGATACTCTTTCGAACTATGAAAAGTTGAGTTGTCAATAAGGCATAACCCCGCCTAGGCAGTCAAGGCGATCCTTAGTGCGACACGTTGTGGCATCAGTTAAACCTGATGCATTAATAAATGGATAATAAGTACAACTGGACTCCCCTCTATAAAGCATTCAACCTAGCCTTACTCTTATCAATGGAAATTTTCTCCTTTATTTATTTGTTTATTTAGTATTTACTTTAATCACATCATAATCCAAACTATTTGTGTTCTTTATTTTCTTTTTAGCAGGATTAATATGCAGTCGAGTTTGATATAGTCCCTGTGGGTTGACAACCTAAAATATTATAATTTGACAAAAGAGGTTGAAGCCTTAAAATTAACATAGGACTTCAAGCGACACGTCAAATTTGGAGTCGTTACTGGGAACTGGCGTTCAACTTTACTGCTAATAATTTCTGTATTTATTTCCTTTTCTTTTGTTTTATTTTTATTCTTTAAATAAAAAGGATTTTTCTGTATATGACTAGGTCCAATCCGTCTAAAGACCAATACCCTTACGATTTGGAAATCGAAAGAACAACAAGGCGTCTGAAACAAAGAGTAAGAGAAAGGATGAACCATGCACCTAGCCAGTAAAACAACGTTGGCATGAATGTCGTCGAGGTAGACAACCGAGGCGCATTCGCAGTTGTTGATCTAGCAAACCTTCCAATAAAGGAGCGGTTACGAACTGTTCGTGATTATCTGGAGGAAGATTTGGATGGATTAACTACTACCGTAGTTATGCCCAATATTGAGGCAGAACATTTTGAACTCAAACCGATCATGTTCAACATGATCAATACTCTAGGTCAGTTTAGGGGATGGACCAACAAAGATGCTCAACAACATCTTAAATCATTCTTAGAGATTTGTAATTCATTCAAGATGTCGTGAGTCACTGCTAATGTACTAAAATTAAAATTTTTCCCTATTCACTGAGAGATATGGCAAAATCTTGGCTTAATAACTTCCAATCAGGGTCATTGGTTTCATGGACAGAATTATGCCGAAACTTCCTGCACGATTCAATTACATTAATATGACGGATAAATTGAGAAACGATATAATGTCATTCAGACAGGAAGAAGACGAGTCTATGTATGAGGACTGAGAAAGATATAGAGAATTATATAGAAAATGCCCCATGCATGAATTGCCTGAATGAAAACAAGTATCAATCTTCTACAATGCAGTTAACACTCCTAAGAGAATGATGCTTGATGCTTCCGCAAATGACATACTATTAGACCGTCCACCCCATGAGATTCTAGAGATTCTGGACAGATTAACGAAGAATGATTATCAACACTTGACCACTAGACGAGGAGTAACAAGGCGGGGTATGATAAATTTCGACTCTTCAGATTTGATCTTGGCAAAATTATCAGCCTTGACAAATATGGTAAAGGATTTACACAAGCCGAGTAACATTTGAGAAGTAAAGGCAGTCGCTGTTTTCTGTGAAACATGTGGTGACAATCATGACTTGAATACATACCCGCAAAACCAGAATCAACTTTCTTTGTTGGAAACTTTAATAGAAACAATATGTCAAACAATTACAACCCAATATGGATAAAACACCCGAACTTCTCATGGAGTAATCCCAACAATGCACTAAACCCGCAACATCAACCTATAAAAAATAATACATTTCAGCAAAAAAATAGAACTATTCAGCAGCAGACGCTGCAGCAGGCATTGCCGTAGCATCAAACAATAGACACCTAAACTTTGGAGAATACGCTGCAAACGTTCATGGCTCAGACTGGTGCTTACATAGACAATACAAATAAATTTATCCAAAAAGCCGACACATTCATGGATAGAGTAGAGATGAGGATGCAAAACAATGAATCTGATCTCAAAACACTAGAAATCGTAGTAGGACAGATGGTACAACATATGCAAAGTCGACCTATAGGTGGTCTACCCAGAGATACTAAAGTCGCTAGAACTGGTTCACATGAACAGTGCAAGGCAATATCTACTAGAAGTGGACTATAATTAAAGGACCCTGAAATATCTGCTAGGACAATAGCTAAGAATACTGAAACAATAATCCCCAAGAAGATTATTGAAGAAAAAACTGAGGCAAAATAACCTACAGAAGTCGCCATGGACAATGTAGTAGTAGGCGATGCCGCAGTAGCACTACATATACGATTTTAATATTCTGACAAGATTAAAAATCTGCGGTTACCACCACCATTCCCAAAAAGTTTAAAATAACAAAAAACATGAGTACCAATTTAAAAAAATTCCTGAACATCCTTAAACAGGTAGACATTAATATACCATTAGTAGAGGCGATAAAAAATGTCCAATTATACCAAGTTCCTCAAACATATTATATCCAAGAAAACAAAAATTGGGAATTTGAAACTGTTTCCGCAACTCAAGAGTGTGTGGCAATGCTTCACAATAACGCCATAACAAAAATAAAAAATCCTGGGAGTTTCGTTATACCGTGCTCTATCAAAGAACAATATGTGTGTAAGTCATTGTGTGACTTAGGTGCTAGCATTAATCTAATGCCTAAGTCAGTATTCCAAAAGCTAGGCATAGGGAAGGCAAAACCAACCACGGTGATGCTGCAACTGGCAGACCGCTCTTACGTACAACCTGAAGGAAAAATAGAAGATATCCTGATAAGAGTGGATAAATTTATATTTCCTGCTAACTTCTTAATTTTAGATTGTGAAGAAGATAAAAACACTTCAATCATATTAGGAAGGTCGTTCTTAGGCACAGGCAGAACATTGAACGATTGTGAAAATGGAGAATTGGTCATAAGGGTCAATGACCAACAAGTGAAGATTAATGTGTTCAAAGCTCTAAGACATTCAGAAGAATTGGATGAATGTCAACAAATCAAAGTAAAATCTGAGTTTAACTTCGATGTAGAAACGGACTACCTGAATAATACCCGCCAAGGCAACTAATGTCGAGGCAGTGTACCCCCTAATCAGAAATGCACAAGAAAGAAACTACCTAACGAGTAGAAAACAACTGAAACAAGAGCTTCTCCTCCATTCAAAAAGGGGAAAATGGTTATTTCTAGAGATGCAATCAATTGCACTCCTCTAATAACCTAAGTTGATCCTTACTCTTACTCTTCCTATTTACGTTTATGTTTTAGGAATTAGATCTACATTTTTATATTCTAGGAATTAGATTTCAATTTTTGTAATTTAGTTTTTAAAATTTTCAATATTTTCACAGTTTCTATTAATGCTATTTTTCTTTTATTTAAGTCCGTTAAAGAGGAATAAATGGAGATAATCAGCCCAATAAATTAGCGGCCCAATCCAAGAGACGAAAAATTTTGGGCGGGAATTATGCCTCCCAAATTAAAAAGTCACATCAATTCCGCTGCAAATTAAAAGATTTTGCACGCCAAGGGCAATAATCACGTCCCTGCTCCCTCAAATGTCGCACCACTCTTTGCCTATAAAAACACGGGGCAATGGTTACTCTCCTTCACTCTTCTTTTCATTTTATCGTTACTCTTTGCAATTTCCTTCTCTTCTACTCCAAAAACACAAATGGTGAACCAACAACAAAACCCTACCGGAGTAGCAAAATACAGAAGATTTTCAACACCCGCAGTCGAGCAAGAGTATCAATGCATATTCCAAAATTGAAAAATTTGGGAAGATCAAGGCTTCCACTATACAGAGGAAGATGATCTCGGCATAGAAGCCTTAATCTTATCAGAAATCACGTTCCAGCGGTGGAAAAAGTTTGCCTAGCAACCAAAACCGACGAACATCACATGTGTTCGTGAATTTTATGCTCATCGACCGGTGCTGAACAACCCGTACACCCATCTTAGAGGACGAGCTATTCTATTGGCAGATATCACAATCAATGCTCACTTTGGCCTGCACATAGAAAATGAAGAACATTCCAAGTTAGTTGTTGCCCTGACTGCCGATGACTACGAAATGATGAAGGTAGAACTCCGCATGCCAGAAGCAGAGTAAAACACTAGAAATCATCATTGATCTGTTAGCTGTCATGATCTAAGTCCGGAAGCTAAATTATGGAATATATTCATAAAGAGGAACCCGCTGCCAACATCGCACAACTAGACAATATATCGACCACGCCTGACACTCATCCATTCAATCATCCACAACCGACGAATTGATATAGGGAAATAATCAATGAGCAGATATTTGAATACGCTGCTAAAGACAGAGGTATACTCATTTCCCATGTCTAATTACTACTTTTGTTTATTTAAAGAAGGTTCTGAAGCTGCCCTCAGATTTCTACACTCCGAAAAGAATGAGTTGGACCAGGGAGGTCTATATGAAGAGAATACAAGTGGAAAAAGCTGTTCCACAAGCATACATCCCTCCAACTACTGAATTAGCACAATCGACAAGCATAGCCGAGGTAGTAAAGGGCATTGCTCCAACACCAGAAGGTGTTTTGGAAACTCTGCAACGCATAGAGCGAAGGCAACTGGCCTTCATGAATTATATTCGGGAATTCAACATCGCCATCATTCACGAAGAATTCCTAACTTGTACGAATGTCTTCCCAGAATTTGCAGTCGACCTCTCCATGCCTTAGCAACCTCATGCTGCAAAACCTAAATCAACCACTGCCTCCGCCACGGTGCCACTATCTCCTACTGTCACCACTGTAGCTGTTGTAACAGAATCCTTTTCTGTCAACTTAGAAGCCGCATCCATGAGTGCAGACACCACAAAGAGAACGGCTACACCAGAAGCCTCCAGTCCCTTTGACTAGAGCAGTTCCTCAAATGAAATGGAGTCCCTTATGCAAACAGTGTAGGACTACCTGGCCCCGAACAAACCAACAAAAAGAGGAAAGCTTATGGTTCTGCTACATCTTCTCCAATCTACATCGACTTGAAGGTTGAACCTATACTGGACCCCACTCCTCTTCGAGTCCAACCACCACGATCTGCCAAGAAGCAAATGGTAAGCCCGCCAAAGGCAGTAGCATCACAGCTGCTCAAGACCCACCAAAAACTTCTCATTGACAGCGATTACGAGGACTCCTTCGGATCCTCCACATTTTAAGGGTGGTAGTCACTTCTTTTTCTATCTTCTTTTGTCTTTTATATTTTCAGTTTATATATTTTGTCTCTTATCTATCTTTTATACATGCATTGAGGATAATGCATCTCTCGAGTTTGGGGGAGTATTGATCCCAATTTTTGTAATATGTAATTATCTACATGTATGAAAAGATTTGGATTATCTAATTACTGTCTTAAATTTTTTCTTTTCCAGTAATTTCAATTCGATGCAAAAATTTTTAAGTCCATGAATTTTATTGAAACTGCTTTGGCAGTAATATATTCTTCAGTCGCCGCTGCAGTTTGTGCCATTCCCCAGACTTGAATTCAGAAAGGTTTCAGGTGGTGAACTTGCTCCGCCCACTTGATGAGGGAGGCTTCTAGGACTAGGCAACTCACTATACTTAACAGTAGCAGTAACAGGCACACGCCTTGACCAAATGCGTTTGAGTTTTAAACTATACTTAAATATTCAAAATATGTATGGAAAGATTGGTGATCAGGTGGATGGGTCACACAGGCATTGATTTAAGAAACACGAAGAAGTCAGCAATGATCTCATAAATTTCAATTTAAAATTCTACTACAGACTGCATACTCAAACTACCAATCAGGTAAATGAAGGTGCACAATGAGACTGAAGGGCAGACAATGCAATCTCTTGTTTTGGGATGGCTTGCTGCCCCTTGGCATTGTCTTGTCAACCCAGGATGACTCCTTCCTTCAAGGAATCAATGAACTAAGGCGAATGAAATCTAAACAAATTAAAGGATTAAATGTGCTATTTAACACATTTAAAATTGGACCAAGTCAATCTTCCGTTACTGACCGAACGGAAATGGGAAAATATCGATAAATTATGTGATATTATCTGTATAAATATAGAGTTCGAAGAAAGTATTATAAATAATCGTACATTGAGAATATAATATATATAATTTTTTTATTTATTTTGTTTTTTTTATTGTTCTTTTTTATTTTATTCACAACGTGTTATCAACGGATTCTCACTCAATTATCGTGGTTCTCGTAAGCAATTCACGAAAAAAAAAGTTTAACAAGATATTGGTGACTACATCTACTGATTCAAATTAACTTAAAAAGTTTGTTATATTTTTCTTATTTATATATCGATATAGTAATTAATTAATCACTCTTATTTTAAGGTCAATGTATTTGATATATTATTTTATTATTATTTCATTCTAATATTCAATAACTTTTTTGGCACTAAATTTATATATAACTCTAGGAATAAATATCGAACCTTCAGCAAAATTTATGAGATCAACTTAGTTTAAAAAATTATACAAAGTTGCATAAGAAAAAAGTGAAATGTTTGTAATTGATTAAGTAGGAAGTTCAAATGGACCAAGTTGGCATGATGAGTGCATTGTTTGAGACGGCTGTATTACTTGCCTGTCGAGCATCTTGTTCCTTATATTCTTTGGCCTCGCAACGCTCGCAGCTTATCACGCGACTGACGGATCTTGTTGATAACATGTCCAACTGATAACAATACTTGCCAGACATAAGCTAATTTAGGAGAGGGGATGATACGATGTGACTAACGTCGTCTGTGTTATTGGTTTTAGGTTCTTTTTCAGGGTTAGTTCGTAGTTGATCATTTTTAGTATTTTTCATGGGTATTCTCTTTTTTCGATTAAATTAAAAGATTTAATAAAACATATGTGAATGATTTGTGGGTATGAATATAGCGTTAATGAATTCATACCCATTTCATAAATAAAAATTCAACCAATTCAAATTCATATTTTTATGTGTCAAAAAATTTTAAAGTTTTTATTGATCAGTTGATTCCTTTAATATTTTTAGGGTAAACTACATAAATGATTCTCGACTATACTATAATTATCTTTTGTATCACTCGACTATCATAAGTTACAAATTGGTCCAACGACTTAAAAATTATAATAAATTGGTCTAATATCGTTAAAAACTTAAGGGACGATGATGTAGCAGTTATTATAAATTTATATAATTATATAATTAACCCCTAACTTCTACATTTATTTTAATTTAATCCTAATTTTAAAAATTAACTCACATTATTTTAATAACCTATCAATTTAATCTCTCTTTCAACCTAATTTTAATAACCCACGTAATTCTAATTCTAATTAACAAATTTAATCCCTCTTTCACCACTTGTCTCTATCGTTTTCTTTCCCTCTCGGCTCGCTAAAACCTTAAACAGTAAACGAAGAAATGGAATTTTTAGGGGTTTTGCAAGGTTTAACAAAATCGAAGAATTTTAGCCCAAATCCATCAGACCTTTTTCAGTTCCACCATGAGGAAGGCATCACTTTCACTTATTTTTAACTTCAATCGACAAAGATTCAGGGGAATTTTCTCTCTCCTTACTAGAGATCACATTTCTGTTAATCCCCCATCATCGTCTTCTTCTTATTCTTCTTCACCGCTTCACTCAATAGACCGTCGTATCCACCATAGTTTGTGTGGAGGCCGGTCCATTAGAATTTGTTAATCCACGGTGGAATTAGAATTAAGTTGTTATTAAAATTAGGTTAAAGAGGATTAAGTTGATAAGTTATTAAAATTACGTGGGTTAATTTTTAAAATTAGGGTCAAATTAAAATAAGTGTAGATTTTAGGGGTTAATTATATAATTATATAAATTCATATTAACTGCCACGACATCGGTCGTTAAGTTTTTAACGGCATTGCATTAATTTGTTATAATTTTTAAGTTGTTAAACCATTTGTAATTTATTATAATCGAAGGATATAAAAGATAATTGAAACATAATCGAAAGACCATTTAAATAGTTTATCATATTTTTTAACAAATTCAAATTATCTCCTGCTATGTCAAGTTTTCTATCTTTTACTAACGGTAATACTTTTACAATCTTCGTTTAATTTTAAAACCAACATTCACTTTTATTTTGTTTGTTAAAAAATACACAGATTATCTCTACGAGAGTAAGTATATTTAGTCAATCGTTAAATTATTTATTTATTTATTTTATATATTTGTCACGACCATTTTAAAACCGAAAAGTGTGAAAAATAGTCTGATGAGTAAATTTTGAACAATCGAGTAAAAACCGAAATTTTATTAAAAACATGTATTATTTAAATTTTTAAAAATGAATTAGAGTCGTCACCGGCCACTTTGGTAGATCAGACACCATAAAACAAACCAGAGATTCATTTTGAAAACATTTGAGTTTGAGAGTCGGTTACACGTAAGGACGACCTTTACAAGCGCTCGAGATCGGTACCTTATTAATTACACGTGGCATTTTGACATTTCGAATAATAATATTAATTTAATCCGTAATTATCAAATAAATATCGTTTGAGTAAGAATATCCTTTTGGATAAGAAAATACATTTCTTTTAAATACGAGTTTGAATAAGACGTCCTCTATATAGGAAACCTTAACTCGTATTTAAAGAAATATAAGTTCTGCCCCAAAAGGTTTTAAATGCATGATCGATTTATTATCTGCTTCATTTTAAGTTCTAACCTATGAGGCTCCATTAGTTTAAATATTTAAAGCCTATTAAATTATTATTTTCACCAAGTGTATTATGATAACATCCGAATGCTCGGACACTACCATTTCGACACCGAACAAAATTAATAATACTATTGGTGTTTCTAGTTTGCCTAATTAATTTTATTAAATTCTAACCCTAGATTATTTACCATTTTCTATGTTTCGATGACGCGCCGAATACGATACTAAAGTACACTCTCGGCCAACATAATGTCATTTCAAAACACTGATCACTTAATGTATCCAAGATATATGATTAGAATGTCATCGTTACTAAATTATCTTCCTGTTTCATTTAGTTACATAATTAAAGTGACTAACCCTAAAAAACTCTTATTTAATTAATCTACGTGAAAATTAAATGATTTCCTAAACAAATATACTATATGAATTTAAAAATATACACTCAAATAATTTAAATAAATAAAACATTAACTAAAAGACATAGGTCAAATTAATTTTTATTTAAAAGATAAAAACCTAAATATATGATATAAAAACCTCATGAATATAATTCAATAAAAACATAAATTAACATAAATAAAGAAATTGGATAATAAATGGATCTAACCTCAAATATGAGTTGTTTGTTATACTCGATATATTGGTGTCGTTCGATGAAATCCAGCGTCTACACCACATCATGGTTACAGGTAAGTTGTTGTCTTTTCTTCTCTCTCCCCACAATTCAACGACCAATGCCCCCACAATTCAAAGACCAATGCCGCATACCAACAAATGCCACTTAAGTTAGATTTTGCAACATGAACAAGGGAGTCATTTTGGATATTTGTTCCAGACCTAATATTAATGCTATTGACATCACTGGAAACACAACATTTGTTTAAACTCAGCCAAGAGATCAGCATCCACATTGTACAGAGCAATGGCCTTGCCTTTGTCCATGGATTTCATGTTACTCACACCCGATGACGACAAAGTGGTGTTGAGTTTTTGTTGTCTCGGTTGTCTTATTTTTTTCTCCATTCTTGACCTCCATTGTCTCCTCTTTCAGGATGACAACGGGACTGTGGGTCCTACGAGAGAGCCTCCCATGGAAAATTCAACATGTTTTGCTTAACCCTTTTGGAAAATTCAACGGGACTGTGGGTCCAACTGTAGCGATCTAAAAAATCCACGATTAATTAAATTCGCTAAAAAACTCTTTTTCGATTGTGAAAAACATATTTTGATGTTTCATTTTGAAATTAATGTCTTCCACGTGAGTGTTTCGGTTTAAAATTGATTTTTGGAAAATTGGAGTCTCCACCGGCCATTTAGATAGACCGGCCACCATAAAACTAGAGATTTTAAAAGTTGGGGTTCGGGAGTCGATTACGGATGAGGAAGGATTAGCGCCCCCATATCGTTCAAAAATGGGTACTTTGTTTAATTACCGCTTTACTAATATTAAATTTTCCAGGCTAATTTGACGATCGAATTAATTTTTAATTAAATGTGCGCATTTATTTTAAAGTACCTAAACCCGAAGATAAGCGTCCGAACCACTACCACCTTATTGGTACTGGCCTCGCTTACGACCGAATTTAGGAGCCCGTATTAACAAAATTAAATATTAATTCATGCAACTTAAGCAAATAAATTAAATATATCATATAAAAAATAAATATATAAAACATAAATATTAATCTAACAAATTTAATATTAATCTAAAATATAAATTAAAACATAAATATTAATCTAAAACATAAACACAAATTAAAAAAAACTATTTTCATTTAAAATATTCAAAATAAAAAGATAAAAATTATACCTAAAAATACGAACGGCTAACCCCGATGAACTCCCCACCGAGATCTACCACGACCCCTCCAAAATTTTTAACTAGATCGAATTTTAAAAATAAGACCCGATCGAACCACCCAAAATTTAGGGAGAGCTAAGCTCTTAAATTAGGATCATAAGGTACTATCCTCACCCAATTGGTTCTTCTTCAAAAGGCTCCCCATTCCTTCCTTTTATAGGCAATGAGAGACGAAAAAGTGGGGTTTCTCATCAATGTGGGATTCTAACCCCACTTCAACTTTTCTTTTATTTCTTTCTTCTTTCTTTTTCATTTTTTCTCTCTTTTTTCTTTTCTTTTTATTAATAATATGATTACTATAATAATACTATAAATACTAAAATCCGATTAAAAATGAGTGATTAAGTTGCCCCTCTTTGCTTGTTCTTGTGAAACAAGGATAAAGCAAAAATAAAAAAGCACTCATTTTTTCCTATTCTTTGATTTTGGCTTCAGAGATCACAAGTTCTTCTAGAACTTTCTGCTCTTCTTCGGCTGAATCATCAGGCTTGTAAGTCCTTCCTGTATTGAACTTCTTTACCTTCTGATCTTAGAGCTACAGGTCACTTAGTTATATGACCTTTCGTCTTTTGAACAGATCTTGCAAAACTAAAGCTCTTCCTATATAGAACTTTCATCTCTAGATCTTGAGTTGAGGTCTTTTCTGTATAAAACCTTCACTTTGAAGTCTTGAGTTATGTGCCCCTCCTATATAGAGCTTTTTACTCAGATTATATTGAAGATAGGGGTCCCTCATGTATGAGACTCCTTATCTTCTACGTTGTCGATTTCTCCTATATAAAACCTTATGCGTCGTGATGTATCTTGCAAAATAAGATTTCTCCTATATAAAACTCTTACTTCTAGATCCAGAGTTAGGGTTTCTCCTATATGAAACCTTTTACTCTAAAGTCTCGAGTTGAGTGTCTCTCCTATATGAAGCCTCGGTCTCAGAAACAAAAACGAAAATGAGGGTTCCTCCTATATAGAACTCCTCACTTCGGTGTTGCCGGTTTTTTCTATATGAAACCATTACGTCGTGAATAAACTTTTCCACTAGTAGCTCTTTCTGTATAGAGCTTCGAGTATTTTGTGTTTGGTGTGTGCAAGTTCTTTCTGTATAGAACTGATTCAAATTCTTTCTGTGGAACTTGATCATGTTGGTACCTTCTATATGGAACCTTCATCTGTCAATCTTCTTTCATTTCGGGACTCACGTCAAGTGTCTGTCAATCTTCTTTTTGAATCGGGACTCACGCCAAAGTGGTTGCCAATCTTTTCAAAATCGGGACTCACGCCTTCAAAGTGTAACACCCCAAATTTGGGCCTAGAAGTTTAGAGGCTGGTTTCGAGTTCTAGTGGACCGATTTTGTTGGTTTAGCCTAGTTAGGGATTAAATACCTAAAAATTAGTTTTCTATCAAAATAAAGTGAAGAAAAATATTATAAAATCCTTAAATAATATATATTAGATTTTGGTCAAATCAATTTTGAAAATTGACCCTTGAATCCCTAAGATTTTGAAATTAATGACTATTTTGTAAAGATAGAAAACTTGAGGACAATTTTATAAACTTAGCCAAAACATTGGATCTTTAAGGTAATTTGATATAGTCCTAATCCTAGTTGATCTAGGTTTTCCAAAACCCTATATAAACAACCTTTAATCCCTAGTTTTAACCTAAGTAATCAAAATTCTCTAATTTTAATCTAAAACACAAAAATTCACTTTTTAAAAATATCTCTTCTTTAAATTTCGGTTTCTTCTTCTCCAATGCAGCCTCTTCATCATCTTTTCAAGGTAAATATCCATTCTTTTTAATAAAATTTTATTGGTTTATTTTCCTATATTTTTTTTCATCAAAATCTCATCGTTTTTCTACGGATTTTCTAGTTTTTAAACCTTCGAAGGGGTTAGATTGATTTTGGATTTGAGAATATTTAAAACCTCTGAAACTTAAAGTTCTTTAATGAATTTCCTAAGTTCTTGTTTTATTGAAACAATCTTTAAAGTCTTGAATCAATAAAATTGGTTTCCTTGATAAAAATTCCATTGTTTTCTTGATTTTCGTTCAAGGGTTTTACATGGCTATTTTTGATGCCTAAATACATGAATCTTGAAGTTTTTAGATGTAATTAAGATGACTTTAAAGTATGTAATCCCGGACCTAAGGTTTAGGGGGTGTTTGGAGAGGTTTTCGGTGGGTTTCGGTTAAGTTTTATGGTGTTTTTAGGGGTTGCCATGTATTGGTCCAACTTGAAGGATGTTTGGGTGTGTTTTATTACACTAAAACCTCTGGTTTTGATGCTTGAATTAGGTCAAGAGATAGAGGAACAAGTTTGAAAGAGTTTGGAAAGCCAAATCGCGTTTTCAGGTGACTTGTCGAGCAAGTTTCAGTAAATCGGTGAGTGGATTATGAGGGCTGCCAATTTGGCATGATTTTTAATGTATTTTCAAATTTTTGAGGGTGTAGGGAAGTTGTGAAAAACCTCCCTATACTCGGAAGTAAGTTTTAAGTATTGCTTTCTTAAAGGTTCCCATATTATGCCTTGTTTTTACAACGTTATTTGTTATGCTCTTATTGTGTTGTGCATATGTGATTATGTATGTCTATAAATGCTCATGAGACTGTTCTAAAGATATTTTATATGCATTCAATGTTCCCACGGTTTTTATTTTAAAAAATAAGATAAAAGTGGTTTTATCGGGTTTTGCAAGTGATGCGTAAAAAGTGGGATACATGTGATTTGAATTCTGTTTTGAATTAAATGTTGAGTATTGGTTTTTGATAATATATTGGCTAGTTAAATGATGAAACTTATGGGATAAGTTGATCGATCAATAGGGTCTAGAGTGCACTATAAATATTCAAAAGTCGTACGTGTATAAATTCTTTGTGTTGCATTTTGGCCTATATTCTAATGCTATGTGATGGGAGTAGTACTGTCACATACGGGTTGATCGGAGTAGTACTGTCACCGGACACCAAGGTGAGATAATTCATGTTGAGAGTAGTATCAACATGCGCATGCTCTGGGAGTAGTACTAACATGCAGTTGCCCGTTTATCCTAACAATTTGGAGTAGTACAAATCGGATCACTAGCACCAATATATGTTTTACTTTTCAAAGGTAAGTGTCATGGTTTTTACTTGATTACATATGGTATTATGTATGCGAGGTTTTATGCACTGATATGCATGTGATTTTAGCATTGCTATGTTGTAGCATGTAAGACTTGAGCTTTGTGCATTGAGATGCACGTGTAAGCATTGCTATGTGAATAGCATGTAAGAATTGTGTTTAGGTTTTCAAGCAGGTGAGTTCAAAATGTTTTTTACTAAAATTTAATGATGACATTGTTAGCTATGGTTTGATGACACTTACTGAGTTTTAAAAGTAACGTCGTTATCCATGTGTATTTTGTTTTATAAAGAGCATGACATGTTTTTAAATTGATGAAATTGGTTTAATATGGGCTGCATTGCAAGGTGTTTTTATACTTGTTTTATTCACTCACTAAGCTTATGCTTACCCTTTCGTTTACCTTGCAATGCAGAATATTTGATTTGGAGGCAGCAAAGAGAAGCAAGGATCTAGGTAACTGTCAAGTGAAAGCTCAAGTGTGTCTGTATAACTTTAGTAGTAGTGAGAGAGCAATGGGGATGAGTTATCATATTATGAATAATGTCTATGCTTTTGAGACTTGAAATAGTAATATGCTTACACATACTTGATGAATATCAAAGTTGATGTTAGCTCATGACTTTAATTGAATTGCACATTGATATTTCTTTAGTATTAATATAATTATTTTAAAGTTTGATTCTTGATATCCCTATTTTTGAACTTGAGTGTTGTTTATAATGGAACATGAAATATACTTAATTAAATATTGATAACCTTAATTTCACAATCAGGGTATAAAATTCTGGAAATTATAATTAGTTCTCTAAAACTTGTTCAATTAAATTAGGACTCGTTACTCTTTAGTCTCCACTGCAATTGAACTCGGTCCTTGCATGAACATGTAGGATATAATCAAAGCATTTAGAAAAGATAAAAGATAAATTTTTTTAGGGTTGTTTATCGAGGTGAGTCTTTGGATCAGCCTCGGTATTCCCTTTGTAACTCATTCGAGTCGGGTGGTGCCTAGATCGGGTCGAGGGGGTAACATAAAGGTTGGCAATATTTTCTAAAACAATTTGAGTTTCTGGATTGCCCCAGTGTTTTGATCTTCGTGCTCGATTTTTCTTTTGTTTTGGTGATATACTCACTATCTATCAAGTTTCGTATCGAGAAATTTTTTTCTCTTTTTTTCTCCTTCTTTTTTACTTTGTTTTTCTTCTTCTTCTTTTTTCATGATGTCTCGGTTCTACTAGTCTGGTTCTACAAATTTGAAATGTTGACCTCTCTGGCTTGATCTCTTTTTTTCTTTTTTTGCTGAAAGGTGCAAACGTGCACGGAATCTCTGTTACGACCATCTTCTTGACCATTATCGATCTTTTATTGTAAGACAATTTATAAAAAAAAATGATGAATGAGCATTTTCACTATACATGTGTTCATGAAGTATACTGGAATGTATAAATGCAACCTATTTGTAGCATATACAATGATGCATGAAGTTTCTGTTAACTCTGTTTCAAAAATTTAGTGTCTCGGTCCTTATTCGGTATACCCGGTAAACTTCATTAGCTAAACTTTATCAGTAATCATGACACCTCCAATCACATCAGATTCGAGCTTTGATTATGTCATTTCGCGGACAATGATACCCCGCTTGTATTCTTTATATTCCCTTCTTGATCAGTATAATGGTTGATCGGACGTCTTTGCGTCTTGACTTCTTTTCTGTACTTGTCGGGGATACCTAAATGGAGGTTAACTCTTAATTTTCTTTAATTCTTAGAATGATTTTATTTGCATGTATTTTTTATGCAAGAAAGATTTAAATTGTATGTAATTTCAGAGTATATTGCAAAACAATTTAAGAAAAAGTTTGCTCTCATGAATGTCAAATGCAATGACATATTGTAGAAAATCAATTTCCAATTTTGTGGAAAAATAAAATAATGTTGAAAAAAGAAAAAAGAAAAGTTAAGTTTTTGTGAAACGGAAGAAGAAACATAATTGATTTTCTGTTGTTGAATGATTGATTTTGTTTACACAAGCTAATGCCTTTTTATAGGCTTTAGAATAAGACTTTGAATAGGATTAGAAGTCCTAATTACTTTAGGCTTTTAATCCTATTAACTTAAGACTTTTAATTCTACTAAAATTGTCTCTAAGTAATAGATCCTAACTCAAATTCCTACCAATACTATATATATAATCTCACACTCCCTCTCAAGTTGGAGAATATATATTGTATATTCCCAACTTGAATAGAAACTTGTCGAATGAAGCTTTTGGTAATGCTTTTGTAAACACGTCTGCCACTTATTCTTCTGTAGGAACATAGGATAAAGAAGCTGTCCTATTAGTAATCTTTTCTGAGATAAAATGTTTATCAATCTCTACATGTTTCGTCCTATCATGATGAACTGGATTTTGAGCAATTTGTATGGCAGACTGATTATCACAAAAAATCTCAAACTTTTGCTCTTGGTTCACATCTAGCTCTTTCAGTAGCTTTAATAACCAAATTCCTTCATATATTCCCAATTCTAAAGTCCTATATTCTGCTTCAGCGCTACTTCTAGATACAACTATTTGTTTCTTACTTCTCTAAGTCACTAGATTTCCCCAAACAATGGAACAATAACCACTAGTTGATCTTTTTTCTGTCAGTTCACCTGCCCAGCTTGAATCTAAAAAAATCTGAATAGAACTTTCTTGAGTCTTTTTAAATAGAAGTTCATGCCCTGGTGTCCCTTTCAACTATCTCAAAATTCTAATTGTAGCTTCCATTTGATCCTCCCTTCGATCAGTCATGTGTGGACCGATAACATTAACTAGAAAGGCAATATCTGGTCTGGTTAATGATAAATAAATTAACTTTCCCACTAACCTTTGAAATTTACCCTTATTAACTTTCTGGCTTGAGTCATCTTTACTAAATTTTAATCATGTTTCTATGGGAGTATCAACTGATTTGCATCCTAGCATCGCAGTTTCATTAAGTAAATCAAGAACATACTTTATTTGATTTATTACTAAACCTTTGCTCGACCTAGAAACCTTCATGCCTAGAAAGTATCTGAGTTTTCCTAGGTCTTTTGTTTCAAACTCTGTATTTAATAATCTTTTCAGGTGACTTATCTCTTCTTCATCATCACCTGTCAGAATTATGTCGTCCACATACACTATTAAAATAACCCTTTTATTGTTAGAGGTTATCTTAATGAAGAGTGTGTGATCTGCTAAGGATTCTTTGTATCCAGCTTTCAGAATCACCTTGGTGAATCTGTCAAACCAGGCTCTAGGCGAATGTTTCAAACCATAGATAGATTTATTAAGTCTACAAACTTTCTGATCACCTTTTATCGACTTCAAACCCGAAGGTACTCTCATGTACACTTCTTCTTCCAATTTTCCATTAAAAGCATTCTTAATGTCAAGTTGATGCAACATCCAGTCTTTGTTTACTACAAACTTAAGAGAACTCTAATTATATTTAGCTTAGCTACAGGAGCAAAAATCTCATTATAATCAATTCCATAGGTTTGAGTAAAATCTTTGGCTACCAACCTTGCTTTATACCTTTGTATACTATCATCAGAGTTGTAGTTTATGGAGAACACCCACCTGCATCCAACTGGTTTCTTACCCTGCGGAAGATCTGTAATGATCCAAGTATCATTCTTTTCAAGTGCTTCAATCTCCTCTTCAACAGCTCTTCTCCACTTAAAATCATTTAGAGCCTCCTCAATAGTGCCAGGTATTTGTTCTTTATCTAAGCAAGCTGTAAAAGCCTTGAAAGATGGCATTAGATTACCATAAGCAACATACCTCTGAATGGGATGCTTTGTACATTCTCTTATCCCTTTCCTTTTAGCAATTGGTAAATCATCAACCTCAGGTAACGAGGAAGGAATCTCAGTTAGAACATTACCTTCATCATTCTCATTGGCAACTGAACTCAAGTCCAATTCTTAGCAAGTGTCAGATTGCAAAACAGTCTCTGGAATAGTTGTGTTTTCTAGTGTAAACTTTCAATTCCTTAGAGGGTTGAGGAGTTTGTGAGGGAGGTTTAGGTGAGAATTGTGGAGTAGTAACAATAGGTGAAGGATGAAAAGTTATAGGTGTAGAAGTGGAAGAGTTATCAGATTCAAATGACAAAAGATTATTAATAAATAAATTTGAAGAATAAACATGATTTCTGAGAGGCTGAAAAATATCACTATTCTCCCCCTGATTTTCAGTCGAGTGGAAATAAGGTTCATGTTCAAAAAAGGTGAGATCCAATGAAATAAAAAAATTTTGAGAAGGAGGATGACAATATTTGTAGCCCTTCTTAAGTGAAGAATATCCTACCAAGACACACTTCAAAGACCTAGGGTCTAGTTTTGACATAGAGGGAGCAAAATCTTTTACAAACACAGTGCAACTAGAAACTTTAAAAGGAAGAATAGATGACAATGGTTTAAAATTTGGGTAACACTCTAAAAAAACAGCTCTAGGTGTTCTATGTTGCAAAACCTTACTAGGCATTCGATTAATGAGATAGGTCGCAGTTAATAAAGCCTCGCCCCACAAATACTTAGGAGTGTTACTGGTGAACATCAAAGACCTAATAACCTCTAATAAATGTCTATTTTTTATTTTTGCAACCTCATTTTGTTGTGGTGTATCCACACAAGTGCTTATTTGTAAAATCCCTTTTTTGTTAAAAAATTCTCCCAATGACTTGGTAAAATATTCACTCCCATTATCAAATTTGAATATCTTAATTTTACATCCAAATTGGTCATATGATAAAATTTCTCAAAAACAGAGACTACTTCAGATTTATCCCTTAACAAATATGTCCAAGTTATTCTGCTATGGTCATCAATGAAAATGACAAACCACCTACTACCAGTTATATTCTTCACTCGAGAAGGACCCCAAACATCACTATGAATCAATGAAAAAGGGTGAGATGGTTTGTAGAAAGATGGTAAATAAGATGTTTTTGTCTGTTTAGCAAGAGGACATATATGGCATTTAAAAGAACTTGAATTTTTATTAACAAACAATTTAGGGAATAATTTAGCAAGATAATAAAAATTAGGATGCCCTAACATAAAATACCATAATATTATATTATCAATTTGTCCTAAAGAAGTAAAGGAACAAGAAGTATTTGGTATGGAAGTTGGTTGATTGCCGAGAAGGACATAAAGACCATTTTGTAAGCTAGCATTGCCAAGCATTTTCCTCGAATTTGTTGCCTGTAAAAAACAACCAGATTCAGTAAACTGTAATGAACACTTCAAATTCTTGGAGAGTTTACTAACAGAGATAAGATTGCAGGCAAGATTAGGCACAAACAAAACATCTTCAAGCGAGAAGTTATCATTAATGAGGACCGAGCCACTTCCTTTGATAGGAGAAAAAGAGCCATCGACTGTTTTAATAGAACTTCTAGAAGATGAATCTAAAAAATAAAGGAATAATTCTCTGTTACCAGTCATGTGATTATATGCTCCAGAGTCGATGATCCATGTTGATGTACCTTTAGAAGAAAAGAGTGCAATAGGAGAACAAATATTTTATATGCCTTTATCCTCCATGAGAACTAAATTTGTTTCACAAGTTACTGTCGAACCTGGAATTGCTTGAAAAAACTCTAATCTAACCGTTTATTTTGTTGTGGGTAACATCTCAGAGGTTGTTGAAAGGAATCCTATTAAGAATTCGGACTAGGATCGATATTGCTCTGATACCATGTAGAAAATCAACTTCCAATTTTGTGGAAAAATAAAATAATGTTGAAAAAAGAAAAAAGAAAATTTAAGCTTTTTGTGAAACGAAAGAGGAAACATAATTGATTTTCTGTTGTTAAATGAATGATTTTGTTTACATAAGTTAATGCCTTTTTATAGGCTTTAGAATAAGACTTTGAATAGGATTAGAAGTCCTAATTACTTTAGGCTTTTAATCCTATTAACTTAAGACTTTTAATTCTACTAAAATTATCTCTAAGTAATAGATCCTAACTTAAATTCCTACCAATACTATATATATATAATCTCACACATATTTGCCCCAATCTGGAAAAGCTTAACTCCAATGAAGAGCATATTTAGAGGATCCTCGACTATTACGGGGATATAGGCAAATATGTAGTCTTTTCTAGACTTATCGGGCTTTCAGAAGGAATAATACATTTCTTAGTAGCTACCCTTTTAATGTGGCACTCATTATCTCACCTTCTCAAACTGCCCCATCCTTTCCTCATTTGGCTGTAGATCAGGCACTTCGAAGTTCGACGTTCCTTGAAGCAAGGTTAACCTTTGGGCGAAAGTGTGACCTGAAGACAATCTCATTTAATTTGGATGTTCCTAAATGATCAGAATGGTCTTTGAAAGATTATAAGACCTGGGTCCATGACCAATGTAAATGTATTTGTGTATTTATGATTTGTGTACTTGTAACATTCTTCTCTCTTTTTTTCTTTCATCTATTTTTTTCTTTTTCCTTTTCTTTTTCTTTCTTTTTTTTACCCAAAATGACAATCTTCAGGCCGATTTATCTCTGATGTGCTTCGATATTTACTTTTGTGCAAATATGTGTGATCGTCAGGCGTTCAAAATGAAGATTCTTCGTTTGTATTTGCCTCGTTTCTTCTGAATGAGTTTCTGTTTTTAGATTGTCTGATCTGAATGAAGTGTGTGCAACACTATTTCTCCTTTTCGTTTCTCTTTGAAGTTTACGAGTGTACCATCAAATTGAAGTACTTCTCGGTTATCCACTATTTTGATTTGGTCATATTTTTGCAACTTTCTGATATTGCTTGATTTGGTCACCTTTTTTGTAATTTCCTAATATTGCAATCTACAAAAATCCTCTTTTACTTGATTCAGGCTGATTTCGGCCTTCTGATTTTCATTCTAGTTCTCTTTTCTTTTCTTTTTTTCTTTTTCTTTTTTCTTTTTCTTTTGTGTGTGTGTCTTAGCTCTTGACTATTTCTTGCTTATAGTCTTTCGATTTTAATATCTAATTTGTCTGATCTTGTCTCGTTCTTCTAGTTTGGTAAGACAAACATCATTCGTCGTCCCATTCAAGTAAGTCCTAAGAAGGACTTCGGGGGGTAGAAGTTTAAGATCGACTCTTTATTCAAGGATCTTGATCAACAAGTGATTGAGAATGAACTTTTTTCTAAAAATGGAAGTTGTCCATTATCTATTCGCTCACATTGTTCTTCTATCAGCCTTACTAGACTAGCAGAGACTTTCATTTGTAATATCCCGCAACATTCAGTCTCTTCTGAATATACCAAACTTTATAGTCGGTCTTTGAGTTTAGAACAAAGATGCTACCACATTTAAAATTTCATGGATCAAGTGTGTAATGATGTGTACATGTATGTTCAAAAATGTTTGTTATGTGTACATAAGAGAGCAGTGGTAACTCCTAAAAATGAATGAATGTTCAAAAAATTAAAAAATGTAAAATCTTTTCATGGGTGAAAGGAACACAACTTTAAAACGTATGCCCTTACAACATATTTTTGCTAATTTCCAGGCTCAATGTAATAAATTGAACTTTATTCTTTAAAAAAAAGATGCATGCAATCATTGGTCAAAAATTTAAGTGAGAAGTTACCTCCCTTGAGACCCATATTTATCCCCAACTCTCGTTTTGAAGGGTTGCACTATAAGAATCCTTGATCTTCCCTGTTTTAACTACATCCCAATTCTTTCTTCAATCATGTCTAAGAAGTTGGCAATATGGTGACTTACCAAGCCGTCATGATATGTAAATCATCAAAATAATGTATAAATGAATGTATAATGTGAATGTCATGATGCAAAGATGCATGAAGATGAAGGTATTGATCCCTGTTGGTAATCACCTTACTGAATTACTTTCACAGAAAAATAGAAGGTCCATTACAATATTAGGTGAACTAGTCCTATACAACAATGCTAGCCCTAATTCTTATTCTCTATGGTCCTAAAATTCTTGCTTGATCTGGAAATCTCTGTTACATCATGGGAATCGGTCGATCCGGTTACCTTTTTGACTCTCTTCTGAACTTCAGCCGTTGATACTGTCTGGCATCGGTCCTGGCCAAATATTACCTGAGCAACCTTGTAGTGTCAGTGTTCCTTGTAGTGGTGTCTTCTCGTTGATGTTACTTCCAAAATTCTGGACCATCTTCGATGATCCAGAATGGTGACCCCGATCCTTGTGAACTAAGATAGTGAGCCACTGACCTCTCGTTCTTCTTGTATTTTTTTTAAATCGGTGTTCCGCATCTGACTCTAACTCGATATCTAGATGTCAAAATGGTGTCAGTTCTGCATCTTTGACAAACCTTTCTATTGTTGGATCTTCGATGGTTTTCTGTTACATCTTTTACATCGGTTTGGGACTCTCGATGGTCAATTTGTTGTAGACTCGTGTAAGGCAAATCATCTTTACCTTTCTTGGTGTTTTACCTGATTCTGACTCGATCTTCGAATGGTTAGATGATATCGATTATGTGTCTCTGATAACCCATTTATCAACCTCTGGTTTTCTGTTACATCTTTCATGTTCTCCTCAGATCCCAGACTAATATTCTAATGTAGACCCGAATATACATGGTAATTACCTAATTGTTTGGTAGACTGTCTGGGTTTTTCAGTTTTCATCTGACTAGTATCTGATAAAAGGGTTTAATTGATGGTGACCTTGCCGGATCTCTTCCCTTAATTGATGTCTCTGATAGGTTTCTAACACTAAGGTTGAGGTTTTCAGATACCTTCTTTCCATGGTGAATGTTTCTTTTGTAGGATGAACCACTCGAATCAATACCCTCGATGCAATATGCAAGTGCAAGATGCAATATACGATATGCGGTGTTGTATGCAAAAAAAGAAATAAAAGCCAAAGAAACAAAGTTAGTACCAGTAAAAATAATAACGCAAAAATAAATTTAGAAAATTAAATTGCGTAAAAGTTAACAGAGAAGGGCAACCCTAGATATCCCGTCTAGTTCACCTAGGGTATCTGCATGGCTCTAATGAGGTGGGTAGTCTAGTTCTCTATATGCAATGTTGGTGCTAATAGGGGACCCGAATTGTCCGAGTTGTCCTTTACTAAGAGTAGTAAGGCCTACGATCATCACCCATTATAGGTTCATCTTCACCGGGTTCAATTCAGGGGGACTCGTTCGCTTATGCTCATACGAAGTAACGATATCCTCACGAAAGCATAAGGTAGGGAGCCCCAAAGGTACTTCGGCTAGGGCCCATATGGGAGAACGATATCTCCACGAAAGAGCTAGCCTTTTCCCCCAACATTAAAAGGACGAGTTTATATGTTATTTTTAAATACGGAAAAATAAAAGCGCAAATTCAATTGAAAATTAATTTAATCGTCACTTTAGCCAAGAATCTTTAATATTCATAAAGCGATAATCATTTTAAAATCTCGACTCACTTCTTTTTGTTTATAAAACAAAAATTTTTATCCCCAGCGGAGTCGCCATCTGTAGCGATCTAAAAAATCTATGATTAATTAAATTTGCTAAAAAAATTCTTTTTCGATTATGAAAAATATATTTCGATGTTTCATTTTTGAAATTAATGTCTTCCACGTGGGAGTTTCGGTTTAAAATTGATTTTTGGAAAATTGGAGTCGCCACTGGCCATTTAGGTAGATCGACCGCCATAAAATCAGAGATTTTAAAAGTTAGGGTTCGGGAGTCGGTTACGGATGGAAGAGATAAGGTCTTAAATTAGGATCATAGGGTACTACCCTCACTCAATTGGTTCTTCTCCAAAAGGCTCCCTATCCCCTCCTTTTATAGGCAATGAGAAAGGAAAAACAGGGGTTTCTCATCAATGTGGGATTCTAAACCCACATCAACTTTTCTTTCATTTTCTTCTTCTTTCTTTTTATTTTCTCTCTCTTTTTTCTTCTCTTTTTATTAATAATATGATTACTATAATAATATTATAAATACTAAAATCCGATTAAAAATAAGTGATTACACCAACAATTGAAGGGCTTCAAGAAACTTCTCATATTCTTCCTTAGTTGGAATCGATGCAAGGAAGAGAGAAGCGTTCCAAGTTTCCAAGATTGAAGTCGGAGCCAAGAAGAGAGATCGCGTGTCCTGTAAAAATTATTAATAAAAGCAAAGCAGTCAGATTATTCGGATCCAAAAACCAATGAAAGAGAAAGGAAGGGGAAGAATCGAAAGAGAGCCAACTCCCCTTCCGCTTGAACCACATTCACTTGTTCATTGCCGTCCTCTGTCATTTCCAAAAATGAACAAAAGACCCTTGCGGTCTTGAATCAAAAGCCTTGGACACCACTTTCAAATATTGAAAAAAAAAATCTCCCCTGGAAAAGCCCTCCTGCCTTTTGCTTGTCACCATCATCCTCCCCACGAATGGTCCCTTAGAAACCGAATTTAACCTCCTTCAATGGTAACAGTTGGAAACCATCATTATCCATTATTTTTTATTTTTATTTTTTATTATTTTGAATTTTATTTATTTATTTATATAATATTAATGATTTATATTTAATATTTACTTTGGCCTTATTTTATACATATACTCGGACGAAATTCGGGTATTACAATATTTATTTATGTTATAGGTTTTAAACCTATTAGAAATACCTCATTTCATCCCTTAAAGTCTCTCATTTCCCTCTCATCTAGGTAGGGTTAGGATTAAGATTAAAATTAAAATTTGTAAAAAAATATTATCTATAAAACATCATTGGCTAAGTATATGCATTCTTACATTTTTCAAACAAATTAATTAAAATCATAAAATATTTTTGCACTCAACTAAAATTTTGAAATAAAAATTTGAATTAGTTAATGTAACGATTCGAATTTTGGGATCTGAAGATCAGGCTAACCCGAAGTGTACAACTTTTTTCGTTTGGGCTTTAGAGATCTTTTGGACTGTTTTTAAACCTTGGGCTTATTTTTGATGGATTATTGTTGGACTAAGATGGATATCGATGTAAGGTCAAATGTTTAATTGAAAAATTATAAACAAAGAGGGGGAGAGGAATTGATTTTCTACAGAGAAAAAATCCTTGGTTGAGGTCATTGAGTTTTTTATTTATCCTTCTCCTTCATTCTCATTTTTCCTACACAAATTTAAGGTTCAAGATTTAATCTTTTTTGGTTTGTTTAAGAATCCTATTTTGAGTATTAAGGGATGTTTGTAGAGTATCGAGAGAACTATCAAACAAGGTAAATATATTTTATTTTGGTGGATGAAAATTTTTGTGAGGTTGAAGAGACAAGAACAAAAAAGGGTGGTGTTGAGCTTCATTTTCAGTTTTGTTACTGGTTTTAGCTCCTTGAAACATCTCTAACAATATCTAATTGTTACTGGTTTTGTTACTGGTTTTAGCTCCTTGGGAAAGAGAAGGCTTGAGGATAGTGAAATCCTTGTTTCCAGCTTTGTTTGCGAGAGGTTAGTACATTACTAACTCCTATAGCATCATACATCACACGAAAATAGGCCTTCTTGCATAAGATTATTTGATTGCTTGGTATAAATATTTAAAGACTCTTTAAGGACAACTTGTAATTTTGGATTGATAATGTCATAAAATTGGTAAAAACACACTCAATATTATCCCTATAGCTTGTAAGAGAATTTATGGCTTAAGCATATAGATTAACTTGTGATTCTTGGTTAACCACGAACTCAAAATTTTATTTTTGGATGCGCATACCAATACAATTAGAGGGCATATCTATACGTTAGTACAAATAAGGGTGACTTGTTAGGATAGGCGTATCGATACGCATATATGGTGTATCGGTACACTTAAACACTATCACGCAATACAATAGTAATACTGATACTTTCCTATATCGATACATAGGAGAAAGTATCGATACCCTAGCTTATTTTAAATTTCAATAACGTGATCGAGTACCGATACAAAAGAGCGTATCACCTAAATAAATAATCTAACAAAAAATAAATACATACATAAATAAATAATCTAACAAAAAATAAATACATACATAAATATTAATCTAACAAAAAATAAAATTAATTCTAAAACATAAATTAATGTTAATCTAAAACATAAATATAAAACATATATAAATTTAAAATATTACGAAATTAATACTAATCTAAAAATATAAATTTAAAACATAAATCAGAACCCCGATCAAACTAGGATCATAGGGACATTTCTTCTCACCCAATTGTTTTTCTCTTTTTCATGCGGCTCATGCCCCCTTTTTATAGGTACTTGAGAAAGGGGAATGTCATGTTTCCCACCAATGTGAGATTTCAATCCCACGTCAACTTTTTTTCTTTCTTTTTTATTATTTTTTTATTAATAACATTATTACTACAATAATATTATAAATATTAAAATCCGATAAAAAAATAAGCGATTAAAGTGATACTTGAGTAATAATGAAAGTTGCTTAAAATTAGTTATAAAAGAAAAAAATTATATGATACCACCATCAAAGAAAGAATAAAATAAAGAAATTTAAAGAAAGCTTCATTTTATAAACACATTGTGCAATGAACTTTCTGTTTTTCTAGCCGTTAGTATAGATTGTTGCAGTTTTAAAAGTTAGTTTATTAAGGGTTAATTAAGTTTAAGTGAAATAGTACGTAGAAGGTACAAGTATGAGGCCAAAGTGATGCGTTTTGGTTGTTTAGAAAATAGGGTTTTCAGAGTATTGTTGGTCATCTGTAATTTTGAGAATGAAATTCTGAAACCCTTGTTTCTCTTTTCAACTTTTGTTCTGATATTTCTCTTCGATCTTTCTCTGTTCTTTAATTCTTTTTAGGTTGTGAATTAAGGATCGATCCAAAGGTATCAGAGTTCAAGTTTGATTCTCACGAATGGCGAAAATCAGTTACAGTCAGATTTCATTCATCCAGAAAATGCTATAGATCGAATGTTTAATGAGTTTCAAACGAAGTTTTTGACAGATGTAAAGATACTATTGGAGAAAGCTTTTGACAAAATAATCGAACTCCCTGATGATTTTTTACAAAGCTGTAACAAATCGGATATGTCATCCATGGTGTTTGTTTTTATAGATTCGAGTGAAGTACAAGTACTTGATCAAATATCTAATGCCTTACCACCAGTTTCGGGTGTGAAAAAAATTGAAGAAATAGCGCCAATTGAGAAGGTGAGTAGTGATGTTATTGTTATATTCTAGTAATTAATAATGTAGCTGATGAAAATGGTACTGATATAGAAAACGTAACAAGCAAGGAGATGAAATTTAAAATATTATCATATATCAATCCTAAGGTTGGAATACGATCGGCTATAATACAAAATGGGTATGAAGTTTTTATTGTCGGGACAAACACAATGAGGCCAATAAAGATAATTATCGAGAATAATCAAATTCAATCTAAAGTTAAAAAGATTTATGAGTTGGACTTACACCATGTCTATGTTCAACAAAATATTTATGAAAGGTAGACAAATTTCACAAGGAGCAATATGAAGAAGAACACGAAATTAAGGAGTATAGACCGGAGAATTTGGAATTGGACTCGAAAGAAAAGGTAGATGCATTCTTCATTAGCGATTTTCAATACATTTTGGTATAAGGTGCCTCAGTTAAAGAATCATATTTATCATATTCGATATAAATTGAAAGATGGATTGTCAAGCTTTTGGGGTCATGTCAACTGGAGCATTCTTTTGGCACTAATTGACCTTGTAAATGCCTTGAAACAACGATTAGAAAAAAGTTTTAGTATCCTTCACATATCTAACATGATATTTGCCACCGGGAGCATGATGTACCATGCCACATTACAGTACAGACAACAATAAGGTGATGAAATACCAATGGTGAGGGAAATAGTTCTATACTTTTATATTCTTTACTCACTCGATGAACACTGTTAGATTACAATGCCTATTTTCCTGTTATTTTATGGAGTTTTGTATGTAGTGGTCCATGTTTTTTGTTTTGAATTTGGAGTAATTCTTGAAAGAGTGAATGATCCTCTCATATTAAGATTACTAGTGATGGAGCATTTTTTAGAAGATCGGATGATAGTAATGTTCGTTTCTTTTTTGCTTGTTGAAAATTATAACATGGGTAAGGCCAAAACAAATTACTATGGAAAGTTGGTTATTATTAGAGGCATTGATCAAGAGAAGAGTTCCTCTCTGTGGAAGACCAAGTCTAATAGGTTTACAGATAGTTCTATGTAGAACTAATGTTTTGATATAATAATTGAAAAATAGTTTAGACTAATTTGAAAAGATTTCAAAAATGGTTCTTATGTCCAAACTACTTGAAAATGTATTTAAGATGTTTTGAGAGATTTTAAATATGTTTTAAATGATTTAAAGAAACCAAATAAGTGTTTTTAACAAAGGTGTTTCGATACACCTTCAATGTATTTCGATATAGTCATGTTTTTAAAGGCAAAATCACAGTGGTATCGATACTTGTTTCGATACCCTTTCACCACTATGAGGTTTGGTTTCGATACTTGTTTCGATACACCCCCAACGGTCATAAACGATTTTATAAAAACCCTAACGGTTAGGAGCGGTATCGATACCCGTTTCGATACCTGTTCATAATTGTAGGTTCAACGGCTATTTCCCAAAGCAGTTGTTTCGATACAAGTTTCATGGGTATCGATACCTCCTATACCAGAAGAGGAAATATGCCTTAAAATCAGCTCCAAACGGCTTCAAATTGATCCCGACGGTCACCAACGGCTAGAAGCTCACTCAGGATGATAAAAGGAAGCCTCAAGCATCAAGAGAAAACTAATGCTTCATTAGAAACAACATTATGATCAAAGATTTGTCTTAGTGCTTAATTCTCACATTTTTGGGTAGACAAACACTTTTGAGCTTAATGTTTATGTATGCTCAAGTGTCTTAGGATTGAGTGAGAGATTAGCTGCAAACAATTAGCCTTGTTAGAAGGATTAAACAAAATTTGCTTAAGTTTATCTCTTTGTTGAGAGTATTCTCAAAGTTCAGGTTATGAACTTTGGATGCTTAATTCGGGTTTGAATCAAGGTTTGTAAGATTATCCCTTTACCCTTAAAAGGAAGAGATTCTTAGTGAATTTAGGAAATCCTCAGTAGGAAGCTAAGGTAGTGGATGTAGGACTTTGGTTAGAAGTCCGAACCACCCTAAATCCTTGTGTTTTTATTATCTAATTCTTGTTTCCACAACAACCACCCAAATTACCATTTCTCCATCACTTGGCAAGTTTAATCGGTTATTCATCGAGCACCTCCATGCCCAACAATTGGTATCAAACCAAGGTTCAATCGAGGAGGACTAACATCCTATTGAGAAGATCAGGAGAGCTCGACCAATTACCAATCAACCGATATTCCATGGCTCAATCCATTGACAAGCCACCTTTTTTGACGGGTCCAACTACTCCCAATGAAATATAAGGATGAAGTATTTCCTCAATTCAAGAGACTACAAGCTATGGGGTAGTGGAAGACGGATCGTTTGTGCTTGTAGCGACCCTTTCGCTAAAATCGTTTTAAAATTAATAATAAGTGTAGTTAAAAAGTGTAAGGGAAAAACAAAAGGGGTCACTAGTGAAAGTTAAAAATTGGGAGAATTAGGTCTTGAAAAATTGAAAATTTAGAGCTTAAATTAAAAAGGGGAAATTAGGTCTAAAAATTAGGGATTTAGGGTTCAAAATTGGAAATTAAATTAAAAAGGGAAAAAGATGAAATTAGGGTTTGAAAATACCTAAAATAAAAAGGAATTAGAAAATTGGGGAAAATAATTAAAAGGGTTTGGGAATTTTAGAAATTGGAAATTGGTTTTAAAAATAGGTTTGAGTCGCCACCGATCACTTTGGTAGGCCGAAAACCGTAAAAACCAGAGATTCGTTAAAATTGGGTTCGAGAGTCGGTTACGGTTTAAAAATGGTATCAACATTTAAAAACTGTCCAAAAATTGGCACATTTACAAAATAACCGCTTAAATAATTTTGGAATTTTTGTTTTTAAAATGGCGTTTAAATTAGGATTTGTTTAGGGATTCGAATTTAATTTTATTTTTACCGTTTATTTATTCGGAAGCAACGCATACACCGCCACTGATACACTAGAAAGATGGGCCCGTTACGACTGAATAAAAACGTGATTAATTAGGTTCGTTAATTAATAAAAGTTGATGTGATGCAAAATATACAAAAATAAAGTGTACATAATAATAAATAAATGTGCATAAAATAATAACATGAATAAAATGCATAAAGTAAACATGCGACAATGTAAATGAAATGATGCACAAATAAAAACATGACATACTAAATAAAAAAACTAACCAAAATGCATGGCAAAAAGATATGTAAGGCATAATAAAAATATGAATATAAATAAATAAACAAAATGAGATGAAAATAATGCACAAGTGAATACAAGTATGTATGACATGATATAAAATGAACAAGAAAATAAAAATACATAAACCTAAGAGAATGGCATAAAAGAAAATAAATACATGACAAAATAAATAAATATTTACAAAATTGAATGCATAAATAAAACATGAATGAAATATGCATGATATACTAAATTACAAAATGATAAAACAAATATGTTCAACATAAGGAAAATATGAACAATAATCCAAAAATAATGTAATAAATGCCAACATATAAACAAGTAAGAAACAAAATTAATAAAAGATAAATTAAAACAAAAAAAGCTATTGACAGTTACCAAATTGAAAATATATAAAAATATTCAGACCTTCGAAACGCTATTTTGAAGCGAGGAAGTGTCTGAGAGGAGGCTCTAAAATAAGGAGGGATATCCGGATAATAAAACCAATTTTTAAACAAAGGTTATAATTGAATTGATGACTAAATCGTAAGACGGGATAAAGACTTAGGGATTACAGGGATGATTTTCACGTCAAGGAGGGTTTTAATGAACGTAAATAACCCATTTTCAAAGAGCCTCTCCCTATAAAACACATTCGTAAACAAAAATCTCAGCCTTTAGCCACTTTTAAAACCGAAAAAACAAGGATAAACCCCAAATCCTCTGAAACCTTTAAACATTTTCTAGAAAACTCAAGAACATTCAAATTGTTCTTCAGCTTCACCGCATTCCCCAGAAAATACCACGTTGGCCACCGTGAGTTTGAAAACCCAAAAAAAGACTACTTTTCGAAACCTAAAGCCGTTTTAGCCTCTTATTTCAACGAAACCAAAATGCTTACTTTCTCTTGAAATCGAAGCAAAAACAAAAAAGAAAACCCTTATTTTTTTTTATTCGAAGAAAAAGAAAAGGGAAAGAAGTTCCTTCTTCCTCGGCTCAGCAAAAACAGCCCAGAGGCCGTGAGGCTTGTCGCCGGAGAGGAGACGCGAGAAAAGGGTAGAAAAAAAACAATTCGAAGGTACTAAAAAACCAAACTTTTTTGCTCTTATGTATGTAAAGCTGAAAAAAGAAAAAAGGTTCTTTACCTCTGGAAACGTTTTGATTTTTCTACTGATTGAAATATGGGGAAGAAGAGTCCCGAATACATGGATTTTTCCTTGGCTTTATAGCCGATTATAAGGGATTCGAAAGAAAGGGTATTTTTGCTTATACTTTTGCTGCCACTCTTTGCCGAATTTCTCTGAAATATTGGTTGATATCCTTCTGATTTCTTATGGTTGTTGCGTTTTGGCCTCTGGAAATGTTTTCTTGTCTCTGATTATGCTCTGAATCTTATCGCATTGTCCCTCAAAAATTCTGATATTTGTTGGCCTTTAATTTTTTATGATTTTTTTGCTATGATCTCTGAAATTGTTGTTGCATATTGGTGCAATTCTGACTTTTTTGTCTTCTGGTGAATGTACGAGTGGCCGGAAATACAAGGGGACCACTGGAGACGGCGACAGCGAGTATTCGAAGAGGTTGTTTGGAGTTCAAAGGGCGTGCGCGTGGAGATCCTAATCGTCCGCATGTGCAGTACGTGTGAGATTCCAGAAGCCTCTCTTGGTGCGATTTGGGCTGTTAGATCAGATTTGATCTAACGAATAAGACGTGGCTGTGCAAAAGAAAAGAGTAGGAGTGCGTATTCAATAGAGTCGAGTCAAAATATTTCGAGTTATTCGAGTTTACGAGTCATATTTTACAACTCAAACTTTATTTGAAATTTTTTCGGTTCTAGTCGAGTTTAAGAAATTCGAGTCGAATCGAGTTGAGCTTTCGAGTTCCTATAAATATTTATTTATAATTATTTATCATATTATAGTATGATTTGATTTCAATTTAAATGACTTTCTATAATTATATAAGATATTTATCTATATATTTTTTCTTATGTACCGATATTTCTTTATATTTTTTCTTATGTAGAGATATTTCTTTATATTTTTATATATCAATTTATATATATATCATAAAAAATTGATAGACTCGTCTTAAATTTAAAAATTAATCATTTAATTATTAAAAATTTTGAGTTATTCTAGTTATTCAAATTTCCATTTAACAACTAGAACTTTATTTAAAATTTTTCGAGTCGAGTCTATGAAATTTCGAGTCGAGTCAAAACGAGTCGAGTATTTTTGTCTCGAGTCGAGTTAATTGATTTTTTCGAGTCGAGTTTTGCTCACCCCTAGAAAAGAGACAGTTAGGGTTTTTGTTATTAGTCGGGCTAAGGGTTCGGGGCTTAAATTCAATCCGGACTTGTAATTAAAATTAAATAAATTGGCTCATATTATTGTTTTTGGGTCTTGTAACATTATATTGGACTGAAATAAAAATAAATGCACTGATATTTGTTTAATTATTATTGGGTTTTATTTTAATCTGTTTTGTTTTGTTTTTTATTTAGGTTTTATTTATTTAACACATAATAATAAAATAACAATATTATTATAATAATAATAATAAGATAAAAGAAGATAATAATGTAATAATATTTAATATAATAATAATAAAGATAATAATAATAATAACCGAAAAAGGAAAAAAATAAAACTTTTAAACAAAAAAATACCGAAATCATTAATTAACTATATTATAAAAAGATAATAATAAAATAAAATTAAACCAAATGAAATAAATAATCATATATAGTATAGTATTTTGTGATTTTCTCTCAAAAAAACAATATATTAATGTAATACAATTTTTGATTTTTTTTATAATGAATATAATAAATAGCAATATTTTTGGATTTTTCACTAAATTTTTTTATATTTTTATGACAAATTAAAGCCCTTTATTCGAATAAAAAAATAAAAATTAAAATCGGGTTTGAACCCCGAATAAAATTAGTGATTACAGTTCCAAAAGGAACTAAGGCAGAATAGAGCTTGGAAGATCGCAAGAAGATGGTGCTAAATCATAAAGCTTTGCACATTCTTGTTTGTGCATTCCATCCAAGCATCTATGAGAAGATTTCTTCTTGTGAAAGTGCTAAGGAAGTTTGAGACAAGCTCAAAGTTACATACGATATTTCGATACACCTTCAATGTTTCTCCAAGATTGGACTCCTCAACTAAGAATATGAGAACTTCAAGATGAACCCGGAAGAGGACATAACAAAGATGTTCGATCGTTTCTCCACCATCACCAATGGACTTAGAGGATATGGAGAGATTATTCCGAAGGAAAAGCTTGTTCGTAAGCTCATCTATTCCCTTCCCGAGTCATGAGACTCGTAAATGACCGCCATCATCGAAGAAAAGAATTTAAAGACTCTCAAGCTTGATGAACTCATGGGGTCACTCCTCACACATCAAATAATAATGAAAGGAAGAGAAAAGGAGAAGAATAAGGAAGATATTAGATTGATGGGGAAGAAGAAGGTCCTAGAGCTTGGTGTAAATATCAACACCATTGATCTCAAGTCCTCCAAGTGCATACACTTTGAAGAATCAAGTGGGGAGGATAATGAAGATGATGAAGAGCTTGCACAACTCTTCATGAACTTAGATCGAATCGTGAGGAATAAAAGTAGAAAATCCTTAAAGCACGAATCAAAGAAGAAGATGAAGGATTCCTACAAGTCTAAGAAAGAGGGATCATCTTCAAAGAAGCAAGCATATGTGGCTACATTGAGTAATGAGGACTCCACCAAAAATGAAGAAGCCAACATATGCTTGATGACCCTCAATGAGGGGGAGGTAGCTTCTAATTCTCAAACTTTAAATTCTTATACATTTGATGAGTTGCAAGAAGCTTATGATAAATTGGTTTTTGATTTCAAAATTACATTTTCAAAGAAAAAGAAATTGATTTTAAAGTTGAAAATTGAAAATGATTTACTTTTAAAAATCAATTTTGAGATAGAAGCAAAGTTGAAGGAATTTGAGCTTAAAGTTTTTGATTTACAAAATTTACTTCAAACAATGAAAAAAGATCATCAAATTGCTTTAGATGATCTTAAGAAAGAAAAAGATTTGGTTTCCAAAGAGCTTCAAAAGAAAAATGATTTAGGAAAATCAATTTTTTACATTAGACAATCTAGTGCCCCTAGATTTATTGGTGGAAAAGGTTTTAGAAGTATTTGGGTCCCAAAAGGACTAATCACTTCAACCAAAGAGGATGAAATTGAAAAATGAATTCTTAAGGGGACTAAAATTTATGCTACTAATGTTAAAGGATCCAAAGCAATTTAGATACCAAAAATTACTTTAATTTCTTGTTTAGGTGTGATGGAGGTATGAGAATCAAAGTGCAAAATTAAGGGAAAGCTCCATATACACAATATGGACACTTGAAGAATGAAGGCTATATATCCTCCCTTAAGTTCAAGTGTGGTAAAATCTAGTTTTAGCTTTAATTTTTGTTTATTTTTTTGTTTAAACTAGATTATGATATATGTTGGACTAACCACTTAATGATGCCTTGAGTAAGGGAGAGTCTTTTGTTTTTCATGAACTAAGTTTTGATATATGATTTTAAAACAATTGACATTTTAAAACTCTCCTATGTGATGAGCTTTAGAGATTTTCAAACTTTTTTTGAACCATTTTTGATATAACAAAAAGGGGGAGAATATTGTAAAAAATTGATTTTTCAAATGATTTATTAAGGGGGAGCTTTAATGTTTTTGATTCATTATTCTCTTATTCAAAGTTTTATTTCACAAAGGGGGAGAAATCTCAAAAAAAAAATTCAAGTTGGTTTTATTATATCAAAAAGGGGAGATTATAGAACTAATATTTTGATATAATAATTGAAAAATAGTTTGGACTAATTTGAAAAGATTTCAAAAATGGTTCTTATGTCCAAACTACTTGAAAATGTATTTAAGATGTTTTGAGAGATTTTAAATATGTTTTAAATGATTTAAAGAAACTAAATAAGTGTTTTTAACAAAGGTGTTTCGATACACCTTCAATGTATTTCGATATAGTCATGTTTTTAAAGGCAAAATCACAGTGGTATCGATACTTGTTTCGATACCCGTTCACCACTGTGAGGTTTGGTTTCGATACTTGTTTCGATACACCCCCAACGGTCATAAACGATTTTATAAAAACCCTAACGGTTAGGAGCGGTATCGATACCCGTTTCGATACCTATTCATAATTGCAGGTTCAACGGCTATTTCCCAAAGCAGTTGTTTCGATACAAGTTTCATGGGTATCGATTCCTCCTGTACTAGAAGAGGAAATATGTCTTGAAATCATCTCCAAACGGCTCTAAATTGATCCAACGGTCACCAACGGCTAGAAGCTCACTTGGGATGATAAAAGGAAGCCTCAAGCATCAAGAGTAGACTAATGCTTCATTGGAAACAACATTATGATCAAAGATTTGTCTTAATGCTTAATTCTTAAATTTTTTGGTAGACAAACACTTGTGAGCTTAACGTATATGTATGCTCAAGTGTATTAGGATTGAGTGAGAGCTTAGTTGCAAACAATTAGCTTTGTTAGAATGATTATCAAAGTTCAGGTTGTCTCATATTTTTTGGTAGACAAACACTTGCTTAAGATTGTCTCTTATTTGAGAGGATTCCCAAAGTTCAGGTTTTGAACTTTGGATTCTTGATTCTGGTTTGAATCAAGCTTTGTAAGGTTAGTCCTTTAGCCTTAAAAGGAAAAGATTCTTAGTGAATTTGGGAAATCCTTAGTAGAAAGCTAAGGTAGTGGATGTAGGATTTGAGTTAGAAGTCTGAACCACTCTAAATCGTTGTGTTTTTATTGTCTAATTCTTGCTTCCACAACAACCACCCAAATTATCCATTTATCCATCACTTAAAAAGTTTAATCGGTTATTCATCGAGCACATCCAAGACCAATATTCTAGACTAAAGAGCAAGAAAAAAAGTGAAAGAAAAATTATTGTTCAAGGTGATATGTTGTTAGATCAGAGACTGTTTTCATGTGTAAATATGTGAAAGATTGTGCTTTATGGGTGTTTCTATTCTTCAACCAACAGAACAAGCAACAGGACACAATATATTAGTTGATTGTTACCTTTCTAATGATTGGACTGTTGATTCTGAAGTAACCTACGATCAGTTTATCGATGCTAAAAGGGATGCAACAACATCTGGGCAAAATTCTTATACAAGGTGGATGAATAAATGTTCTCTGAATACTTCAAATGGCATCCTTGTTCAATCTTCCAAGTATAAGTTTTTGATGGTAGATTAAAGTAACCAACTAGTGGAATATATTGAAAAGAGACATACTATTGTTCGGGTTCTATTAGCCTCAACTTATAAAAATTCATCAAAATCTGAAGATCATGTTGAACCAAAGGGTACTGTCTTCGGTGATAAAAGAATTTTAACAAATGATTCATCTAATGATTTTGGTGTCTCTGCTATTAATGCAAATGGAAGTTGTAATTCCTCATTTCAAGACTTAGATTTTGTTTAGAAAACTCCTGTCAATGTTATTGAATTTAAGTCAGAACCTCAAACATTATACAACAATATTCTGTTTGAAATTGATACTCTTTCTTCAAGATGATCAAATGATTTGGATGATAAACTTAGAGATGTTAATTTAAGTTATTCCTCGACCATGCACGATATTGAGAAAATGAGGTTTTAAAATGTCAATGTGGCAAGTTAGAATGTGGACATTCAATTTGTTCCAAGGTTTTATAAAGATTATTCATAAATG
Source organism: Abelmoschus esculentus (assembly GCA_035048815.1). Taxonomy (NCBI): domain Eukaryota; kingdom Viridiplantae; phylum Streptophyta; class Magnoliopsida; order Malvales; family Malvaceae; genus Abelmoschus; species Abelmoschus esculentus. The sequence continues at coordinate 48,947 of JAUCBN010000026.1, read as the reverse complement.
TATGTCTTCGATCTTCAAGATGTTGTAGAAGTAGAAAAACTTCGACAAATAACAGGAGTGCATGTATATTCACTTTGTTATCCAGACTATTCTAAGATAGATGTAGAAGCAAAGTTGGTGGACGAGGCAGTTCATCCCATTGAGAATTCTGTAGGTGGCAGCATACGTTGTAATTATGACTTACTCATCCGACATAGGTTATACATTGCAAGGGGCATTAATTTGTCAAATATCAAGAGTCGATCACAGAAATAACGTCCTTTAAGGGTTGTTGACGTGAAAAAACTATTATCGGTTTGTACTTCACTTTCGATCAAAGCTAGGAGAGCATGTGAACTCGTTTGGTCTAATATCGAAAAAGAGACATGTTTGAAACCTTTAGGACAAGGATGTGTCTTAAGGAGAAAGTATTGTAATGACCTTTCTGTTTTTCTAGCCGTTAGTATGGATTGTTGCAATTTTAAAAGTTAGTTTATTAATGGTTAATTAAGTTTAAGTGAAATGATGCGTAGAAGGTCCAGGTATGAGGTCAAAACGGTTTGTTTTGGTTATTTAGAAAATAAGGTTTTCAGAGTATTGTTGGTCGTCTGCAATTTTGGGAATGAAATTCTGAAACCCTTGTTTCTCTTCTCAACCTTTCTTCTGATATTTTTCTTCGATCTTTCTCTGTTCTTTAATTTTTTCAAGTTGTGGATTAAGGATCGTGACACATTGAAAGAAAAAACAAATATACCTTGTTATTTATATACTCAAATAAAGATATATTTGCAGACAATTATTTTTCTTCTTTGGGTACCAACTCACCTACAAATCATGTTGCGCATAATAAAGAAGAAAGAAAATGAAAAAGAAAAAAAAAATGCTAAAGAAAGAACAACCCTGAACCAGCTAAACTCAATAAAATAGATCAAGGAAGTTTAACAAGAAACGAAAATAGTGTAAATAAGACTAACGATTAATAATTAATTAGATTGTTAATTAGTTGTATTTTGGTATTGAATTTGTTAGCCAGCTGAAGATTAGTTGAATTGTATTTTTGATTAGGCATTTAGACTTACAAAAACCAAATAGGTTATATATGCTAGGAAGCTATCAATCAATAAAATCTTCTTCACTTTCTTCTTTCATGTCACCCTTTTCACACGACCCGAACAACTCTAGTTTGTAATTTATTAAATATAATATGAGAAAGCACAACAAAACTTTGGAGATTTTCAGGATACCCAAGCAGACCACCAAACTTACCTACAAAATGTAAATTCAGCAGCTGCACACACACCTACACCTACACCATAATATTGTATCAAACATTTTAGCCAAAAATCAATGCTAAAAAGAATGAGATGATACATGCACAAAGTTCTGACATCACAATTCTGCAAATCGAAACGGTGTTTCACTCCTTTTTCGATTTGGAAAGAGCTCTTCTCCTCTGCCCGAGCATGTAACGGTACATGTGAGGACTACCTGCAACATAATAAATACGCCCTTCGAGTAAGCCAGGTAACCGATCCAGCTGAGACGAAATGCTACAAGAGGAATGCTTAGCCATACCTGGGACATAGATCCCAAGGGCAAGAAATGCAGCGTAGAAGTAATCAAAGGAAAAATTCCACTTGTTTGGCATTCTTATGCAATACTTCTCAGAAGCCTACGGACACACCAGTTTTATTCAATCAATAAGCATGTGCTTTACGCCTTATACCAATTTTATTGGAACGAAATGCTAAAACACATAAGAGGTGATAATATTACCTTGATATAGGGAAGGGTAAAATAGATCAGGCCAACTTCACTGCTGATACCAGTTGGATACAAAACCAAGAACGTGCTATACCTGTTCAGAGAAATAAAATATTAGAAAAATGAACACCAAAGATTCAACGAACCCACTTAACAATAATAGAACACATATCATTTACCTAAGCCACAAATTCCATGAAGGTGCAAAACCAAAGGCCTCCTTCATGCCAAAGAATGAATAGCGAATAATCTGCAATTACAGGGAATTTATGAAAAATAACTTTCTATGTCTATAAAGAAAATACCCTTTGGCATCATCAATGTAGAGAGAAACATCATCTCTGAAGAAAATGATGGCATGATCAATAAAAGTGATTGCAGGCATCAATGTTAAGTTCCAAACTATGTTATTCAGAGTCAAGTGTGAATGTTTGATACAGGTATATACTTCTGACAGGGGTATGTTAAATTACTTAGAAATTTTTCCATGTATGTGAAAGGTTCTTGGAAAGTCATATGTATCAATGTTGGATAGGATTTCTCCAAGGAAATGAGGGGTCAGAATTTTAAACACGAGATAGACTCAAATTGAAATGCTTAGGTTTCTTGCTTCAGCAAAAGTAAAATCATGATTTCAGAAACAAGCACCCAATCCAGTTAGAAGTAACAATCCAAGTAATCAACTTGACCAAACAATGAAAACAAAAGAAGATTACAACTGGTAAAACCCTTCCATAGTATTAAACTTTGAATACTTTTTTTGAATAGTCTAAAGGTAATCACAAGATAATATATGTTCATAGATATTCTTAACCCTTTGATAATGGTATACACCTTGAGACGCAGCGATCTAAATCTGCGTCTCTTAGGATGAACATCGATCACTTTTTCTACTAGTACATTTGTTGGGTTCCTAAACTTTGATTACTAAAGAGAAGATCTCAAAGACTCAAACATAACAAAAGCATGGTCAACTAACGCTGAGTTACAGATTAATATATTCATCAGTTTCAACTCTAGATTATCACCGATTACAGCTTCCTAATATTAACTACAATTCGAAGGAAAAACATTGAAAAGAAACAGCAGAATTCAGTTACTTATACCTCTGTAATGGCCCAGCTGATGACCAAAGAAGTAACAAGAACGTGGATTCGAATCTGCGAATCACGATCATCATTTTAACTTTAACAAAAAATTAAGATAAAATAGAAATTAAAAAAAAAACATAAGAGGTAATTTTCACCCTTTTGTTACCTCAGGAAAGCTCCATAAAATCCCCCAAGTTAAATATAATCTTGATCCTATTTGTGGCAGAGTTGATGACACTGGTGATCTAACCAGACCTGAAAAAGTTCACAAAATAAAATGCAAATATTTTAAAATTCAAATTAGTGAATTATCTCAAGAATTATAATAATTCTATTAAGAAAAAGAAGAAGAAGAGAGCTGTCTGCAATCACCTATTAAACCGTGAAGAATCTGTCGAGTACAAGAGAAACAAAATTAACTTAAGTAAAAACGCTTGGAAAGAAAATTAAGTGAAAGCATACAGATCGGAGTGAACAAAGAAGCAAGAAAACCTCCAAAACGGCGGCGGATTGAGCTAGAAGGAGAGGTTTTTCGACCGCATTATAGACATGTTCATGACCTGATTCTTTCAAAGTCTTTAAAGCCAGAAACAGAACCTGAAACCTGCACAAGAAAACTAAGAAATTACAACTTTGAAAAAAAAATAATGAAAAGAAAAAGATGAGATCTGGGACGAGGAAGCTTGCCAGCCGACGAAGACGATCCAGTTGTAGATGGAAAGGTAGAGCCGCCTGAGAACAGTAAAAGCGGAAGCCATGACAACCAAAATTATAACAAAAAAAATAATAAAACAGAGATATTCTTTGGACAAAAGCCTAGCTATAGAGTAGATTTATATAGACTGAACTGGGAGGATTGAAGGAAGCTGGAAATCATTATTAACAAGGAATTATCAATAAGCCAATTAGTTTATTGCAATGAAGCCTAAGATGTAGATTAAAGATTTGAATTTTGATATTAAAAAACTAATTACTTTTTATTTAAGTTAAAATATTTATAATCGATAATATTTATTGCATTTTGTTTTTCTTAGTATGAATTATATTTTTAATCTTATATTTAAGGGTGAAATAGACAATTATCACATCACATTTTATGATTAAAAAATAATAATTTTAAAAAGTTGTTAGTTTTATTAAAAATACATATTTAAAATTATAATGTAAGTTCATAACCCTAAACATAAAATAAAGACATAATTTAAACATTATCTATAATAATTAATATAAAATATAAGCTGAGAATATATATATATATATCACTTATTTATGTACATGATATATTAATACGGGATGATCGCGATTATCACATAAGTAAATAATACAGAATGGGATTGTGGAGAGAAAACAAACCAGGTGGCTAGGTCAAGAAAACCATTACCAGTTCTTCTAATTACGCAAACAAAACAAATTAAACTAAAAATGTCATGGCTGACGGTAAGGAAATTGGGAAAATGGACTTGAAGAAAATCGAAATACTTGAAATTCAAAAGGAATTAAGGCTCAGACGAGAAGCAATCAGGGCAAAGGGGGGAAATTAAATCTATGGGAGCAAACGTGGATGTTTTGAATATGTTGGAGTCGGTGGGTTTTATAATGAGGCAGACTTGATTATTATTGGACCAGATGTGGAAATGGAGGCCCAAGGAAACCATGATCCAATTGAAAGAAATGGAGTTAATTATAGTGGCTGATGTCAGGATAAATTCTGAGTAAGGATGACACCCGTAAAGAAATGACTAACTGGTGTACTCTAATATATGGGAAGAAAGATAGTTGCAGTGGTTAAGTTTTTACAAAACATCAGTGAAACTTTCAACTCTCTTATTCTCCATTTCTCAATCTTCTTAATCAATTTACATATTGCTCAATACATTACATTGATATCAGATTCTAGTTCTTAAATTCACCTTTATGCTGGGAAAAGTCAAAAAAACACAACCAATGAGGGATACCGTCGATTTGACAACTATTCAGCGCCAATTGGATAAAATGAAGGTTAGTCATGGTCATCTTGAAGCTTGTTTAGGTTAGTTTTAATCTATAATGAAAGCGACATAGTTACTCGTAATCGATTCTCGAACCCAATTGTAGCAAGACAAAAAGAGCCCTGGGTCCGTATAAAAGGAAAGGCTTCGTTGTTAGCCGCCATTGATTATTATGTTGGTATGCATAGTGACATCATCATCTCAGCTTCTCCTGGGAATATGCATAATGCTTTGGTGAGTATTTCTGACTAGCACAGTACTGAGAATATGCACCATGCTTTGGTGGAACAGAACAGTGCATTTCTTTTCATGCAATCTACAAGTGGTATCACATATCCGAACCTGGAATTACAGACCCTATTACATAGACCCATTCCAACACAAAAGCTATAAGCTTAAATCAATCATTAATCAAATTAGTACATGCCGGTTCTTTTTCCCCATGGTCACGGTAGATAACCCGAAAACAAATAGAAAGTGTATTCGGAAGCCGGCACTCAGTCTGTTGTCCTTTTAGGTTTCTAACGGCTTTCCGCAACTGTATTTACAGTATTTCACTTCTGCTAGATACATGACAGTTGCAATGATGCAAACAGGTGGGACATCGAAGTTTCGAGAACATGAAGACCATAAGGACAAATATGGGATTGTTGGGGTCAATACTCCTTAACAAAAACATCAGTTGGTCAGAATTCCGTGAGGCAGTGGTGGAAGGGCATCAAAACAGACATGGGCAACTGAGGTTTAGGAAAGCAAAACAGTCCATATATATACATATCCTGCTCCTGATTGCACGTGACATGCTTAAGCCCTCTACCTTTACCATTGGTATCGTAAATAAGCAGAATGAATCCGATATTTTTTCGTGGATAAGTGTTTGTTTTATTTATCCGATATTTAGCTCAATTGTTTTATTATAAAATAATTTTTAAAATTTAAGTTATTGTATTTTTTTATCAAATAATTTACTCTATTCACACTACCAAAACTAAAACTTTTTTCATACTACCTAAAAACTTATTCTCACACTTTTTATTACTATTGTTTACTGAGAGTAGAAAATTAAACAATTTTAAAATTTAAGTAGATTTGGACAAGAGAGAAATGGTAGAGTGTATGGGTTTGAGTAGAGACAGATGGATGTCATTGCTTTCTTACTAAAGGTAAGTGTTTAACCGAGGTTATTTGGAGAAAATTTATAATTTGACCCTTCAAATCTTACTATGAACCGGAGAATTATATAGATAGTTTTATTTAGTTATATAGTTGGTTTCTTTATTTTTCTTTAGATAAGTGTAATTTATTATTCAAGACAAAAGAACAACTCATATAGTACACTTAGGCATCCATCCCTAAAGAATTCTCCAAACTCCTATTTACATCATCAAAGTTGATAATTCTAGTTCGAGATTCAATACGAACAACCTCTTTTACACAATCCAGAATACTATCAGCAGGCCTAAAAGAATATCTAAACAATCTTCTATTCCTTTCCTCCCAAATGAAGTACACATAGACACTCCATGCAACCTTCAAAACATTAACCAGCAAGGATTTCCCTTTCAATTTTGCACTCAGTCGCTGCACCTCCACATCCCAATCAAACATACCCCTACACAGTCCACACAAATCCAACACAGCAGACCATATAGCCCGCGAATAATTACAACCTGCAAAGAGATGATCTCTGGTTTCATGTGCACTTCCACATAGCACACAACATTCCTCAATCTAAAGCCTCATTCTCCGAAGCCTATCCTTCGTTGGTAACCGATTAAGCATTCTCATCCAAAGAATAAAAGCATGCTTTGGGACATGAAGGCTAAACCACACCAAATTATGCCACAGAACTTTGTCCCGTGATTCACGAATCGCATTCCATATTGCACCCATGGTCTATTTGTTATGCCCCCTCCTCAATAGGCTTTGCAACGTGTCCCTCTATCGCAGAATTTTCCTTGGATACCAACTATGGCTTTGCTTCAAATCCAAACTCCAGATGTCTTTCTCTTTAATAACATACTTATGCACCCAAGCCACCCACAAAGAGCCCTCACTAGCCAACAATTTTTTCAACATAGGACTAGATATGCCTGGTTCTAAGTCTTCACATCCTTGAGCCCTAGTACCCCTCATTCTGGGGACCACAAACATACTTCCAACTAACTCTTGCACCCTATCCAGTATTATCCTAACCCCTCCAAAAGAATTGCAAACACAACTGTTCAATATTTTCAATGACTCCTTTAGGAAGTACTAACTGCCTACACCAGTAGTTGGTTTCTTTATTGTTTATACAGTTTGTTAGTATTTTTGGATGAATAAATTTTTTCAATTTATCAAAAAAAATTAAATAGATTTGTTATTATTACTTTTATTTTGATACACAAATTGTATAATAAATTTATTAATTTAACTAATAAATTTAAGAATATAAAATTCATTCATTAATTATTTAAGGGTATTCATTTTATCTTATCTTTATAAAATTTTATTAATTTTGTTATTTTTTAATTAATCGAATTTTATTATAAATTTAGGTTTATATTTTTTCTTTAATTATATTAGATTGATTTGGCTAAAAGTTATTTGAGTATTGAAATCTAATGGATCTATAGTTAAAAATCAGTTAACATTTTAAAGCTTTAAACTCAACATCTATAAATATTTAATATTTTTGGAAGAAAAATAACCGTTCACCGCTTTGCCCTGCACTCCCTCCACCAACAAAATCTTTGGTTCCTTGGTACGAATGAAACTTTTCAAGTGTATTCTTAAGAAATAAGCATTACCCAACTGCCGTTTCCATGCCTTATTAGGATGAGGAAGAAGAATTGAAACACCAGATTCGTCCGAAGTTTGCTCCTCTCCATCATCCCTTAACAAAATCCAAGAATGTACCAGATTTCATTTCTTTCTACATTTCCATCAACTCTCTAAACATTCAATTTCTTTCATTCTAGATCTACTTGTACGGCGTCTTGTCTTGCATTTCAAAGAGGAGTCTAAAACATGTTGCGAAGAGCTGCCAGCAATGCTTATTCATGGTGGTGGGCTGGACATATACGAACAAAGCAGTCTAAATGGATGGAACAAAGCCTTCAAGGTTATTTATTTCCCTTTCCACATATAAGAATCTCTTGTAGTTTATTGTTTTCTTGTTTGATTGGGTTTTTAATTTATGAAAGAAAGGTGCAATTTTTGGGTATATGTCTGTGTCCCGTCTTTTCTGATAATTTTGATAGGCAAATAGAGTTTCATTGCATAGTCTATTTTATTAATTTTCCTTCACAATTAAATGGAGCAATATCTAAGACAATACAATTGGATTTGCAGATATGGAGGAAAAAGTTACGGCTGTGCTTAAAGTCATTGAAGAAGATGGGGATTCCTTTGCCAAGAGAGCAGAAATGTATTACAAAAAGAGACCAGAATTGATTGAATTTGTGGAAGAATTCTACAGAGCTTACCGCGCCTTAGCCGAACGATACGATCACATATCCACCGAGCTACAAAATGCAAACAACATGATTGCTTCAGTTTGTCCGGAGCAAGCTCAGTTCGCAATGGATGATGAAGAGGAAGATGATTCACCCACATTCGCAAAGAGGTTTCCACCAAACTCTAAAGGCAATGTTCCAGAGCATCTTGTAAAAGATTTCAAGGGATTAATAACATCAGCTACAAATAAAAGGGAACCTAAGAGATCAACAAAACCCGCTAACAATGCAGTTCCTAAATCTGGCTTGACCAAGGCTAAGGGACTTGAAGAGATTCATAAGCTTCAGAAAAGAATCTTGGCATTGCAGACGGAAAAAGAGTTTGTTAAGGGCTCTTATGAGAGTGGGCTAGCAAAGTACCAGGAAATAGATAATGAGATAAAAGAATTGCAAGAGAAAGTTTATAGTTTGCAAGATGAATTTGGTGAAGGTAGGGTCATTGAAGATGATGAAGCTCGAACCATGATGGTAGCAACAGCTTTACAATCATGCAAACAGACATTGACTCAGATGCAGGAGAAGCAGGAGAGATCAGTCTTGGAAGCAGAAGCGGAGATGAAAAAGATCAAGGTTGCGAGAGAGAAACTGGATTCTCTCAAGAACAGGTTTCTCTTAAACGAATCCAGTCAGGTACAACTATCTGATCGAGATAAATCAGGAATAGTATCTGAAAAACCCGAAATATTAGAACCCGAAGCGAGGGATACTACCCCAAAGAAAAAGGACATGGAGTCCTTGAGGCAAAAGATAAAGGAGCAATTTGAGGTTGGCCTCTCTGAACCTCTGACTGTAACAGAAATGGTGGAGAAGGTTGATGAACTCGTGAATAAGGTAATCAGCTTCGAAAATGAGATTTCATCTCAGACAGCTCTCATCCAGAGACTAAGAGCAGAGACCGATGAGCTTCAATCTCAGATTCAGACCTTGGAAGAGGATAAGGTCACATTGGTTGATGGAAAAAATGATTTAAAGCACAAGCTAATGGAGATGGAGGAGAAGTTTTATGGGATTCGGGATTTGAATCAGAATTTTCAAAACCACAACAACAATCTTCAAACTCGTTTTACTGAAGCACATTGTCATCTTGATTGCCTTTCAGAGAATGTGCATAGTATGAAGCCAGATGAGGAGTTTGAAAGAGAGAACTCTTCAGTGGAAGCCAAATCATTAAAGGGTGAAGAGATTGAAGACGATGACAAAACGCCGAAGGAGGTGAAAGCAGGCCAGGAGATCGTGGTAGCTAGTGCATCAGAAAGAGATAATTCTCCAGCTGAAGTCAAATCAACAGAAGAGACTGAAGAACAAGAGAGGAGGAATCTCGATGCAAGCGATGGCTTAAATCATCTGCAGTCTACAAAAGAAGCAATGGTTCTGGTCTCAGATTCATTATCAAAGGAAGAGGACTCTGTGGTTAAACTGGCTTTGCCAAAAGCATTAGGAGAAAAAAGAAAAAAAGTTGTTCATTTTGGCGATTGTACAAAGGGTGGGGATGCCGAAGCAGAAGCAGAAGCAACGGGGGAACTGAAATCAGAAAGGGATAATTCTTCAGCTGAACACAAATCCACAATCGAATGTGAAGAACGAGAGAGGAGGAATCTGCACGCAAGTGATGCCTGCAAAAATATGCACTCTGCAAAACAAGCAATGGTCGTGATTTCAGATTCATTATCGAAGGAAGAGGATTCTATGGTTAAGCTGGCTTTGCCAAAAGAACCCGAAGAGGAAAGAGAAAAACTTGTTCATTCTGACGGTTGTACAAAGCGTGGGGATACAGAAGCGGAAGCAAGGGAGGAATTGAAATCAAAAAGGGATAATTCTCCAGCTGAAATCAAATCCACAAAGGAGTGTGAAGAACAAGAGGGGAGGAATCTACATGCAGATGCAAGTGATGCCTGCAAAAATCTACAGTCTACAGAACAAGCAATGGTCGTCATTTCGGATTCATTATCAAAGGAAGAAGAGTGTGTGGTTAAGCTGGTTTTGCCAAAAGAATCCGAAGAGGAAAGAGAAAAACTTGTTCATTCTAGCGGTTGTACAAAGGGTGGGGATGCCGAATCAGAAGCAAGGGAGGAATTGAAATCAGAAAGGGATAATGATGTAGTCAAATCCACAAAGGAGTGTGAAGAACAAGAGAGGAGGAATGTGCATGCAAGTAATGCCTGCAAAAATCTGCAGTCTGCAAAACAAGCAACGGTCATGGTTTCGGATTCATTATCAAAAGAAGAGGACTATGTGGTTAAAGTGTCATTTCCAAAAGAATCAGAAGAGGAAAGAGAAAAAATTGATCATTCTGATGGTTGTACAAATGGTTGGGATGCAGAATCAGTAGCAAGGGAGGACCTGAAATTAGAAGAGGACAGAGAAGAACATGATTCGGTTAAAACTTCTTTAAGTGAAGGTGTTCACCAGGAAACTTGTAAGCCTTCAGAGAAATGTGAAGACTTGATAGCAGAGGACCAAGCTGATAAGCAAGCTCCTTCTCTGACAGTGGCTACTCTTTCCCAAGTCGAATCAAAAAAACAGGAAATAGGGCAAGAGGAAGTGACAGACTGGAAGCAGTTGTTCTTGAAAGGAATAGGAGACAGAGAGAAGAGTCTGTTGGCAGAATATACTGCAGCACTTCGGAAATACAAGGACACAAAAAAGAGGTTCGCGGAAGTAGAGGCAAATAACCAGAATATCCTGTTTGAGATTATGTTGCAGCTAAAGGAACTGAAGAACGCTAATGCCATGAAAGATGAAGATATACGATCCTTACATCAGAAATTAAGCCTTTTACAAACAAGTATTGGTGAAAACAACAACACGGATTCGGAGAAACCTGTAGTACTCCACTGTCACTACAGGATGAAGATGTTGGACAGACGATAGTTAACCAGTCTCCAACAACTTCTTTAATTGAAGAAAAGTTCAGGATGAACATTGATGCACTGCTAGAAGAGAACTTGGAATTCTGGTTTAGATTCAGCACTGCATTTCATGAGATACAGAAATTTGAAACTGGTGTGAAAGATTTAGTGGATGAGGTATCCAAACTTGCGGAAAGACAAAAGCAAGAGGAGAGTACCGCTAAAATTTCTACACTAAAATCAGATGTTCGACCATTATATAAACATCTGACAGAAATACAGAACGAATTGACTCTCTGGGTGGAGAACAGTGTATTGCTGAAAGAAGAACTGAAGAAGCGGTTTTCATCCTTGTGTGAAATTGAAGAAGAAATAACAAAGGCTTTGAAAGCAAGTGCTGAAGAGGATGATTTCAGCTTCACAAGTTACCAGGCAGTGAAATTTCAAGGTGAGATTTTGAACATGAAACAAGAGAATAACAAAGTTGCAGATGAACTGCAAGCTGGGTCTGATCGTGTTACAGCACTTCAGATTGAAATTGAGAGAAGTCTGACAAAGTTGAGTGACGATTGGGAACTTTCTGGATCAAAAATCCATCAAAGTAGCCCTTTGCAACAGTCTCGTAGTTGGTCCGGGGTTCCTTTGAGGTCATTTATCTTTGGTGCCAAACTAAAGAAGGAAAAGACATCAATTTTTTCCTATGTACATCCGACACTGCATCGTAAGTTCAGTAGTAGTTCAAGATCAGGAAGTAGCAAGAAATAGGTAAACGGATTGGTTGCCCGTGTAAGGTTATACTATAAAGTTTTTTCCCCATATTTTCAAAGTTGCTTTCTTCCTTTTAGTGATACTCTCATAGAATGCTAGCATTTTTCCTTTTCTCATTTTGTTTGTGTACTGTGAAAATCATGTTTTCTGTTGGCTGTTTAGGTATTTGATTTCATAGTCTGTACTTACAAACATGGTAGGAAAAATCATTTATATGTATCCTTCATTCTGAAAAATACTCAAAGCTTTAGCAAATTGCCTTACATTTCCCGTTTTAAGGCTTCGGCTTGAAAGTGCTAGGAAGGAAATATGAAATACAAGGAAATAGATAGACGACATGTGATGCAAAACCATTTCTTTGACATTATAGATACTGTAGTCTGCAGGCTCCAAACATGTTCCTAGATTCGTGTGTACAAAAGGAACAGGGATTTCCCTCTTAATTGCCCCAGAAGAAAGAGGGGGCAGATAAAAGGTTGGATTGAGTTCAAGATTGTTATGTCTTTCAATATAATATCCCTTAAACTATAAAATGAAGAGATTTTTCTGCACTGTAGTTGAGGCACTGAAGAGAAAAGCAAGCAGATATAGTTTTTTATGTTACTCAGATGTGAGCGACGGATAGAGGTTAAGTTTTTCTTAGATATCCATGTATTTAGACGGTCCATATATCTTCAAACTCATATCTGAATATGCATGGAACACATGTCGAACACAGTAATTTCAAGAAATACGAGAAAACCACATAACTGTTTTAGATGCAGTACGCATTGCAGCAGTCTTGGATGTCGTATGAACAAGTCTTTTATTTAGCAGCAAATGAGACCTCTGATACAATCCTGGCTCCCCTTCCCTTAGCCATGTATAGACCTATGTGATGCATAAGATCCTGCCATTGGAAATTTTTTCAAATGTGTTTCTATCAATAAGGAAACAAAGCAGCAATGCTTTAAAATGAAGAAAAAAAATCATTACAAACAACATTAAGAGATCTAAAAAGCAGAAGAAGAAATGGTTGATTTATACAGAAGTGAAACTCAGTCATCATGTCAGCAACTTGCCAATTCTAAGAAATATGTTGTTGGCAAAGATTTTATTACTGGAAAACACATTGATCCAAATGTACGAGGAAAGTGAAACTTTAAGAAGGATTAGACAAGCAACACAAGACGACAAATAATAAGACATTGGGCGCAAAAACTGACTTTGAACATACATGTTGAACTAAAAACAAGGGCATCAGTGATTTTGAATTACCTGTGGATGAGCCAGAGCACCATCGATACCTTGGGCAACATGAACCGGGAGATCATAAGTTGCACAAGCACCGGAGTAGATGATCACGTCCTCGAGTGGGGTAAGCATCTGGCGATTCCGAGCAGAGAGAGCGGAACATACAAAATCCAACACACAAATGTCCGTACATATGCCCACAACCAGTATCTTCAAAATCCAAACAAGGTAGGTGAGAATAGACGGAAAATCTTGTACGTCCGAAATGAGAAAACTGAGCTGTTACCTCTTTATAATTGTTAAAAAATATACTTACAGCTTTAATTTGATTCTTTTTAACCCAATCTACAAACAAATTGGAACCATCTTTGTCAACTGAACCAAGGAAACCGTCAATGCAATCTTTGCGTCTAAGCGTTGCATTAGCCTCGTTCTGAAGCCATTGGAGATCTAAACACGGATACCACTGAATTCATTTAAATGATTGAATCCATACATGTATATGAGTAGGATGGAATAAGTAGCAGTGAAAAAGTACCGGGAACCAATCTAGCTTCATCAGTTCCAGCGATGCAATGAGGAGGATATGGAGGCTCGGGAATATCAGGATGATGGGTATCAAGGAAAGCAAAAACAGGCCATTGTTTCTCACAGAAAAGCCTGGCTAGTCTCACGGATTCTTGAACCATACAAGATATTTGTTTGTTGGGTTCCACTGGAGCCTGTATAAAACAGAAACGAACCCAGATGAGATGACTATTGATCCAATTCCAAAACATAACATAAATGATGAATTATGGTTACCACTTACCAGATTCCCTGCACCAACGGTGCAGAAGCCATTAACAAGATCAACAAGAACAAGACCAGTCTTGTTATCCTGAGAAAGAAACAAAGAGGTTTGTTCAACGGGAAGCTCCTTCTTCAACAGATCAATCGTAGCTGACACCATCTTTTTTGACCCAAAAGGAAGAATATAGATATTTGTGTTTGCTTCATATGTGGTTTGCAGCGGTTGAACTTTAAAGACGAGTTGAACCCAACAAAGTCAAAAACTTTGATGGCTACAGTTGGCCAAGTAATCCAAATTTACTATATATAAATATGGGTAAACTACTCAACTAGTTACTAAATTATAAAAATATTGTTTTGGTCATTCTTTCTCCAATTGTTATAAAAATAATAATCGAATTGTTTTATTATTTTATAATATTTAATAATTATTTGATAAATTTAAAGATTATTTTTAATTTTTTTAAAATCAATAACTAAAATGATTATTTTTAAAGTTTAATAATGATTGGTAGGGATGAGTATTCAATTGAATTAGTTGAATTGACGGATTCTATTCTATAATTTAAATTTTATTTAAATTTTTTAGAGCCAGATAAATTTAAAAAATTAATTATTTGAATCTTGATTCAAATTAATTTATAAATATTTTTAATATTATGATACTAATTAATTCTATTAGTAACATTTTATAATCATATAATATATATAATTATTTGTGATATACATATATTAAATAAAATTAAAAATTTTAGTTTAAATTTAAAAATTAATGTACTAATTATAGTTTTGTTGGTTATATAGACTGCAAAACAGGGAGTTAGCACTGACAGGAAAAATTAAAGGAACGAACTGATAGAAAGTTTGACCGTGTCGTGGTATGGAGGTCACTGCCTTAGAAACAAATCGCCCCGATGTGTGTACTCGCTACTTTAGGCGGTTGTCCCCCGAAGGTTAGCACGGTCCTCCAAACAGTGTACACCCAAAGTTTGGAGTGGACTGTAGAGGAAATGATCGTCGGAACCGGAGTCGAACAGAATGATGCTCTCTAATTCTCTCTCAAGTAAGACAGATGAGCTCTGAATGGGATGATTAAAAATGAGAGAAAAGCATCTTATTTATAGGTTGAAAGCAGGGGCAAATCTGTCCGAGAATTAAATAAAATCTGATTTAAATTTAAATTTTAAATTTAATATCAGATAATATCTATCCAAAAATAGTAGATTTGGTAACCGAAAATATCCATTTAAATCTCGGATAAAATATATTCAAAATTAGATTTATTAACAGATAAAATCTAATTAAATCTCAGATAATCTGTTAATATTTATCTAAAAATAGTAGATTTTATAATCGAAAATATCCATTTAAATCTCGGATATTTTGTTATTAAATCTATTCGGTTAAGTATTTAAAATTCAAAGAGAATTTTAAATCAACTGAACTACTCTCGTACAACCTATAAAAACAGAGTGTGAGATTCAAGCATTATATATTTCCAACAATCCCCCACTAATGCGAAAGAATCCTCATGATGTCACAAAGTTCGACTATCACTAGACGAGCATTTGCGAGATTAGTTACTTAAGTACATAGTGAACGAATCTTGAACTAGTACGTAGTGATGATGAGTAATCCTCCTCTTAGATAAGTGAAACTAGTCTTGAACTTTCTAAGATCGGGGTAAACTCATAACACACAACTAATCCCTTCATCCACCACCGTCCGCGATGTGAAGATGTGTATATACATAAAGTATATATATTTAGCCATCTTACCCCGGGATTTTAGTAAGTGTACTAGAAAAACGGCCCATCGTTTTTCATAGAAGGCGGCTAACTCTTCTCACTTACATAGGTTATTTCATCAAGTTTATCTCAACATAAACCACCCAAAATCGGGCTATGAAATAATTAAGAACTTTT
Source organism: Abelmoschus esculentus (assembly GCA_035048815.1). Lineage (NCBI taxonomy): Eukaryota > Viridiplantae > Streptophyta > Magnoliopsida > Malvales > Malvaceae > Abelmoschus > Abelmoschus esculentus. Next base: position 33,058 of record JAUCBN010000026.1, on the reverse strand, counting down.
TCTAAAGCTCAACCTCACAAGAAATAAGGTGATTTTCTTCAAGTTCATATTAAATGAACCACCCAAACTCTTGGCTAAGAAATCATTAAGAATAAAAACTACCCAAAATCGGGCTATGAAATAATTAAAAATTTATTAAGAGTTTAAAAATAAACTCATCATTCCGAGCGGTAAGTTCACTTAGTCCTTCGCAATAGGTCTAAGAACTTATTAAGAGTAGTTATTCAACCAAAATCGGTAAATTCATCAAGTCTTTCTCACTAAGACCACCTAAACTTGGGCTATGAATTTATTAAGAGCATTTAAGCTCAACCTGGCATGTACATGAAACGTCATAGGGATTGGGTAAAGGGACATGTACACTATGAGTCTCTTTCATAGTTTCGTTTAACCACATTGAACTTAGAGAACTAAGTTGGGTTTCCACCATGAATCTCTCAACAAATGGGCTTAAGACCCATCCCCCTCGACGAATCCAGAATTTGTTTCCTACTCAATCCTTTGGTAGTAGGATCAGCCAAATTCATCTCCGACTTAACATACTCTAAGGTGAGTACTCCGTTCTTTATTAGGTGCCTCACATATTCGTACCTTATGCGAATGTGTCTCTTCTTACCATTGTAAACTTGATTTAGAGACACATGTATCGCAAATTACAAATCTCACAATAAAGATATCGGAGGAGTCGGTTTTCCGCACAAAGGTATCTTTGCTAAAAGATTCTTTAGCCACTCGGTTTCTTGCCTAGTTAAGTCTAAAGCTATAAACTCTGACTCTATGATAGAGCATGCAATATAAGTCTACTTGATAGACTTTCACGAGATTGCAGCTTCACCTAAAGTGAAAACATATTTACTCGTAGAGCTTACCTCATCACTATCAGAAACCTAATTGGCGTCACAACATCCTTTCAAATAACAGGATAGCCAACAAATTTGAGTTTCCAATCCATAATACCCTTAAGGTATTTTAGTAAGCGTCTAAGAGTCGTTCAATGTTCACCACTTGGATTATGAGTATATCTACTTAATCTACTCATTACATAGGCAATATCGGGCCGAGTATAGTTCACTAAGAACATTAGGCTTTCAATAATTTTAGCATATTCAACTTGGGAAATACAGCTTCCTTTATTTTTAACGAGATGAGTGCTAGAGTCAAAAGGGATCCGAGTATAAATGACATCTCAACTATCAAACTCTTTAATATTTTTGAGTTAACCCTATAACTACTAGCCTTGCTTTACTCTGGATTGACCCATCTGGTATGAGTTTCTTCTTAAGAACTCATTTGTTGCTGATAGGTTTAAATCCTTTAGGCAAGTCTACCAATTTCCAAGTATGATTTAGACATTATTGACTCTAGTTTATCATTAACTACTACTCCAAAACTAGTGTCAATAGATCTCATAGCTTCTTCATAAGTTTTAGGATCCTCATCTAACAAGAAACTTGAGCTATAAGATCTGATAAGTTGTCTAGATCATTTATCTCAAAAATAAAGGAAGTAACAAAGTCTGGTCCAAAAGATATTTTTATCTTTTTTTAGGCTCTAACTCAAAATCTAGAGTATATCATACGACAGTGTTGGTAGCATACTTTAGCCAGACACCCCCACACTTTTAGGGACCAATGGTGAACTTCTTAAAGTTAGGCAAACATACTTTAGCCAGACACCCCCACACTTTTAGGTATTGCAAGTGCATAACCTTTTCACAGTTCGTATGAGGTTGAGTCTAATTTCTTATGAGGTACTCGATTTAAGATTTACTGATAGAATGACTTTCCCCAATATGTTATAAGCTAACCCAGAACTTATCAACAATGAAATTATCATCTCTTTTAAAATTCTATTTTTCTTCTCGACTATGTCGTTTTTTGAGAAAAATAAGGGGAAAAAGTTTCATAAACTATGTCATTCATCTCATATACCTCTTTAAGAAATTTAGATCCAAACTCACCACCTCAATCGGACCTAACACTTCTAAGATAGACAAATCTTTTCTTTCTTCTTAATTATCTGAAGAAAAGAGCTCAAAGAGATTTAACAGCTACAAACATCTTTTAGTAGCATTAATGTATATCATTTTCTCTTTATTTTAGACAAGGTTCTTACCTTAAAAGACCACTAGAAATATTCATCTACTATGACTAAAAGAAAAATATCTTAAAAATTATTAAGATTATTATTCTAACTTCTACACTAAGTATAGAATATTTATTTAGTCATAGTATTTTATAAATTGGAATAATGAGCATAATAATGCACCAGGTAGATTTAGAAAGAGAGGTGATGCATAAAGCATACTTAAATACCGAGTCTTTCAGAAAACCAATCCTAGACATGCATTTTTAAACTATCTCACTACTTTCCAATTAAACTCTTATGAATATTTCTCTCCTCATTTAAGTCATCTAACCTTCTTTTACAACCTAGTCTAAAACATACTCACTAAGTTTACAGACTAGGTAAAGGCTTTAATATAAATTCATGTAATATAAATCATGAATTAAATAATCTGACCTTATAAGTAGAAACGCAATTCATGTAGACCTTGTCTATTTTGATGTCTGCAACTTCATTCCTTATATTATGATCTCAAAATTCATCGTGACCGATATTTCATAACCATTTTGAATCTACAAAATTCAAATAAAAATTATATATGGTTAGTCACGAAAATAATTTACTAACAGTAATAATAAATAAATAAATAAAATTCACTGATAGTAAAATATCCTTATCTTTAGGATTTTGGTTTTTATCTTCAATTTCACATCACCTTCGATTATTGACCCATCAAGTGCGTCAAGCTTGATCAAACCCAAAACCAACTTGACAATAATATCATTTTTGTAGTAGATTTGTTTCTAAATTGTTGGTTATATAGACTGCAAAACAGGGAGTTAGCACTGTCAGGAAAAATTAAAGGAACGAACTGATAAAAAGTTTGACCGTGTCGTGGTATGGAGGCCACTGCCTTAGAAACAAATCGCCCCGATGTGTGTACTCGCTACTTTAGGCGGTTGTCCCCCCGAAGGTTAGCACGGTCCTCCAAACAGTGTACACCCAAAGTTTGGAGTGGACTGTAGAGGAAATGATCGTCGGAACCGGAGTCGAACAGAATGATGCTCTCTAATTCTCTTTCAAGTAAGACAGATGAACTCTGAATGGGATGATTAAAAATGAGAGAAAAGCATCTTATTTATAGGTTGAAAGCAGGGGCAAATCTGTCTGAGAATCAAATAAAATCTGATTTAAATTTAAATTTTAAATTTAATATCAGATAATATCTATCCAAAAATAGTAGATTTGGTAACCGAAAATATCCATTTAAATTTCGGATAAAATATATTCAAAATTAGATTTATTAACAGATAAAATCTAATTAAATCTCAGATAATCTATTAATATTTATCTAAAAATAGTAGATTTTATAACCGAAAATATCTATTTAAATCTCGGATATTTTGTTATTAAATCTATTCGGTTAAGTATTTAAAATTCAAAGAGAATTTTAAATCAACTGAACTGCTCTCGTACAACCTATAAAAACAGAGCGTGGGATTCAAGCATTACATATTTCCAACAAGTTTTTATTTTATTTAATATTTTTGAATTAAGTTAAATATATAAAATTATAATTTAAATCCTGTGGAGTTTATTTAACCTGTGTAGCTTTATTCCCTTATGATTTGTGCAGATCAATCTACCCTTAGGGAGGGCGGATGCAACCCAACAGTTCAAGGAGCATCCAACCCTGATTCCCATCCCAGTGTGGGAAAAGTGAGATCCACTTTGTTTGCTGTTTTGCCATGGATGTGTTCTTCCTTTGACTTTTCTTTTTCCTAATCAATGCTCATGTCCGACTCCTGGCATGGAATGGAATTCTGTCCGTTAGTTGAACGGGGAATCAGTGGTTCAATTGGTTACAGTACTGATATCAAATTAGGAATGAAGAATAGACTACATTTCATATATCATTCAACTTTAGACGATAGATTATTTGAAGTATTAAATAGTGATAATTCAACATTATGTATAAATCAGGGCATGCTTATTTAAAATTCGTCTTAGTATTTATTTATTTTATTGATAACCGTCTATCTAAAAAAAGTGTTTTTTTACGTATCCTAAAATTTTATTTGTCTACATCTGTATATAAATTATAATAAAATACTTGTAACACCCGACTCGCATGTCACATTGGACCTCCGGTCCAAAACTCGTATTTCAAAATTTCCTTTAAAAGTCTAATAATAAAGTCACATAGAGTCCAAAACCAATTCCATAAAGTCCACTTAAATTAAAACAAACCCAAAATAATTTAAAGTAATTCGGAGCTCCAAAATTATTACAGACCATTTAAAAATATTAGACCCAATTAAAAATAACAGAGTTACAAATTACAAATAGGGTTTAACATAATACTATGTCCACTACATCAAATAAATATACCCTGACAACTTAGTCGATGCTGAAAGTCCAAACCTTGATAGTGCTCCACGAAACCCGCTTCACCTAACCTACGCACAAAAACAGATTTCGAAAGCTGAGCCACACAAGCTCAGTGGATACGAAAAACTCGGCCAACATCATGCATATCAAAGCAGTAAAGCATGGTATATAAATCACATGCATGGTATGATGGTCTAGCATGCTTGTCTATCACATGGCATAAATGAGATGTATATTATCACACACAACATATATAAATCAATCAAAACACACAAGGTAGTGAGGCCCGCGTCTACACAGCATCGGGATCCTACACTACGAGTAGGGCCCACATCCACATAGCATCAGGATCCCATACTCAAGGATGAGGCCCGCGTCCACACAGCATCGGGATCCTATATCCGGGATTAAGGCCCGTGTCTACACAGCATCGGGATCCTCCAAATCTCATACTCGGAATGTCACATTGAGTATCTTCGAATGAGGCCTACGTCCACACAGCATCGAGATCCTACACTCGGGATAATCATCAAATCATCATCCAGAATGTTACATCGGATGGCCTTCTTCGTGTTGCAACACTTATGGATATCCGGATTTCCAACACAAAGGACTCAAACCACACAAACGATCCACCTAGGATCTATCACAACAAGTCATATTAATCCTTATCATACTTAAGTCTTTCGGGGTTATGATTATCAATCTTAGTTCGACGATTCATTCTATAGCTTTCAGATTAAAGTATTTATTTATTAAGATCACTGAGCCCCTAAATTCTACTCGACTTAGCCAAAAATACACAGGGGTATCGATACCCTTAAGTAGGATATCGGAACACCCTGTATCGATACCCACCAAAAAAAGGGTATCGAACACATAGGTATCGATACCAGTATCGATACCGTTGACTAACTTCAAAAGTCAACAAAAAAGGGGAGGACTCATTTCGATACAGGTATCGATACAAAAAGTTTCTGGAAACCCTCGGTATCGAAACAAGGTTCGATACCCCTGAACAACAAGCCAAAATACACTCACTGGTATCGATACCAGTAGCCTGAGTATCGATACCCCCTGCCCGAAATGCAGATTTGCACTTAGAAATTCTAGATTTTCGTTTCCAAACCTCACCTAAACAATTCCAAAGTTCTCCTACTCATTTTTAAATGTGTTTAAGATGTTTTAACATCAATTTCCAACCATTTAACACATAAACTCGGATTTCATCATTAATGACTCATTTCAAGCAAACCAAGCAAGACAACACATATAAATGTTTTCTCTATATGCTATGCACTCTACCATGAATGGATGATGAAGAAAGAGTTGGGAGTACCAACCTCAAGCAAACACAACAGCCAAAACGAGCTCCACACTTCTTCAAGATTTCTCCTCTCCTAAGCTTGATGATGGCAGACAAGCCTCTTTCTCTACAAGAGAAAGATGAAGAACGGATTAGACACACGTTGGGGAAGATTTTAGGAGCTTAAAACACTAAAAGAACAGGGATTTAAGCTCTTCAAAGAATCATTCCCGAACTCAACTAAAGCCCCATATAAACCTCTTCCCCCACCAAACTTAGCAAACCAACCCTTGTTTTATAGATCCATTCTAGCACTATCACTTCCTCTTCATCATGGAAACGAGATTCTAAATCCAACTCAACAAGATCTTACCTTTTTCTCTTAAACTTGGATGAAGAAGATGAAAGGAAGAAAACTCCTTGCACTCATGACTTCACCTCTGCAGAAACGACTCTAAAACCCCCTCAAATCAACTTATTTTGGTATTTACCGAAATGCCCTCAGCCCACATCTTAAACCTACACACAACCACTCCAAACCTAACAACTAGACCCAACTAGGCCCAAAATCAAAGCCCAAACTCTTGGGTCAACCCGACACACTAAACCGAGAATCTGGATCGTTACGATACTTATTAAATGTCGGTTCAATATTAATTTTGAATATGATTTTAAAAGTATTATCAAAAAATATTTAAAAATTTTAATTATAAAATTTTATGGTTTGATATTATTATAAAAAGTGTTTTAAAAATATGAAATATCTATTTTATAAAATAAGAATAAATAAACATAAATGATGTTGAAGTCCGTTCTCATAAAATTTCTTAACATTATTAACTTTTTAAATATTGATTCAATATATTAATAATTATTATTTTTAATATGTTTAATAATTATTGTATTTATTACTAATATATTAATTTAATATAATAATTATTATATTTAATATTATTTTAATATACTAATATTAATAATTAAAGGTAAAAAAGTAATTTTACATCCAAAAATGATTTTTCACCCTCAAACTAAAAATCTTAACTTTCGAGTATGGGTGTAAAATTATGTTTCAAGTGATTTTTATCTCTAAAAATAGTGTTTGAAATTGTTTATTATCCTAAAATCACTTCTTTTAGTAAAAACTAAAAAAATAATATCAAAATGAGGAACAGATTATTTGAATGTAATTTATTATAGTACTACATAAAAACCTAAAAAATAATAACCAATTATAATAGAAAAACAAAACTCACTATGATAATTTTTTTTAAACCTTCTTTGATTTTTTAAAAATCTTAATTTTCAATATTCAAAATTCTCAAATCTATCAATTGTAACAACTTGGATTTTATTAAAATTTGAGAGGTCGAGTTTAAATCGAGATATGTGGGTTAGAGTTTTGAGGAAATTAATGAAGGATATTTTGGATAATTTAATAAAGATGATGGCGTAAAGAGAGAAAAAATTACCCCGGAAACATTTCTTTTCTCTTTTGAGATCATGTTTTCTTTTCCCCCAACACCTCTCTCTCCTTCCATTTTAGTTGAGAACTAAAAGGTGAGAATTTTGGGTGCTTAAAGTGAGAATCTCATTTGAGTGGTGAAGGAAATTTTTTTTAACTTGAAGAGATCTTCATCTTGAGGTAAAAAAGAACTTGTATAGTGGCAGAAGAAGTTTTAGTAAGAGTTGCAAAAGAAAAACAAAAATTAAATTTGAGAGTCTTAAATCTCAATGTTTTAATATATTTTAAAGCTCTTCTACTTATTACAATGATCTAGTAATTCTTACAACCTTGGTTTGTAGTAAGAGAGACTGGAAAACCATTCAAAGAATAAGGGAAAAAGAAAGACTAAACTTGAAAGGAGCTTAAAGTTTGTGTTAGTTGTTATTCTGATGTTAGTATACTTTTAACTTCTATGTGTTTACCAAATTCATAATAATAGTGTCGTAACTTGAATTGTGCATGATTGAGTTTGGTTTGGTAGCTTAAATGTGTTTATGGTGAAATCTGAAATTGAGTTTGTAACATGTTGAAATTGATGGTATTTTTGTAGTTATGCCTTAAATAACTTTTGGGTAAGCTTTGGGAGGCTTATGATGATTTTGAGTAGAGGAATATGTATTTTCGAGCTCCAGACTTAAAAATCTAGGTTCGACTACTAGTACGGGATGTACTCGTACCCATAGAGAAAAACGGGTATTTTTAGAGGGTGTATCAATACGGCTCCCCGTGTATCGATATCTTTGTATTTTGAACAATTATAAAATCGTTTTTGGGTACCAGTACGTGGGTGCGTACCAATACCACTATTCTATTAAGGTAAAGTATTAGTACGGGTGACCCTCATACCTGTACTAGGTACCAATACACCAAATAGGTGTATCAGTACAGGTTAATGAAGATAATTTAAATTGTTCAAAAGTGATTTGTGTATCGATACTCGATGGAGGAGTATCAATATCGATTAGGGGTATATCGATACTCCATATAAACGTATTGGTACGCATAGACCAATCTATCTAAGTTTTAACCTTTGAGTTTAGAGGGTCAATAATTCATATTAATAACTTTGTTGGATCCTTTTAGACATAAAATGATTAGTAAATCTGAAAAATGAAAACTTCGACTGTGTATACAACATAAGTATAGAAATGTGAATTGGATGCTTTGAGATGAATTGTATTGATATATAAATTTTGGTTGGATACTTGTGTATACGGTTGATGATTACAGGAGCATTGAAACGGGATTTGAATACACAAGAGTGACTTTCGGTGTTGTGTGACTCTGAATCACTTATTTGAGGAAGTGTAAGTTTCGATACTTAGTGACTACGAACACACTCAAGGTATATGTGAGTGTGAGTTACGATGCATAGTGATCTCTAATACACTCAAGGTTTATGAGAGTGTGAGTTCCGATGCTTAATGACTCCAAGCATACTCATCTATTGCATATGAATATTGATGTTGAGAATACTATTAAATTACTATGAACTTTATCGTACATAATACCATGTGTTTAAATGGTCATTGTACAATCTTTCTATTTCATCATAACCTATTGCATGCATTTAATTATGAATTGCACAAATCATGGTTGAGTGGAGGTATACCCACTAAGCTTTCTGTTGAGTTGATCAATCTTGTAAGATGGCCAAGAGGGGGGTGAATTGGCAATTTAAAAAGTGGGGTAAAAATTTTGGCTAAAAATGCTAAAAATAAAGAACAAAGGATTTATAGTGGTTCAAGCTTCGAAAAAACTCTACATCCACTACGTTAGCTCCCACTAAGGATTTTCAACCAATTCACTATTGAATTCAACCTTTTTCTAGGTTCAGGGATAACCTTTACAAACAAATCAATTTTTTACCCAAAATTGATTTCAACCTCACAAGAAGTTACAAGAGAAAGAAAGGGCTAAAACAAATTCTCTCACAAGAAATGTATGCTCCAAATACAAATTAACTCTCCCCAAACTTAAGAATTACAAGAAATAGAATAAGATCACAAGTTGGGAGGCTAGGATATGCAATAAGTGCTTGGAGTTGGACTTGATTTTCTTGGATGTTGCTTGAGGTTCAATTCTACTTTAATGCTTTAGAAAATGCTTCTTTTTACCTTCTCATTAATTTCTAACCGTTGAGGTTGATGGGAAAGTAAATATGGACGTTGGAGCTTCATCTTTCCATCATAAATGCACTCTACAGCAGGTGGTATCGAAACACGGGGTACTTGTTTCGAAACATGACAAGAAAAGAAAGAGCCGTTGTGCATTTAATAAGGGGTGTATCGATACCTGTTTCGATACAAAAAGTTTCTGTGATGCTCGGTATCAAACCTTGTTTCGATACAGGCTAACCATCAATCAAAATTTAACTGACACCAACGGTCGACTCATTTAATGCTTGGAAATAGCCGTTAGGGATTAAGGGGGTATCGATACCTGTATCGATACCAGGAGACATATATTTAAAATTAAAAAAATAATTTGAAATTTAACCAAGATGTTTCGATACTAGTATCGGAACATGGGTTGGCAAAAAGTTTTGGTATCGAACCTTGTTTCGATACCTGTTCTTGATCTCAAGAACAAGCCTTGAAAAAATCTCAGGTGTATCGATACCTGTCCTCATGGTATCGATACTCTCGTATAAAAATGGCTTGTAACAGTATTTCAAAGTTCTTGGTTTTGACTTACAGATCAAACTTTGACTTAGGAACTTAAAAATTTATTTCAAAAATAGTCCTTACACTTATTTGTTATATAAAAATCAATTTTAGTTTTACAATCTCTCCCTTTTTGATATAACAAAACCATTAAAAAAATTAAGTTTGAAATAATAATTGAAAGACTCTCCCTTAATATGTTCACTTTAAAAACAATTTTAACAAGTGGTGGATGGTTTCCTAACTTAAAAACATAAACTTTCTCCCCCTTTTTGTTAGATCAAAATCAATGATAACCAAGGCAATAAATAAAGTAAACATAACATTAAGGATAATAATAGTTCATAGTAAACATAATCCATAGCAAGCAAAGTATTCCGAAAAGAAATCCAACAACTACAAAAACAAAACATAGGGAAAAAATAAGTGCATAAGTTCTAATATGAATACATCATAACTAGTCCTAAGAGCTAAAAGCAAAGCATAAGAAAGATCAAAGATCAATCATCGGCCTTGTCATCACCATCGAGTCCATCATCATTATCCTCATCTTCTTCTTCCTTTTGATCTTGATTTCCATCATTGTTGAGTCTTTGGCTTTGACGAAGAGCTTCAAGAGATACTCTCAAGGAGTGTCCTTGAGTCTCTAGGCTATTCATCCTAGTGTTGATGGCATCGAAACCCGAATTGAATTGAGTGGAAAGAGTGTCAAGTTTTCCATCCATGGAATCCAAACGGGCGTTTAGAGAGTTAAACCTCTTCGTGAGAAAGGTCAACATGTCAAATTGATGAAGAAGCTCCGGATCAATAAGAGCATGAGGAGGAGAAGGAGGAGCACCTCGAGTCCACTCACCATTAGAAACATAAACAAAGTGAGCACGGTTGAGAGATGTTTCTCCAATGAGTTCTTTCAAGGATCTCACCTTTTCAAAAGAGCAATCTATTTCCACATGAAAAAAGATGGTGCTTAGAATGCAAGTATAAGGAAAAGATTGAACAAGAGGGGTAGTACGGTTTTGGACAGGCCACACAATGTCCGAGAAGACAATCCGAGCAAGGTTGGGTTGAACACCATCACGGAAGCATGTGATCCAAAAGTTATAAACTTGACGGATCCGAGAATATCTACCATTTGATGGAAGAATCCACCAAGAGATGATAAGATGGAGAAAGCGGGCGTGTACGTCAAGAGATGTAACCGATCTGGTGAAAGGAGCAAGAGAATCTTCATCCTCAACACCCTTATCCTCAAGACCAAAAACATCAAGAAAAGTAGAGACATTAATAGTGAAGGACTTGCCCATGAGATAGGATTCAATAAACATTACTTAGCTCTTATCCGGAGATAAAATACATTTGACATTGGAGTCAAAGATAAGGACAAGAATTGGAAAAAACTTGCCGGTATGGGTGAGAAACCTCAAGAACTTCCATTCGATGAGTCGATCATAGTATTTAAAAGAAAATTTGTATGAAGTGATGAATTGAATGTCCACATATCTTTCCTTTTTGAGAGGATAGTTTCGGAAAAGATTGTAGTTGTCCAATCTACGATTATTGTCCAAACTCTTGGTAAAGACTTTCTCAAAATCAACTCATGCAACACGAGATGATGATGAAGATCCGGCTTCGGTACGAGATCGCTTCTTTGGTGCCATGATCTAGGATTTAAGACAAGAATTTTGGATTAGTTTTAATAAAACATGTATGCTTATATAATCCAATTCAATCCTATGTGGTAATCTAACAATTCAAGGTATTTAAGAATTTTATCAAAAATTTTGAAAAACCATTGAAAAGCTTATACGAACAAGGATTTATATTCCATTAAAAAAATTGGAATTTTGAAACAATTTCGTAGGATTATCAAACCCATACAAAATACATTTAAAATATGCTCAAAATCTAACTTTTAACAAACTAAATCCAAACAAAATTAAGGTTTTTCGAAAATATACCTTGAGTGTGGATTAGGATGAATTGATTGATTGTGAAGCACAGATTGATGATATAGTGTTGGAGTTGATGATTGGAATCAAAACCCTCAAAGAAATCATTGAGATTTTGAGTTAAGAACAACAAAATAGAGAGGATTTTATAAGAGTGGCCAACTAGGGTTTGAGGAATAAATTTGGGAAGTGTTTTAGACTTAATAAAATTAGGTTTAAAGAGTTCTAAAACAACTTCCGTCCTCGAGTATCGATACCGGTATCGAAACACCCTGTTTCGAAGCTGGTATCGAAACACATGTATCGAAATTGGGATCGATACTTGTTCTTCCCAAACACAAACCCAGATGGGCTGATTAACAGGTATCAAAATAGGGTTAGCTGTATCGATACCTTCGACCTTTGCTTTGCATTTAGGCTACTAAAAGTACTAGAAATGAGTCTCTAAAGCCCCTAGAAGCATGCATATGATATAATAACTTGTTTATTATGCATCAAAAAAGTTCATACTCCCCCTAGCAACATGCATAGAAGCATCAAGATACAAAAACAACATAAGCATGATTTAAAACAAAATTCAAGCAAGATAAGCAAAAAGATGACATTTAGGAAGTCAAGATAGGCTAATTAGACCTAACTCTCTCCTAAGGGTCCAAAAATGCTCCTTATCCAAAGTTTTAGTAAAGATGTCCGCTAATTGATTCAAGGTGTCAACGAACTCTAAAGCAACATCATTTTTAGACACATGATCTCTAATAAAATGGTGTCTAATTTCTATGTGTTTGGTTCTAGAGTGTTGAATAGGGTTTTTGGTAAGACATATGGAACTAGTATTATCAGACTTGAGAGGTATGGTTTCTACCTTAATGTCATAATATAAGAGTTGTTGCTTCATCCATAAAACTTGTTCACAACAACTCCTTAAGGATATGTATTCCGCTTCGGTGGTAGATATTGCTACACTATTTCGTTTCTTAGAGAACCAAGATATGAGCATACTACCTAGGAATTGACAAGTTCTGGAAGTATTTTTCCTATCTATCTTACAACCTCCATAATCCGCATCCGAATAGGCATGAAGATCAAAAGAAGAAGCTTTAGGATACCAAAGACCTAAACAAGGTGTATCTCTAAGGTACCTAAAGATTCTTTTAATGGCTACAAGGTGTGATTCTCTAGAACTAGCTTGAAACCTAGCGCACAAGCAAACCCTAAACATGATATCTGGTCTATTTGCGGTAAGGTAAAGCAAAGAACCTATCATGGATCTATATAATTTAGAATCAACATACTTACCTCCTTCATCCTTGTCAAGCTTAGTAGATGAGCTCTAAGCCAAACTTCTTGAGCATATCTTTGATGTACTTGGCTTGATTGATGAAGGTGTCATCCTTCTTTTGCTTGATTTGGAGTCCCAAAAAGAATGATAGTTCTCTCATCATGCTCATTTCGAATTCACCTTGCATAAGCTTAGAAAATTCTTGACAATAACATTCATTAGTAGATCCAAAAATTATATCATCAACATAAATTTGAACTACTAAGATGTCATTCTTAAATCTTTTTATAAAATGTATAGTGTCCACCTTTCCCTTTTCAAAACCCTCTTCTATCAAAAAGTTTGAAAGCCTTTCATACCAAGCCCTAGGAGCTTGTTTTAAACCATATAAAGCTTTTGTTAGTTTGAAAACATGGTTTGGAAACTTTAGATTTTCAAAACCCGGTGGTTGTTCAACATACACTTCTTTATTTATAAAACCATTTAAGAAAGCACTTTTGACATCCAATTGAAAAAGCTTGAAATCATGATAGCATGCAAATGCAAGTAGCATCCTAATGGCTTCCATTCTGGCTACGGGTGCATAAGTTTCATCGAAATCTATTCCTTCCTCTTGAGTGTAACCTTGAGCAACTAATCTAGCTTTGTTTCTCACTATGTTACCACTCTCATCTAATTTGTTTCTAAAGACCCATTTAGTCCCTATAGTAGATTTATTAATAGGCCTATCAACTAATGTCCACACATTACTTCTCTCAAATTGATTTAACTCTTCTTGCATGGCCAAAATCCAATAATCATCATCTAAGGCTTCATTGATATTTTTGGGCTCTATGCATAAGATAAATGCAAAATGATTCCACTAATCTAAGAGAAGAACGAGTAGTTACCCCCTTGGATGAATCATCCAAGATTTCACCACTTTTGACATAGTTGAACTCCCTTGGGTAGTTCACTTCCTTTTCTTCAAGTTTTACATTTCCTAAAGCTTCTATTAGAGGATCTTGTGCTTCCTCATTGCTTGGAACCTCATCCACCTTTGATGCTTATCCATCATCAATGGTTTCAATGATTCATACATCATCATCATCACAAGAATCCTTCCTAGGAAGGAGGTTATCATCGAAAACCACATGTATTGACATTTCTACAACTAAGGTTCTTTTGTTTAAAACTCTATAAGCCTTAGAATTTGAAGAATAACCAAGAAAAATAGCTTCATCACTTTTTGCATCAAATTTACCTAAATTGTCTTTTATATTATTTAAAACAAAACACTTGCATCCAAAAGGATGAAAATAACTAATGTTAGACTTTTAGATTTTAAAATCTCATAAGGAGTTTTCTTTAAAATAGGCCTAATCATTACTCGATTTATAATATAACAAGAAGTGTTTGTGACTTCCGCCCAAAAGTAGTTAGGTAAATTGTTTTCACAAAGCATGGTTCTAGCCATTTCTTCTAAAGTTCTATTCTTCCTCTCAACAACCCCATTTTGTTGAGGAGTGCGAGGAGTCGAAAAATTATGGCTAATCTCATTTTCATTAAAAAAGTCTCAAAACCTAGATTTTGAAATTTCGTTCCATGATCACTTCTAATATGAGAAATTCTTTGATCAATATCATTTTGAGAAATGTTTGAAAATGTGATGAATTTTTCTAAGGCTTCATCTTTAGTACTCAAAAATAGAACCCAAGTGTATCTAGAGTAATCATCAACAATAACAAAAGCATATGATTTTCCATCCAAGCTAGTAGTCCTAATAGGTCCAAAGAGATCCATATGGATCAATTGTAATACTCTACTAATTGAAATATCATTAATGAATTTAAAAGAAACCCTCTTTTATTTATCCTTGGCACATGCATCACAAATTTTATCTAGGGAAAACTTGAACTTAGGTATACCTCTAACTAGATTTTGGGAGGCTAGTTTCTCTAGAACACTTATGCTAGCATACCCTAGTTTTCTATGCCATAACCATACATCATTTTCATCATTAGCAACTAAGCATGCATGAGAAAAGTTAATGTCATCTACATACACCATGTAAATATTTCCTATGCTATGACCTATGAGCATTATTCTATTGGATTCTATGTCAATTATTTTGCAATCACTCTTATCAAAAGAAACATAGAAACCCTTATCACATAATTGACTAATGCTCAACAAATTATGCTTAAGACCATCAATAAGCAAGACATTTTCAATAAAAATAGAGGAGTGATTATCAATAGAGCCAATACCCTTAATTTGGCCTTTTGAGTTGTCACCAAAAGTCACTACTCCATCCTTTTTGAGCTCTAACTCCTTAAAACGTCCCTTGTCTCCGGTCATATGCCTTGAGCATCCACTATCAAGGTACCACATGTTTTGAATTGAAGCTTTGGCCTTGAAGCAATGCTCAACCTACAAACAAAGATTTAGTGTTTGATTTTTGGTACCCAAACCATTTTGGGTCCATGAGTGTTAGTCCCTAAAATCTTGGTTCCTTTGGGAATCCAAGAAGTAATGGCATTTAAATTATTAGAAAAAATGTGTTCCTTGGGAACCCAAATACTTCTAATCTTTCTATGCCTAGAATGCCTTTGAAAATTTCTTTGTTTATGGCCATAAAAATTCTTTTTCACATGGTTGGGTTTTGAAGAGCTTCCTTTTTCAAAATTTTAACTCCCAACCACTTTGATTTGTTCCTTAAGCTCATTCACCACCTTGTGGTGATTTTCACTCAAGCTAGAAATAAGGTTGTTCAAATCAACATTTTCCTTTTGAAAAAATTTTAAATCATCATTTAAATCAACAACCTTCTCTTCCAAATCCAAAATTCTTCTTGTCAAAGAATCATTTTTCATTTCTAAATCGGAAATGGTTTTCTTGCTTTTCAAAATTGATTCTTTAAACTTTAAAACTAACTCATCATACACATATTTTAGTTCATCATAAGCATCATAAAGTTCATCATAAGATAAATCATTACAAGATGGTTGAAGGGTTACCTTAGGCTCATCAAGAGCCATGAGACACAAATTCGTCTACTTCGTTGTCCTCATCGAATGATGACTCCTCATGACTCCAAGTTGCAACGTGAGACTTTTGTTTCTTCTTCTTCTCAAAACCCTTCCTTTTGTATAAAGGGCAATCGGTCCTAATGTGACCGGGCTTCTTGCATTCATAGCAAATGATTTGATCTTTCTCCTCTTCTTTTTCCTTTGCCTTGTAGTATCTCTTTCTTTAGAATCTTCTATTCCTATTTGCCCTCATAAGCCTAGTGAATCTTTTGGCCACCATGGCCAATTCCTCTAGCTCTTCTTCTTCACTAGTATCCACTTCTTCTTGTGAACATGAAGCTTTAAGAGCAATCCCTTGCTTCTTTTTCTCAACTTCCCTCTTTTCGATCTTCACCTCTTCCTTCTTTTTCTCCTCTTCTCTTTCTTTCTTCATGATCTCATGGGTGAGAAGAGATCCCACAAGAGCATCAAGTTTGAGAGTCTTGAGGTCCTCGGCTTCAATGATAGCCATCCTCTTGCTATCCCAAGACTCGGGAAGAGAGTAGATAAGCTTTCGAACAAGCTTTTCTTCCGGAATGATCTCACCGAAACCCTTGAGACCATTGATAATCACCGAGAATCTATCAAAAATTTTGGTGATATCTTCATCCGGCTCCATCTTGAAGTTCTCATAATTTAAGTTGAGTAGACCAATTTTGGTTTCCTTAACATCATTGATGCCTTCATAGGTGGTCTCCAAAGAATCCCAAACTACTTTGGCACTTGTACATGAAGACATCTTGGAATATATGTCGGGCCCTAGTGCACAAAAGAGGATGTGGAGAGCTTTATTGTTTGTGGACATCCCCCTTCTTTCTTCATCGGTCATCTTATTTCTTCTCTTTGGTACTTGTTAGTCTCCTTCTTACTTCATTAGGATTGAGGGTTCATCTTCGATTATATCCCAAAGGACATAGTCATTTGAGTTGATGAATAGCCTCATTCTATTCTTCCAATAGGGGTAATTGTCCCCATTGAAGAAGGGCGGCTTGGTGATGGAGTATGATTCATTCCATGAACCGGAGGTGGAGGTCATTGAATCTTGACTTGTAGATTTGATCAAAACGCCTTGAATCTTCTTTGGTAGATGTGAATCTCTTCAAAGATTAGGCTCTGATACCAATTGTTGAGTTGATCAATCTTGTAAGATGGCCAAGAGGGGGTGAATTGGTAATTTAAAAAGTGGGGTAAAAATTTTGGCTAAAAATGCTAAAAATAAAGAACAAAGGATTTATAGTGGTCCAAGCTTCGAACCAGCTCTACATCCACTACCTTAGCTCCCACTAAGGATTTTCAACCAATTCACTATTGAATTCAACCTTTTTCTAGGTTCAAGGGATAACCTTTACAAACAAATCAATTTTCTACCCAAAATTGATTTCAACCTCACAAGAAGTTACAAGAGAAAGAAAAGGCTAAAATAAATTCTCTCACAAGAAATGTATGCCCCAAATACAAATTAACTCTCCCCAAACTTAAGAATTACAAGAAATAGAATAAGATCACAAGTTGGGAGGCTAGGATATGCAATAAGTGCTTGGAGTTGGACTTGATTTTCTTGGATGTTGCTTGAGGTTCAATTCTACTTTAATGCTTTTGAAAATGCTTCTTTTTATACCTTCTCATTGATTTCTAACCATTGAGGTTGTTGGGGAAGTAAATATAAATGTTGGAGCTTCATCTTTCCATCATAAATACACTCTGCAGCAGGTGGTATCGAAACACGGGGTACCTGTTTCGAAATATGCCAAGAAAAGAAAGAGTCGTTGTGCATTTAATAAGGTATGTATTGATACCTGTTTCGATACAAAAAGTTTTTGTGATGTTCGGTATCAAATCTTGTTTCGATACAGGCCAACCATCAACCAAAATTTAATTGACACCAACGGTCGATTCATTTAATGCTTGGAAATAGCCGTTGGGGATTAAGGGTGTATCGGTACCTATATCGATACCAGGAGTCATATATTTAAAATTAAAAAAATAATTTGAAATTTAACCAAGATGTTTCGATACTAGTATCGAAACATGGGTTGGCAGAAAGTTTTGGTATCGAACCTTGTTTTGATACCTGTTCTTGATCTCAAGAACAAGCCTTGAAAAAATCCCAGGTGTATCGATACCTGTCCTCATGGTATCGATACCCTCGTATAAAAATGGCTTGTAACAGTATTTCAAAGTTCTTGGTTTGACTTAGAGATCAAAATTTGACTTAGGGACTTAAAAATTTATTTCAAAAATAGTCCTTACACTTATTTGTTATATCAAAATCATTTTTAGTTTTACACTTTTAGTAGCTCGACGCTCAAAATTCTTTTTTCTTCAGCATCGATCTTTTAGAGGAGTAAACTACTTAGATAGATGTGTCATGTATTTTAGGACCTATTTAAGTTGTGTAACTTTTGTAAACTCGTTTGTATTTGATCGAATGTTATTGTTTTTAAATTTGAAACTCCTTAATACTTTTGAACTTTGAACTTATATTTTATTATTGGATTTTAATGAATTTGACTAATAGGGCTTCTTTTGGATTTATATATGTTTTAAAATTTTTGAGTTTGAGTTAAGCTTGAGACCCAAATATTATACTCGGAATCGAATATGTTATATCAATTACTATGTAAATTTTGTTTCATAATATTCCAAAGACCTTTCTTTCTCTCAAAGTTGTATTAATATAAATAGAGATAAAATAATTAAATAATTAAACATTTATGTTTATCTCTAGTTTAAGGATTCTTCTCCTATTTTTGACTTAAAAAATCTTAATTTTTGAAATTAAAAAATCTCAAAATTTTCGAGTTACACAATTTTTAATTTTTAAATAAAAGTATATTTCAATTATAATTTAAATTTTGTTTCACAATATTTTAAAATCATTTGTTCTTTCTCTCACAACTGCATCGATACAAATAAAGATAAAATATCTAAATATTTAGTTATTTATGTTTAGTTCGATAAATATTTTAAATTTTTAAAAAATTAATTATTTTTTAATTTTTTATATTTAATTAAACCTTTAAACTCAAGAAAAAAAAACTAATTTCATTCTTTTTTTATGGGTAAAGAAGCGTACATGTTTGTGCCTCGTTAAAAAACCTCTTTAAACCTAAATGGAGGAAAAAGAGTGTACAAGCGAGTATTTAAAAGATCGGCGCCACAAATGGCTACAAGAAACCAGGACATTAATCAAGGACCAAATCAGCCTAGAGTAGTTGAATAACCTCACTAGGTGGTGTATTATAAACACACAATTCAATCGGTTTACCTCTCATCATCCCAACAAGACAATCCACAACCATGTTTAGATGTCGACTCACCCGTCTCACGCGCACCTCCCATGGCGCCACAAATGGCTACAATCGTTGCACCTTGTAAGGCTTTGGTATTTCGATGACAAATATCTACCGCTTGACCATTATCGGATTCAACAATTACTCTACAAAAATCACACTTCCATGCATGGACCAACCCATCATGTATTACCCATAATTCAGATAACAGAATCGAGTAAATCTTAGTACTACGTTCGAAATCAAATAACCATTCGTTATCCGCACGACGAATGATACCCCGGCAGAAACTATACCCATCACGTCACCCACCGCCCTATTTACGTTGACCTTGACTCATCCCGATCTGAAAAACCCCATTGCTGTTTTGAAACTGTATTTTGAAAGTATTTTGAAAGTGTCCTTGTCCTAACATGATAACATGAGGAAAGTTTTGAAGTTTACATTTTTTAAAAAATAATACAAATCATAAAAATTTACTTTTTTTTTAATCTGGGAAATTCTAAAAGAATGTTTTCTAATTTTGAATCCAGATCAGAATTTAGATAGATATTAAATAATAGTAAATTAGGAAAACAATTACTTAGAAGGTCAAAAAGAAACAAGTGGGGAAAGCATGTGTGAAAGCAAGACGTAGTAAGCAGGTGTAGTCATAGTTTCCTGCCCCTTTTCTATTGACTATTGATCAGCACTGCAGTTTCCCTAATTCTTCATCTTTAAGCTTATATCTATTGACAAACAAAAGATTTAAGTCGTTGATTTTGTGAAATTCAGTACAATATTTTGGTCAGATTCCCAATTGTGCTTTCATTTGATCAATCTACCCTTTTCAAAAGGAAATTTGATTCAGATTCATTTCATATATTTTCTATTTATCAACCCCTGCAGCCTGCAGGGCCAGGGTTGGCTTCAAACAACTGAACTACACCCTTTACTCCATAACCAGTTGCATATGACGATTCAAATCATTTAGGTAGCTGGTGCGACTATAATCTTGCATATCAAAGCAGTCTGAAATCACTGTTTTCCCACCACCACATTTCTGGTCCCACTCACAGGGACTCTCTTCAGTCTTTAGTAACTCTACAACCTGAAAATCGCTACGCTTATGGCATCAATTCTATGGGAAAACAAAAGGTTAAGGAGATGCATTAAAATCTATACCTTTATCATGCTTGGACGCATTCTGGCTGTGTGATTAATGCACAAGGAAGCTGTTAACATTGCACGTTTCATTTCAGTCGGATCGTAACCATCTCCTAGTCCTGGATCTATCAGTTCCCTTACTTCGTTTTGTTCCAGGAGCGGTTTTGCCTGTAAATGAAAATAACTTTATTGTTTTCTGAATGCTTTTGCTATTTGCTAATTGCTAATTGAATGACTTTGGGCGCAGAAGATGTACCCAAATCACAAGGCTTTGTTTGGCTGAATCAACAGCACGTCGACCTGTTATTATCTCCAGCAATACAACTCCAAATGCGAATACATCAATCTTTTCATCAACAATTCCATGCATAAAATACTCAGGAGCTAAATACCTGGAGACATTTGCCCCACGTTACGTTAACGGGTTTTATTGAAATTATACCAATGATACTAACAAGTTGACTGAAGAAGGAAAAGGGACTGCATGCCTAACCCGAATGTTCCTTCGATGGGATGGACGACATGGTGAGGCCAATTTTCTGGGAGCCACTTTGCCAGACCAAAATCTGATATCTGCAATGAGAAGAAAAACATCAGAATCTGGGTGTGTTTCAACCGAATATAACTTAAGCCATTTGCAATGTAAAGATATACATATCAGGGCATGGAAAACACCTGAGCTTCATAATCTTGGGTGAGCAGTATGTTAGAGGCTTTAATGTCTCGGTGTATAATGCGCCTCTGACAGTTGTGATGGAGATATTTCAATCCCTCTGCTATACCAATGGCTACCTTAAACCTTGTCTTCCAGGCTAGGAGCTTAGGTGAACCTGCAGAGTCCATTAGTGCAATGGTTATGTAATGGTTGACTTGAACATATAATTACCAGACTAAACCGGAACAATGACAACTAAATTGATTCAACTGTTTTCTTTGTTTTCCCTTGATCAATTCATACCAATAGAGAAACTAGTATACAGTACCGAAAAGAACAGAAGAAAGGCTGCCGTGAGGGGAAAATTGAAGGACTAAGTGCAAGCCTCCATCGACACTGAATCCGATTAAGTGAGCTGCATTTGGGTGATCTATGTGAGCAATAATCCCAAGTTCTGACAAGAAATCATTCACTCGATCCTCCTCTTCTTTCTCATTCTTCATTAGCTTTTTCACTGCTACAACTTGACCATCACATAATTGTCCTTTGTACACTTCTGCATGCCCTCCTTTCCCAAGCAGATTCTCTGCAGAATTTCGGGACATCATTAGAATCACAAATCATCAATGTAACCCAAAACATAGAAAAACCAACTCAAGTGAATTGTCAATGATTCAAGGCAACCAACATAACTAGCTACTGCAGGGGTCAATCTGATCAGTTCCAACATAATTTTCATTTCATCCCCACAGAAACTTCATTTTAGTCCAAAATAAAGAATAAACTTCTCTTTAAAAACGTTAAGTGCTTTCAATAGTAGGCAAGTTTGACCACCAGGGTGCTGATATATTAGTTGATAAATTATACTTAGAATCAAATATAAAAAAGACCAAATTTATTCAACTTGAAAAGGATTGTTTCATCTATCTAAACCAGATTAAAGTCTAAAGAAACCGAATCAATTCATCATAAAGACTGACCAAAACTTGCCAAAACAACGTTGGCTAAAGCGGTAAAGGTTTCCAGCAGGGAAATTCGACCGTGGAATTGACAAACTTGTTATTTTAAGACAGGTCAAGCCCATCTTATGTAACATTAAAGAAAAGCAGAAAGAACATTAAAGAAAGCATTTGACAAGCAGACCCCTGTTGTCATTCAACAGAATAACAGTATAGATACATCTCCTTCCTACAAACACTAGGAATCTAATATTTCAACCCCGATTAAAACTGAAAGACAAGCTTAAAATGCAGTAATTGCTTACCATGACAGAAATTGTCAGTAGCAGCAGCAAGGTCTGAGTAGGTAAAATTTTTCCATGAAGGTTTAGGCGCTGCCATGAAATCTTGTTCCTCCTGGGAGACATGGAGTTTTGGCAGTTTCGACCTCCTTAAGTTCTTCCTGGAAATTTCATAAGTTGGCAGCAGCGAGAAACTTCTGGCTGATTTTTTCATAATATTCCCAATTAAGTTCTTCCACTGCAAACCATAAGAATCTCGGTTCCCTTTTATTTTTGGAGAAAAGGAGCTAGAATTGCTGCTGCAGCTGTTGGTGTCAGAGTCCGATCCCAGTACATGTACCTCCAGTACACATCTTGGAGATGGCTGATCATTTACCGATTCACTTCTCATCTCCTTTGAATTTGATTCCTCTTCTGAGTTTCTCTCTAATTCCATCGTCTCTCTCCCTGTCTCTGCACCAGCAAAAAACAAAACAAAAGCAAGCCCATTTCAGTAGAACATGAAAAGCGTGAAGAAACAAGCAGAAAGAATCGTCAAGTACCTTCCATAGCCATTATTCAAGTTTTTTCAATTAGTCAAAAACTTTGTATTGTATTTTCAATTCAATAAATCTCCAGAAAGAGGTGGAATAAAATTACATTTGCATGCTTTGAGAGATATGGTATATGGATATCTTTTGAAGTTGGTAATTCCAAATCAAAAGCAAACGTGAGAAACTGCAGCGTGAGGAGAATGAATTGGAATCTCTCCAATTTATATACACTACTCTTGGCTTTCCCCCACGTTTTACATTAAAAAATAATATAAATCCACAATTAATTATTAAAATAAACTTTATTTATTTATTCTCAGCAACAGAAATCCTGTGGTTATGGGGCAGCATAGGTTATGCTTGAGAAATCCTGACCTTTGGTTTGTAGCGCTCGAGATTTCTGCCGCAACTAACGCTTGCAAAAGGAAGGGAGAAAGGTTAACGAACCGACCATGGTTTGGTAATTTTATAGTCTTTGAGGGTGTTTTAGGAGAAATTATATCAAGGGTCAGTCTCACCACGTCATTCATAGGACCAATTATTAAAAATTACCTACCTCATCAATTTTTAATTTTCAAGTGAAAATTCACTTGGGAAAAGAATATGACATGGAAAAATTGATAAGGTGTGTAATTTTTAGTGGTTGATCCCATGAACACGTAATGAAACTAACCCATAATATAATTTTTCGTGTTTTAGGTATTACTATAAAGGATAATTTTAGTCTTTGAGGGTATTGTAAAAAGAATATCCTTTTATGTGGTGGGAATTTTATCAATTCATGATTTTTCCTCTCTCGATATATTTCTGACTTTGTGCTAAAAAAATTTTCAGTTTACTCTTAAATTATTATTTTAGTCTCAATTTGTCTTTAAATTTATCTAACAACCAATAAACATGTGAAAAATTATATCTTAGGTAAGTCTCACCACGTTATCCATGGACCAACCGCTAAAAAATATTCATTTCATCATTTTTTTCTATATCATATATTCCTAAATTAATCTTCACTCATATTTGTTGTTCATTCATTTTAAAAATAATTTTTTCAATATAACATGAAAAAATTGATGAGGTATACGATTTTTAATGGTTGATCCCATGGACACGTGATGAGACTTACCCATAATATAATTTCTCATAAACATATAGATAACAGTTTAATGTATTATCAATTATTTTTTTTTACAAACAAGCTTTAGTCATCTATCCTTTTATTGAGTAAATTTAAAATCTTTCCTTTAATATTTTTCATTAATAATATTAAAAAAATAGTCCACTTTATACGAATTTTTTTTCAATCTATCCTTTTATTTTCATCTTATTTTACTTTTAAAATTATTTAACAATTAATAAAAATATATCAAAGATGGTATTTTTATCGGTCTCATACGATGACTGAAGAAATGAAAACTCCAGCGGAAGAAAGGATTGAGGGATTGATTGATTAATTAAAATTAACCAAAAAGTAGTGAATAAAGGCAAAATTAAGGATTTTAAAAGGGATGAAGCTTTTGTTGATAATTAGATTTTGAAGGTCAAAGCCTACCTTCAAAGAACCAAAAAGAAACATTAAATATTACCACGTATTGAAATTCGAATGCAGGTTAAAGATAGTACATATTTTTAGATATTAAAGTAATTTTGAAGAAGAAATATTTTACGTATTGATAATGAAAAAAATTATTTTTTTATAAGATATTTAGTTTTTAAGGTTCGGAAGGTATTAAGGTTTAAGTTTAAAGATTAAGATTTTAGTGTTTGTTATTAAGTTTTAAGGTTTGAGAATATATTTTGAAGTTTAGAGTATAAAGTTTAGAATTTAAAGATCATGATTTAGAAATCTTAAAAGTAACACGTGACACCTTTAGAAGCTAGCTTGTAGAAAAAAATCATAGATAATGCATCGAATAATTACCTTTTTTAAAACTCAAAATTGTATTTCTTAAATATCAACTAGCAATATATATTTAGTTTACATGCGTTCTATAACTTGAGTTTATAAAATTACGATTTGAATCAAGTCAAATCGTTTTTACGTAGAGTTTATGAATTAATATCACTCCAATAAAATTATGAAAATCATATAAGATACATTTGGTTCAATAAAAAATTATTATCGGAATAATAATTTTTTAGTACAACACCTTAAAAATCGAGCTAATTAAATTTGAATTTCGGTAATTAAAAATTTAACATTAAAAAATTAAATTATTACATTAATTTTTAACCAAGTGATTAATGTAAGTATTCAACCCTAATTTAATATTATTATTGATCAAAGATTATAGTAAAAATATTGAAATGTTTTATGGTTAATTATACTTTGCCTACTTATCTTGATTTCTAGCTCGTCTCTTGACATTCTCATATTTTTTAGGTATATATATATATATTATATATATATATATATACGTCATTTTACCCTTAAGATAAAATTTATTATTCATATGAGTTATTGGTTGTATTTTTAATTAGACGATTAATTATTTATGATTCAAATTTATTAAATATTTTTATTTAATCTTAATATAATATGTAAATGATGTTACATAGATTTAAACAATGTTTTAATATTTAATATATTTTCATTAATATTTTATTTATGATGTTTCTAGGGTTATATAATGAGATTACATATTATTTGAGAATGGATGAATTAAGAATTGATGGTATTAATTTTATTTTTTGATTTATAAGATATTTTATCTCAAAAATATTTTAATATTTTAATTTATTTTATCATAATTTTACTATTTTTTATATTTGTTTTATTATTTAATTTATTTGACAAATTGTTTTCAAGTGGTAAAAAAATTAAAAATTTAAACATATTAAATGCTTAACAATTGATGCACCACAAAAAATATTTTTAAAGAGGAATGAGGGTATGCAAATATAAAGTATATTCTTATTATCTAATATATTAATTATATTATAAATAATTTTTTTTATAAACGTTAGATTGTGTAACACAAATATTTCTATGAATTTTTATACAAATATTTTTATTTTAATATTAAAAGTTTAATATGTTAAAAGGCATGCTAGTAAACTTTGCTTATAGTTAATCTTATATTTTTCAATCAAATTTTATAATTTTATCTTTCTATCAAATAAATCAAATAATATAATATAACATTTCTATTGTACTATGTTGGTAGAACTGTATCATATTCTTATCGAATAAGCTAAATATAATATAACATTTTTATCAAATTTTATAATTTTATATTCCGATAAGAAACTGCTACATTTTAAAACCTCAACTGTCTGCTGTTCTGGTAGGAATATATCACAGTCAAGTCCCAATTTGTTAACATACCTGCCCAACATTTAACTAACCAAAACTCAAAGGCTTTGCTAAGTCAAACTTTCTTTGTGATGTCTCATCAAGTTTTGGTCAAACTTTTTTGACTAGTTAATGGTGGCTTATCACAATCTATGAAAATATTTTGTTAATGCAAAAGCATGTTTAAATTTTAGAACTATTTAATTTAACAAATAAATAAAAAATTAGAGTTTATTTGTTTAGGGTTTAGGGTTTAGGGTTTAGGGTTTAGGGTTTAGGGTTTAGGGTTAGGGTTTAGGTTTAGGGTTTAGGGTTTAGGGTTAGGTTTAGGGTTTAGGGTTTAGGTTTAGGGTTTAGGGTTTAGGGTTTAGGGTTTAGGGTTAGGTTTAGGGTTTAGGGTTAGGTTTAGGGTTTAGGGTTTAGGGTTTAGGGTTTAGGGTTAGGGTTTAGGGTTTAGGGTTTAGGGTTTAGGGTTTAGGGTTTAGGGTTTAGGGTTTAGGGTTTAGGGTTTAGGGTTTAGGGTTTAGGGTTTAGGGTTTAGGGTTTAGGGTTTAGGGTTTAGGGTTTAGGGTTTAGGGTTTAGGGTTTAGGGTTTAGGGTTTAGGGTTTAGGGTTTAGGGTTTAGGGTTTAGGGTTTAGGGTTTAGGGTTTAGGGTTTAGGGTTTAGGGTTTAGGGTTTAGGGTTTAGGGTTTAGGGTTTAGGGTTTAGGGTTTAGGGTTTAGGGTTTAGGGTTTAGGGTTTAGGGTTTAGGGTTTAGGGTTTAGGGTTTAGGGTTTAGGGTTTAGGGTTTAGGGTTTAGGGTTTAGGGTTTAGGGTTTAGGGTTTAGGGTTTAGGGTTTAGGGTTTAGGGTTTAGGGTTTAGGGTTTAGGGTTTAGGGTTTAGGGTTTAGGGTTTAGGGTTTAGGGTTTAGGGTTTAGGGTTTAGGGTTTAGGGTTTAGGGTTTAGGGTTTAGGGTTTAGGGTTTAGGGTTTAGGGTTTAGGGTTTAGGGTTTAGGGTTTAGGGTTTAGGGTTTAGGGTTTAGGGTTTAGGGTTTAGGGTTTAGGGTTTAGGGTTTAGGGTTTAGGGTTTAGGGTTTAGGGTTTAGGGTTTAGGGTTTAGGGTTTAGGGTTTAGGGTTTAGGGTTTAGGGTTTAGGGTTTAGGGTTTAGGGTTTAGGGTTTAGGGTTTAGGGTTTAGGGTTTAGGGTTTAGGGTTTAGGGTTTAGGGTTTAGGGTTTAGGGTTTAGGGTTTAGGGTTTAGGGTTTAGGGTTTAGGGTTTAGGGTTTAGGGTTTAGGGTTTAGGGTTTAGGGTTTAGGGTTTAGGGTTTAGGGTTTAGGGTTTAGGGTTTAGGGTTTAGGGTTTAGGGTTTAGGGTTTAGGGTTTAGGGTTTAGGGTTTAGGGTTTAGGGTTTAGGGTTTAGGGTTTAGGGTTTAGGGTTTAGGGTTTAGGGTTTAGGGTTTAGGGTTTAGGGTTTAGGGTTTAGGGTTTAGGGTTTAGGGTTTAGGGTTTAGGGTTTAGGGTTTAGGGTTTAGGGTTTAGGGTTTAGGGTTTAGGGTTTAGGGTTTAGGGTTTAGGGTTTAGGGTTTAGGGTTTAGGGTTTAGGGTTTAGGGTTTAGGGTTTAGGGTTTAGGGTTTAGGGTTTAGGGTTTAGGGTTTAGGGTTTAGGGTTTAGGGTTTAGGGTTTAGGGTTTAGGGTTTAGGGTTT